>OY982971.1:1200000-1800000 GCA_963890685.1 Plagodis pulveraria
AAAAACCGTATGTCACACAAAGGCCCGTACATTAACGTACCGTTTACGTTCATTAGTAATGGAATAATACCCTTTAATCTCCCTGTTTCATGTGGGAGGTGGGAGGAATACACGTTTTTTGTTCGCAGAGATCAATAGGTACGATTTTGTAAACAAGATCTCGAACTGCGCGGATTCAATAAAAGTTGTGCATTTTTTCATCATTTATGTAATACATTCGTTAAATATACTGGGTTATTAAAAAAAAAATGCTGACAATCTCTTGTGGACCACCTCCGTTTAACTGTCTGTGTGTAGGTATGTCTTATACAACATTAGTTCTAGGACTTTACTGAAAACCTAAAATATCTTCTAAAATATCTGTCGGAAAAAACATTACGTTTTTCTACCACTTTTAAGTTCTGTGTCTCGTAGTAAAAAACAATGCCTACTCCGAGCTAAGATCGCCCGCCGCGGCAACACTGGACCGCGCCGCGCTACCTTTGAATATTTACATCGAGGAAGGTAATAAAAAATAAAAATATGATGTAATAATTACTTCTAGGTTAGCCTGAACAAATCTTCGACTACATCATCACTTACCATCAGGTGAGATAGTGGTCAAAGGCTAACCTATCAGGCATAAAAAAAAAAAAAAAAAAAAATTACCAGAGACTTTAAACATCTGGTGGGTGGTGCTTGTTCGGCACAAAAAAAGAGAAAAATCGACTAAAGATCTTTGTTAAGACTAACAGAAGTCAACTCTAGGAGAGGTTGTTAGCATTTTTTCAATAACCCTGTATAAGTTACACATTGCACGTTAACAAATTGTTATCTATTTTTTTACTGAAAATAAAAACTAGGTATATAAACATTTTGGGATTTACCTATTGCTTTTTCTGACAGATATGGCTATAGTTTAAGATTCTCTGTTTTTTTTTTTTTTTTTTTTTTTTTTTTTTATGCCTGATAGGTTAGCCTTTGACCACTATCTCACCTGATGGTAAGTGATGATGTGGTCGAAGATTTGTTCAGGCTAACCTAGAAGTTGAAAATTTCGTTTTTTATTTATAATCAAAAATACATAAAAATCAAACACGTCAAAATACATACAACAAAGTATATTGTGATAGGGTATGGAACACTTAGTGCGCTAGTCTGTCTGTCATTTAGCCAAACTTTTCTTATACATAAACAAGAACGTATGCATTCCAGTCCCGAATAAATTCTAGTAATGTATATATATGTATATATCACCGTCATCATCAGCCGGAAAACGTCCACTGTTGAACAAAAGCCTCCCCCATAGAACGCCACAAAAAACGGCTATTAGCCGCATGTAACCATTGGCTACCCGCGACTTTAACGATGTCGTCAGTCCACCTAGTGGTCTTGTGGGGCCTACCAACTCTACGTCTTCCGGTGTATTGTGGTAAATATATATATATACATATATTATCATAAAAACTTCATGTTTAAGTTCGTACAGTTATTTCATTAACATGCAAATTAAAGAATCATAATGCGTTCATTCGCTGTTCTAATTAAAACAGGTTTTCGCTGTTAGTTTAGTAATATTTAGTTATATAAAAGCTCTGGCTAAAAGTTCATTACTATTTTTATTAAGATATACACGTTTGTGCACGTTTTTATTCGTTTCAGATTTATTTTAAACTACCTTCCATTCTAGGTATTATATAATTATAAAGGTATCAAAAGGAATAACGTACCTCTTTAAATGGTCCTAAATTTTTAACAAATAAAAAACCGCGTTTAGACGTAAAATACGCATTATTAGCCATAACTCAAATACAATATGCAAGAACTTTCTCCTTTTTTGATCGGTCAAAAAGTGTAAGATTTTCCTTCCTACGGGAGTGTGTCATTTTTCAACAAAGAGTCAATTTTGAGCATTCTCAATTTTGCTTTTTCACGTAACAGAATTAATTTCAAAGTAAAATACTTTCAAAGGCATCATGACTTTTGTTTAGTTGTGGTATCGAATATTGGGTAAGGTGTGTTTTTGTTACTTACTCGGGTTGTTATAGTTTTGAATTAGAAAATTGGACGCCAAGCACACGTTGGGAAATCATTGCATTGTGGAGCATTTTACACACGCCCGACTTTTGATATTCGTTTCGCCTCTATGACAGGCGTGACGTAAATTGCAGTATTCTCTTCTCATTCTGCTTGACACTGCACTGCGTTCATCACATTCCGACGTTAGTTTTTATTTCGCTTCGCACAGTAATTCCACATACCACACTGTCACTCCCTCCTAAACCCAGTAGTTTTTGCACGCTTCTGCTTTAAGGCATATTATCTGACAAAGCTTTGGTGTCCACCAAGACGAACTCTTGCTAAAAAAGAGAGCTACTTAGCACCTGGTAGAGGGCGAGATGTAATAAACGCATGTTCCAGTATAAATCATGATGCCTTTGAAAGTATTTTACTTTGAAATTAATTCTGTTACGTGAAAAAGCAAAATTGAGTAATGCTAAAATTAATTGCAACTGTTATAGGCAGAGTTTAGTCAACTTAACATCAGGTGGGCCTCGAGCTTGTTCCGTCACAATAACATTAAAAAAAAAAAAAAAAAAAATTGACTCTTTGTTGAAAAATGACACACTCCAGTAGGAAGGAAAACCTTACACTATTTGACCGACGACGTCAAAAAAGGAGAAAGTTCTCGCATATTGTATTTGAGTTATGGCTAATAATGCGCGCGGTTTTTTATTTGTTAAACATTTAAGACCATTAAAAGAGCTACGTTATTCCTTTTGATACCTTTATAATTATATAAGACCTAGAGTGGAAGGTAGTTTAATATAAATCTGAAACGAATAAAAACGTGCACTATATCTTAATAAAAATAGTAATGAACTTTGAGCGGGAGTTTTTATATAACTAAATATTACTAAACTAAGAGCGAAAACCTGTTTTAATTAGAACAGCGAATGAACGCATTATGATTCTTTAATTTGCATGTTAATGAAATAACTGTACGAGCTTAAACATGAAGTTTTCATGATAATATACATATATATTATATATTTACCACAATACATCGGAAGACGTAGAGTTGGTAGGCCCCCCACTAGGTGGACTGCCGACATCGTTAAAGTCGCGGGTAGCCAATGGTTACAAGTTGCTAATAGCCGTTTTTTGTGGCGTTCTATGGGGGTGGCCTTTGTTCAACAGTGGACGTTTTCCGGCTGATGATGACGATGATATATATATATACATTACTAGAATTTATTCGGGATTGGAATGCATACGTTCTTGTTTATGTATAAGAAAACTTTGGCTAAATGACAGTCAGACTAACGCACTAACTCCCAGTTTCTGGAGCTCTGGTTTATCAAAGTCTTGATCAGTTAACAGACTGAATACTGAACGCTCATTGGTCACATATCGCGTCATAGAGTACCAATGACCAGTCAGCGTACAGTATTTAGTCTGTCAACTAATCCAAGCTTTGACAAACGTTTCAGAAACTGGGTGTAAGTGTTCCATACCTTGACGCAATATAGTTTGTTGTATGTATTTTGATGTGTTTGATTTTTTCATTCATTTTGGATTCTGAGCATACGTCCGATTGACACTTAGTCGGTTTATATTATTTTCTTATTCTTTTGCTTATTATTAACATCAACAGCGAAAAAATCTATGAAAAATACGTGTATTTTATGGATATGACTGGGGTATGCTCTGACTGTTAAGCCAACATAACATATGACTCATAACGCTAATTTGTCCATGGGGACAGAGCGGGTGGATGGCGCGGATTTAAATCCCGCATGTCTATAATTTTTCCTCTCGTTGTAATTTTGTCATGTAATCTGAGAAGCATGCGTCATTGCCAAAATAAAAATATTATAAATAAAAGATGACCTTTTTTGTTTTTATTATATTTTTTTTAATATCCACCATTATAATAACATGATTCGTATCGTGGTTATTAGATACTCTATAAAAAAAACCTGTCACATATTACATTTTAAAAGATACGACAAGACGGAGAGACAAACGGACCGACGGGGAGTGTAGGCATATGTTTAGCAAAAAGGTCTTGATATAATGTTGTCTTAGGTTTTCGCGATTATTACACATAGTAATTAAACAACTTTAAACTGTTTAAATCGCGTATATTTATCATTATTTTTGTCCCGACGTTTCAAACACTTTGCAGTGATCGTGGTCACGGGGTGACTAATTGGTATTATTTAAATTTAAAATAATCATAAATATACGCGATTTAAACCGTTTAAAGTTGTTTAATTACTATAGGTCTTGATATCTCATACGGTACCCTAAAAATTAGGACTTAAACAGACTACAGGTCGAACATCTCATTTACAAATGTATACAAAATGTATTGTGATACTACCTTTTTTACCAAAAACTGTTTTACAAAAGGCAGTATATAAAAAAAATGGTAATAAAAGTAATAAGTACACTACTTGTTTCTTTCCAATAAATAATGATATCAAAGTTTTGAAGTTTGTTTATTTAAGATATATTTACAGAACCGTTACTTATTTTTCCCTTTTTTTATGCCTTTGACCACTATCTCACCTGATGGTAAGTGATGATGTGATCGAAGATGTTGTTCAGGCTAACCTAGAAGTACTGGCTCTCAAGGACAGCTGCCGGAACACACCGTTAGGTGCTTTGGAGACAGATTTTCTACTTGAGGGTGGTAGCTAGCCAGGTGGGCATTCGCAAAATGCCCTATCACCATGCTATAACGACTGCCATCCTAAGACGACAACCGGGACCGACGGCTTAACGTGCCCTCCGATGCACGGAAACGCTCAGTAGTAGTATCACTAGCGGTCACCCATCCAACTCATGACCGCGGGCGACGTTGCTTAACTTTGCTGATCGGTTGAGAACAGCTAAGTTAACTTCGCTACGAGCGCTTCAGAAACTTTCAATCATGCAGGACTTCAGCCCTCGAACCTTAATGTCGAGCGCCAGGTAAGCCTGTGTCTAAAAAGCTCATTGCAGAATTGAAAGAAATACACCCGGGGTTTCGTACCCACACTCAACATATTGAGATTTTTTTAGTGTATCCGTTCGGAATCCTTAGGTCACAGGTCCATTTCACTCTCGGAAAGATTTGGTACACCTGTTTTAGACTAAACTATAATCTTATAAACTTTGACGTAAGTATTTATTAAGTACCTTTTTTTTTTCAATATAGTACGGACGGTTGGACAGCGTTAGCAGGGTTTATGGGCGTAGGGATATAGGTTAGGATCCCATTTTCTAAAATAGAACACTAAAAATCACATAACTAATTATGGGAAAAAAGGAAACACGCGACTACTGAATTTTTAAAATTGGCCCCATTGCCTTTTCGTTTTTGCTACGATCTCTTCACTGATAGGTAAGATTTCGACTATTATTTCAACATTGATAAGTAATGTGCTTTAAAATCGCAGGCTAGCTAAAGGGGAGGCGCTCCGAAGCACTGTTACTTATGTAATATAAAGAGAAAAAAAGCAACAGTAAAAGTGCATTGAAAAGAAAACACCAAAAACAACTGAAGCTATTTCTTCAGTAAACTTCGGATGGGTTCAGACTGAAATGGGAAAACTTCACGCAAACTTTTGGTTGGCATTTTAGTTAAATTACTGAAGTTAGTCAATCAGAACAGTGCTCATATTTTTTGTAATTTAAGAATGAGATTATTTCAAATATATTATTAGAAGACAAAGTAAATGGTGGCTTTGGAATCATTAAAGAGAAGTATATTATTAGCACAAAAAATAAAACAATAACTATAATTAGCCTATAAATTTAAACGGCAATAAGAGGTTATGTTCAGCATTGGTCTGCATATACACTAATGTCTATGCAAAGCTGATTTTCAGCATCATGAGATTCTGTAACGTGTGTGGGTTTTCTAATAAACGATTGCTAATTGCTGGACAAAATGACATACTTCAGACTGTTTTTTAAAAATGGTTTGTCAGTAAAACCCTGACTGTCTGAAAACTGTCCCAGCTCGAATAATGGGACCCAATACTTTATTATTTCAAAGCTGTGATGTCACTCACATACCAACGAGGCAGTTGAGAAGTGTTGAAAATATAGCCCATAAAGTAGCAACACTTGCTAACCCATATATATTTTTAAGGCCGGCAACGCATCTTCAATACCTCTGGTGTTGCGGATGTTCGGGGGCTACGGTGATCACTTACCACCAGGTGAGCTGCCTGCTCGTTTGTCCTCCTATCCCATAAAAAAAAAATATAGATTACAAAATTACAAATATACGATAGGATTGGTCTTGTTCGTAGTACAACGTAAGTGGTACTATAGATGTCGCTCCATCCCAATACGATGGTTAATGAACGGTAGGAAAAATTCTAGTTATTGTCATGATAGCTCAATTGGTTAGAGCATGCCCCGGCTAAAGGGGCGGATGGACGCGGGTTCGAATCCCGCACATGACTTAAATTTTTCCTATCGTATATTTGTAATTTTGTAATGTAATCCGCATAGCAGGCGTTATTGCAATCATAACAATATAAAATATATATATATATATATATATATATATAGAGTTAACCGGGCAACATTTTGCACTTTGGTTTTTTGTAATAAAATTACGCCTGTACTCACCTGTAAAAACATTGTTCTGTAGTTCTGCTAATAAATTGGTTGTTAAAAATATATTAATTTATTTAATTGCCATCTTCAACGAAGATTAAAGCATCATCTAAGAGACGTGATGATGTATTTTCATTATTCGAAGATTGACTAGAATTTCAACCTCTCCCCCATACCATATCTTCCTGTGTGAGTCGTAAGAAGCGACCACGGGAAAAATATCAGAAGGGCAGCAGGGCTTTCTGAATAACTGCCATCTTACACTGCAATACTCAAGACAACCGTCGAACGTGGGGATTATGCCAAACCCCCCCATAATGGGCAAGGGCATTGTTCAACGGTGGAAATTTTGGCAGTCGATGATGGTTTGCAAGTTTAAATAAGGTGTTTCTTTATGGTTATGTTTATAGAAAATATACAAGTAAAATTATCAATACCTTGTTTACGATATCGAAGGCCTACTTAGTAGCCTACCCGCAAAGGATGATTAGATAGATTAGGTCACTACTGACGAACCTCTAAAAACTTCTTTCCTTACATGTTACTCTTCAACTAGCAACCTGGCGTGTCTATTGGCATATTATTTTGCAAATTAAAAAGCTTTTCCAAATGCACTCTAAGTTATCGTTCTATGTACATGTGACTCTCATTATTAGGGCTTTTTTATGCATGATAGTTGGCTAACCTATATATAACCACTATCTCACCTGATGGTAAGTGATGATGTGGTCGAAGATGTTGTTCAGGCTAACCTAGAAGTACAGGCTCAAATGGACAGCTGCCGGAACACACCGTTAGGTGCTTGGCGACAGATTTTCTACTTGAGGGTGGTAGCTAACCAGGCGGGCATTCGCAAAATGTCCTACCACCATGCTATAACGACTGCCGTCGGTCTCGGTTGTCGTCTAAGGATTAGACGACAACCGAGACCGACGGCTTAACGTGCCCTCCGAAGCACGGAAACGCTCAGTAGTTATGTCACTAGCGGTCACCAATCCAACTCATGACCGCGCGCGACGTTGCTTAACTTTGCTGATCGGTTGAGAATAGGTAAGTAAACTTCGCTACGAGCGCTTCAAACAGTCGCTACAGTAAAGAAGTACGTCTAAGTGCCATAAGTCATCACTAGCAATTAACACTGGTCTAAGTTTACAGGTTCAGCGGAATGTGATGGGTTGTCGCGTAATTTCCCGAACGCGACACTTTAGAGTTGTCAAAGTTTGCCTCTCTGATTCGATAGCATGCCCCAGATAGAATAGTTGTCAACTTTTAGAGTATCGCTGCCATCAGCAGGTACCGCATGACCACAGTATCATTTGGATATACCTATCTATTATACATTTACTTTTAGTATGCAGTGGTGGTGGTGCCCAATCTGTGTGAACATTTATAATAAATTGCCCTTAAGAATAACGAATCTCTCACTACCCTCCTTTAAACGTGAGTTACGTATATTGTTGCTCTGTGGCTGTTTTTATAATCTGACTTCTAGGTTAGCCTGAACAACATATTCGACCACATCATCACTTACCATCAGGTGAGATAGTGGTCAAATGCTAACCTATCAGGCATTAAAAAAAAAGACTGTACTGACTATTTTGATGCCAAATTTTAATTAATTGAAACTAAATATTGTTTTTTTACTTTATAGTGTTATTGACATAAGATTGTTAGTGTTATTGATTTAGGTATGAACATTTATGATTGATTCTTTAAATTTTGTACTATTATTAACATTTTAATATATAAAAAAACAATTTTTATTACGATTATAATGCTAGAATAATATTGGAATGTAATACCAATTACGTTATCGGTTTTCTTTTTGTTATGACGTTAATGAACTTGTCTAATTTAATTTAATTGAATATTTATTAGAAGCAATAATGAACAAAAAATATTTGCATGTCAGATTGATGAAGTATGCTAGTACAATCTTATTACTAACGAAGACCTTTATTGTATCATATTTCTTGCAAATAAATTATCATTATTACGCAAATTTGACTAAGCGAAAGAATGATGGCGACTACTGACCAAATAAACCAGGTCGCGTTCATGAAAATTCTAGGTATTGTTTTAATTGTCAGCCTATTTAACAATATTTAGAAGTATTTGAGTATTTTAAAAAGTACGGGTTCTTGATTTATATGCAAATTCATTTATACCATTTTATACATAGATTTGGTACAACACATAAAATGATTCAAAGCCAAAATAACGAAACGCAGTCAGTAGTGATAAAATTAACATTTTCTTTAGTCACGTGGATACACACTCTTTTAGGTGCTATCTAAATTATACTATTTACCAATAGTATATAGCACGCGCAGAGCAGGTCCAAATTGTACGAAGGTTTAGCTGGTAAGATAATAGTTTATTTAGGATGGATAATGTCATAAGCACGCTTTTACTTAATCCGGATTGTAGTAATTTAAACAGCCATGAGCTTGCATATTGTCATCTATTTATTATTGGCGTAACTCGGACCGTACCCTTACTGATCTTTGATAGTTCTGGCGCTGAAAAAAACACTTTTGTGGTCTATCGACTTGCGTGCGATGAGGGTGTAATCACTAAATTTTAGACGCGTGTTTGACTATTTATACATCGCAATAAAGCCCTAAAATAGCCTTAAAATCCATTAAAACTATGACAATAGGCATAAATAACTTCCTGCCAGACCTATATATTCAATGCCAACAGATAATACGGGAAGGTACAAAACCTTTATGATTTTCCTCCGACTCCTAGGTACTGAATTCAATTCACATGGGTTATCCGTAACGAAAAGTATCCCGACTGAATGCCACATGCTGTTTATAAAAATGATGGGTCTCAAGTTGTATGGAACGTAGCATCCTTCTTTAGCTGTATACATGTTTTTTTTCCCGACGAGAGAAATATATGAAATCCTGTTTCCGGATCAAGCAAAATATTCTTTTATATCATATGAAATACTATATATTTTATTCATATCTGTAAAGCGTACACTTTTCTTCTCTCTACTCTACAAAACATGATCATTTGCTTTTTGAGACTCCCGTCACCTTAAAGGTCGCACAAACGGTCGGCCAAGGCTAACTCTTGTTCTTGCTCATAAACCTACCATTCATAAATATTCATATATTGTTTCATTTAACAAAAACATTGCCGATTTGTCCAAAACCCTGTCCATCAAATGAAGTGCAAATTGGAAAGCAATCAATTTGATTGGACGCGTGCGATCGTTAGTCGTACAACCATTAATTCCAATTAATTGTCGTTCGCCGATTATTTGTCGTAATTTGTCTGATGTCAGCTTGCAGCCATCACTTGAAGGTTTGTGTCGGGTTTTTGGTGCTTCGATTACGTATGCGTTCGCTTTTTGGTTGCAGGTGTAATCCCGTGTTCAATTCCTGGTTGAGGTACATGGTATTGTGATTTTCAGATAAGCTGGACTGAATAAATGGACGGCAATCGGCAAAGCGTAGAAACTTGAAGCAGCGTTTGCCTATTAGCAATTGGCTATGGACTGCAACACAGGGACACATAGTTCCAATATCACCACGAGTCGTAGCGCATTCTGTGGAAGCTCGCTGGCAAGCTTTTTTTCATCTGCAGTGAAGAGAAGGACGATTTTCCTGCATATAGGTAAGCGTCATGTCATCCATTATAGTTGCAGTGTAAAAAATCTCCTTCTGCTTGAAACTGCACTGTGCTCATGACTCAACATGTTAATGTTAATTTTTATGTCTGGTTCGTCCATTACACGCATACGTGTGTGCGTAAACGCAATAAACACATACTGCACACCATGGCAAATATCTAGCGTGTCCAGCGTCCGGTGATTTTTGCATGGAGAAAATAATTATAAGCAATCGTAATAGTCGTGTGTCGCCGATTGATTTGTTATACTATAGTATTATACAGATACGTAAGATTTTTTTACCTGCAGATGAATTGTGAACTCCCCATATTTACTAGACGCATGCAAGGTAATTGCCGTAATCGCTACCAGTCTTGCACTTCCGTGCGTCCGGTTAATACGTTGCCGCTAATCGTGTGTTTTTAGGAAAAAGTTGTGGACAATATGCCTTCCTGTGTCTTTAGACACTGCTCTAATTATACAGGCACTGTGAAAGATAAGAAAAATGTTTCATTTCACGCGTAAGTATTGCTATTTTCATTGAAATAGAAAATATAGTCATTTTGTTTTATCTTAGGCAACTGTAGTTAAAATGAAATGGATGAGCAAGATGTTTGGATCGTTTTGTGTGAGAGTGAAAGAGATCGCAGCGTAATGGTGATCGAAACGTCGCGTGGCGGTGCGATCGCGATGGTAACACATATTACTTATTCATCTCTTTTTAACAACAGACATGACACATAATATTTCAATATTCATTCCTTGTCATTACAAACTGCACATACATGTACATAGATAAATTCTAGATAGTTTTTAGAGCAGTGATGTTCGGAACTAATCTATGTATTTCAATTCTCTGATAGATACCTATAAAACTTAGAGATATGTACCTCTGCGTACACAGACTAGAGTAGGCATTTAAATCTATGGTTATGGAAATTTAGTAACAAATATTTTAGGAAAACATTCAAATAATATTTTGGATAAATATTTAAGACATATAAAATATACCTAGTGACAATTCCACCTAATTTTCCTTCTAAGCCAACGTGACGTCATAAACGCCACGTAGCTAAACCAGAAGAATTTTCGACGCGTTTTGCTTCTCCATGAAGCATCCTCAGGTCTTGACTCTTCGAGCGCACGATTGAGAACCACTCTCGATCGTGCGTTTAACTCAATTTGGGAAAACATTAAAACCATAAGGTTTTATTACATGACGCGCTTGGCATAGTTGTCTTATAATGTCTTCAAAAAGCTAATACTGGCGTTTTGTTTATCGACCTGTTCTTGAGAGCCTACCCATCTATATCTATACCTACGAATATACTTTATTTATTCGTAGATCTATACTAATATTTTAATGAGGAAAGATTTGTATTGTATGCAACAAATAAACTTTAAAACTACCGGGCCGAATTGGATGAAATTTGGTATGGAAATAGTTTACGACCCGTGGACGGACATAGGATAGTTTTTATCCAACTGCGCAAAAAGGGGTTAAGTAATGGTTTTGCACGATAATACGCGCGGGCGTAGCCGTGACCAGTAAGCTTGTTCTAAATAAATTAAATGTTACATTAATAAAATATAATATATAGTACTATCGTGTGCCTTGAGCATATATAATGTATATGCTCAAGGCACACGAGACTCAATAACTGTTTGTCTCAGTGTGACGGGCGCAGTGAAGTTCGTTACTGTGACGAAATGGCTGTTATAGGCAGAAGTTACCGCTTAAATCAGGTGGGCCTCGTAGAGTACGACCTTTGACGAACAAAAATCCGGCCAAGAGAGAGGTGGACTCACGCAACAAGGATTCATATTTTGACCATTTTTTAAAAGGAAATAATAGGAAACACAACACGTGTTGACACATGTGCCAGCCATCGCCTTCCCCAAACATTTTTGGATGGATATCCGTGCCAACAATTACGATTACTAAAATATTAAACTAAGCAACACTACAGTAGACAAAATTATAATTAAAAATATTAAAGTTTTAATTTTGCAATTCAACGGGGCAATGCTGCCAGCATGCTGGGCACGTTGTCAACTGATAGTGGGCTAGAGCATTTGGACTCCCTATGAGTCCAAATGCTTTTACTGTAGTAGCTGTAGTATTGCAGTAGCTGTACTGTTGTTTATAGTTTGTAGTATTTGTTTAATAAAGGCATAACGCCAGAAAAAAAAAAATGTATTTCTTAGGTGCATTTTTATGATACAACCACAAAAGTTACTAATTTGTTTGGTGTTCGCAACTAAAACAAATTAGCATTCACACGCCTTATTAATGATTTTACTCTTATTCCCATACTAACATAAATTCTGTGAAAATTTAAATCAGCTACATATAACCGTTAAATATGTTGCTTATTGAAATTTTACAGACATTTAGAGGTCTGGACATAACTGAACATCCGAGGCTGTTTCTAAAACTTACCATAAAACAAAGTATAAACATGATCAATATAAAATATTACAGATTAGTCAGTATAAAATATTATATATATAGCTTCCTATCCCTTTCAATCATCATAAGCAATTACTAGCAGATACAGGTTCTGGACAAAACGCTTTCAACTGTAAAAAAACAACTTTTTTATTTGCAAACGAGATAAAAAGGCCATATTTCAAGCTCTCTCCAAACCAATACTGGTATAGTCATGAAGATGCAATAAATCTCTTCGACAGAGGCTAATGAACAGCAATCCGAGTGTCGGGTGTCACTTGCACACATCGGTACCACTGTGCTTTGTACGGACAGGGAAAAAGTCTAGTATATATTTGTATAGTGTTTTATACTGAACGCGATGAACCCTCTCTCTCTTTATATATATGTTTCTAAATATGACTCTAAGCATTATTGCGTGCCAAGCGAAAATCACATCAACAAATAACAAATTATTAAAGCACAAAATTCTTGTTCCGGGCGGTAATCAACGTCTCGTGATTTTCCGTTATGTCCGCCTGATCCGCTCGGCCACCGGAATATGGCCGCTAGAGCTAAAATTTTGTGCACGCGGCGCGAAATCACGGGAAGTGGGCTCCATTCCCGCCCAGGACACAAAACCTTCGCATCTTTTTAAGATGCCTCAATTGGAGTTAAATAAATCACTATTTTTTATTTAGATACTGCTCTTCCTGGCTTTACCGTCATATTCAGCAAAAAAGCTATGGAAAGTAATTTCGTTCATAGAGCTTCTTAATAAAAAGAACTGACAAAAATCCCTCGAACCTTTCTTTTCAAAATGAGCTTATATTACGTGTAGCGTATATGCTTACTAAGCATTTTGAGGTTTAATTATTAGTTTTAAAAATTTCGACTTCCAGCAGTCTAAATATATAAAAAACTTGCCAAGTACGATGCAGGCTTCGGTTTTTAGGGTCGTTACGGCATGGCAACATACCTTATAAGAAAAAAAAATGTTGGTTTTGATCACAGTTTCAAAAGTACATTATATGTATCCGAGTTTTCAATATTGGTTGGGAAAATAAAGGGAAATTAAATATCGTACATAATACCCCTAAAGACTTTTCTGGGTTTATTCCCAATTCAATAAGATCTCCCTGAAGAATATTGAATTAAATTTATAGTCCAATATTCCACTTTGGGCAGGCCTGGCTCACTCCGCACTTTAGGTACAAAGGTACATCCGTCCTGACGGGATTATTATACGGTGAATGCTGCGTCAGAAGAGATCAGAGCTATGCTTTGCTATGCGATAGAAAGAGAGACGCCTTGTAGGTGAATATAAATAGGTACTCCGTGCTTGGAGAGCTAAAGTGCACTTTATTGAGTCGTAGCTAGAGTTTGTTATTTATTGGAATGGTTTTGTGGAGTGATCCTTTTAGTCCTTTTTTTGTGTTCTGGGTCACTTTTTTCACCAAACATCAAAATTTTTGTGAAGAAGTTGACCCATTTTAGGTTTGGTATTCATTTCGTTTACGAGCTAGAAACCGGTGATACCGTGATATACGGACGGATGGACAGACGACAGACAAACAGATGCGCAGCAGAATCTCATGATGAATCAAGATTAATTATTTTATAAATACGGACCAATTTTGCCCTTTCAGTATGGAACCCTAAAAACATGCCGTATATTTCATAGAATAATAGACAAAATTTATTTCTATACCTACTTGAGTAGCACTTGACCACTATCTCACCTGATGTTAAGTGATGATGCAATTGATGATGGAGAGCGCTTTCCCAGAAAAATATTGATACGTTCCGTCAAAAATCTAGGAAGGAAACATCCACAAACAACATATGTCAAACATAGTTACAAGGAATATTTATTTTTACTGTTTCAGATTGCATGGGAAATGCAGCATCTACTTTGCCTAATTAGGCTGTAAATAATTAGGTCCGGCGGACACAGTGCCGTTCTAACAGCAGCTGAACATCATTCTGGTACATCCTTGTTTCCTTAATAAATTTCATTACAACCGATGCTTATGACTAAGCCCATTTATTCAGCCAATCATTAAATATTTATGAAAACGTTCTTCCTACGCATAAAATTCATCTCGTTTTACTTTTGTGTGCTTTGTGCCCACGCAAAAAGTTAATTTACCCAAAGCTTCATGATTGAGGTTGAAACAAAATAACATCTCATTATCAGAATGTACAAGAATTAATATTCGTAATTACAAACAATAGTCGACGTCTGAGTATTAAATGTGTTTCTTACTAAAATGGTTTCACATTGAATAAAGTAGTAACACTTCTGAGCAGGTTGCAACTTTATTATTTGTGAGTATTTACTCAATTGAGTTCCAGTAATGCAATTGGAACTCAATTGAGATTTTAACTTTTTTTGCCTCATAGGTTAGCCTTTGACCACTATCTTACCTGATGGTAAGTGATGATGTGGTCGAAGATTTTGTTCAGGCTAACGTAGAATTACAAGCCAGTAAAAAAGTCAAAGACAGCCGCCGGAACACACCGTTAGGTGCTTGGCGACAGATTTCCTACTTGAGGATGGTAGCTAAAAATGCCCTACCACCATGCTATAACGACTGCTATCTGCAGACAACAACCGGAACCGACGGCTTAACATGCCCTCCGAAGCTCGGAAGTGCAGTAGTAATGTCTCTAGCGGTCATCCATCCAAACCATGACTGTGGTAGACATTGCTTAAGTTTGCTGATCGATTAATAACAGCTTAGCAAACTACGCTACGAACCCTTCAAACAGCTTCGGTCCTAAAGAGTATGTGTCCTGTGACCGAGTGTGTTTAGGCATCCGGCGTGAAATCGGAGGACACGGGTACGATTCCCGTCCGGAACAAAAAAAAAGTGCTCATCTAATTTGTAAAAGTGTTTTTAGTATTTGTTGTTCAACTAGAATGTACATCGTGTACCGAAATTTGATATTTGTATTTTGTTTAACTTTTCAGATAGACCTTAGAACGAGAATTGTCTGAAACTCATAACTTTGTACGATACTTGGCTCTAGACTTTTATATCTTCATGTAAGAAGCGCTCGTAGCGAAGTTTACTTAGCTGTTCTCAACCGATCAGCAAAGTTAAGCAACGTCGCGCGCGGTCAGGAGTTGGATGGGTGACCGCTAGTGACATTACTACTGAGCGTTTCCGTGCTTCGGAGGGCACGTTAAGCCGTCGGTACTGGTTGTTGTCTTAGGATGGCAGTCGTTATAGCATGGTGGTAGGGCATTTTGCGAACGCCCGCCTGGCTAGCTACCACCCTCAAGTAGAAAATCTGTCGCCAAGCACCTAACGGTGTGTTCCGGCAGCTGTCCTTGAGAGCCAGTACTTCTAGGTTAGCCTGAACAACATCTTCGACCACATCATCACTTACCATCAGGTGAGATAGTGGTCAAAGGCTAACCTATCAGGCATAAAAAAAAAAAATATATATTTGACCGTCTAGAGCTCATTCAGCAAACAGCGCTCCGCAGTCAGCAAATTCTAAAGAAAAAATATAAATTATACACATTGTAATGTATAATTATTACTAATATTTCTTTAGCTAGAGCCCGCCTTGGTAGCTACCCCCACAGTTCCAGCATATTCTGCCTCAAAGCAATACTACTACATATATCATCCCATATGTGTCGTAAGAGGCGACTAAGGAAACTATACTGGAAGGTGGGTAGCAGCGCCTTCTAAAGAACTACTATATTACACTGCGATCCCCAAGCCGCCTGCTAAGAGTGGGGATTATGGCAAATACCCCCTTAATAGGAGAGGCTGTGTTCAGCAGTGGATGATCCGGCTGATCCAGTACAGAACAGTACTTAAAGCAATAGTACATTGGTGTGTTGGGGGTTGAAGGACGCTGTAGCAAATGCAATGCATGAGCTGATTGAGACTTGGCGTCTCTAGGTGATGGACGCAGTACTGTACCAACAAGTGGGTAGTTCACAAAGAGACCACCACTATATACCAAGCGGTAGGTCTCCCCGTGGTGTGCCGGGATAGAATGTCGGCCCCTCATTTCTTCCTATGGATGTCGTAAGAGACAACTAAAGGTAATATACCGGAAGGTGGGAAGCAACGCCTTCTGAGAAACTGATATCTTATGCTGC
Source organism: Plagodis pulveraria (assembly GCA_963890685.1). Classification (NCBI taxonomy): domain Eukaryota; kingdom Metazoa; phylum Arthropoda; class Insecta; order Lepidoptera; family Geometridae; genus Plagodis; species Plagodis pulveraria. Next base: position 1,216,792 of record OY982971.1, read on the forward strand.
GATCCCCAAGACGCAATCCAAGCGTGGGGATTATGACAAACCCCTAAATGGGGGAGCTGTGTTCAGCAGTGGACAATCCGGCTGAAACAGTACAGGGGTCTTTAACAATAGGACATCCTGGCAGGTATCACCGCAGTGTCAGATATTTTTAGCCGAGTTCAAAAAAGGAGGAGGTTCTCAATTCAGCTGTATTTTGTGTGTGTTACCTCATAACACCATAATGGAACTTATTCCAATATGGTGCTTGTCATGTGGTTCCATATAAATTTGAGTGAGATCCGTCGAGTCATATTGGAGTGTTTTATTTTTGAAGTAGATTGTTTTTGGTTAAAAACAACTCGAAGCGCTCGTACCGAAGTTTACTTAGCTGTTCTCAACCGATTAGCAAAGTTAAGCAACGTCGCCCGCGATCATGAGTTGGATGGGTGACCGCAAGTGACATTACTACTGAGCGTTTCCGTGCTTCGAAGGGCACGTTAAGCCGTCGGTCCCGGTTGTCGTCTTAGGATGGCAGTCGTTATAGCATGGTGGTAGGGCATTTTGCCCGCCTAGCTAGCTACCACCCTTAAGTAGAAAATATGTCGCCAAGCACCTAACGGTGTGTTCCGGAAGCTATCCTTGAGAGCCAGTACTTCTAGGTTAGCCTGAACAACATCTTCGACCACATCATCATATACCACCAGGTGAGATAGTGGTCAAAGGCTTATCTAGGATGCATAAAAAAAAAAACTTAATACCTCAAAACATAGCGTGTTTTTCTAAGGTCTTGGGTTCATAGGCCGTCGACACGACGCGCATGTTCAGTGCCTTCATCGCTGTGCTTCAGCTTCAGTGCTTCAGACCAGCCTTCTACACCATAAATGTGTATAAACTAAGTCAGATAAATTGAATCTCGCAACCAATCAAACTAGTTCAATACACATCGAAGTGGCAGTGATCGGCGGCAGCGTGGCGTGAAGGGCATTGTATCAAGTAAAATTACTGGAAGACCCAGCCACACAAACAAACGTCTCGAAGTGAACTCAGTGTAGTATTAAGCAGAATAAGAAAGATGACACTGATGAACTGTAATAGACAGGTGTGCGACTTACCCTCAGGCGAGCGACTTGCCCATCTTATTAGTTCATAACATAAAAAAAACTACCTGAAAAGTAATTTTATTGGATTTTGGGTTTATGTTAACCGTTGCACATAAAATATAGTCGTATAAACTATAAATTTCAGATTTGTTACTCATTCTGCTGACTATCTAGAGACATAATGGAATTGCATATAGTTATATACTATCTTAGTTTAATGGAATTGCAAATAGTTATATACTATCTTAGTTTGATTATATCTCAAAATCTTTAAATATTATATTTTGATAGTTAAGGACATAATATTTATATTTTATTATCGATTGTATTTTGAAAATAAATATGTGTCGACTTATTTTGAATACACATTTGCACACCATTATTATGGTAGAATTTTATGGGCATTTTTGTAAAGCGTTATATCTGCTGTTAGTCTAATCCCTTGTGTTTTCCATATTCCTTACTATACGGAGTGGAGATGTGTACTATAAAAGCCGATAATCGCAGGCACATTGAGGTCTTCGAAATTTTGCAACGCTAGTAGCGAAGTTTGCTTATCTGTTTTTAACCGATCAGCAAAGTTAAACAACGTCGCCCGCGGTCATGAGTTGGGTGGGTGACCGCTAGTGACATTACTATTGAGCGCTTCCGTGCTTCGAAAGGCACATTAAGCCGTCGGTCTCAGTTGTCGTCCTTGGATGGCAGTCGTTATGGCATGGTGGCAGGGCATTTTGCTAATGCCCGCCTGGCTAGCTACCACCCTCAAGTAGAAAATCTGTCGTCAAGCACATAATGCTGTGTTCTGGCAGCTGTCCTTGAGAGCCAGTACTTCTAGATTAGCCTGAACAACATCTTCGAACTCATCATCACTTACCATCAGGTGAGATAGTGGTCAAAGGTTAACCTATCAACCATAAACAAAAAAAAAATGTGGTGCTACAGAAGGATGCTGCGAATTTCGTGGACGGCGAACATCTCGATACTGCAGAAGCTCAAAATTGAGAAAAGGCCAAGATTATCAAATGTGCCTCTGCAAGATATTTGACTTCTATCGCCATATCGCCCGCAAACCTGGTGACAACCTATGGAAAAGTCGTGGGAAAACGAGCCAGAGGTAAAAGCCCTATGCGCTGGGCGGTTCAAGCAGGTTTACTTCACAAATAGTTCTCATTTGTGTGAAGGCACAGGCCTTATTAGGCTGCATCTTCGATCAATTATTATATAGAGTGTACGCAAGAAAGGGGCAAATATTTCCTCGAAGCAAAAAATCTTTACATAAAAAAGAGTGGAATAAACTAACAGACGTAACATAAATTATAGATTTATAATTTATGTTACGAAACCGACAACGAAATACATAACCATTGAAATAGAATAACGTCAACAATCCAGCAGACATAATCCAGAGTTGATTTTCTGGATTATGTCTGCTGGATTGTTGACGTTATTTGCAACCCCGTTGTTTTGCTGTCACTACTAGGGCGGATGGCGCGACTTGGGCGGGCGGGGAGGCGTCAGTCCGGCGGCGGATTTCTAGCCGCCCAGACGTGTCGCGCATTCCGCTCTAGACGCACGAAATACCATAAACGAAAATAACTGTTTACTCGTGTCCTGCTAAGCTAGGTCATTAAAAAACTAAAAGAATAACGATTGCTAGAAATGTTCGGTGTTTGAAAATTTAAACCGCGATCAGTGTTAAAATGGTTTAAATCTGTATTGAAAAGTGTTTGACAGTGTAAAAATGTAAATAGAAGGTTCAACTAAATAATATTGACTTACAAAATATAGATTTAGTTCTAACTAAAGTGAAGTTGTTAGTTTTAGTGGTTGGCTTGTTTATTGGTGTTTTGGTGTAGGTGAAAACTAGGGTATGGTTTGCATTCAAAATAATGATTATATAGGCATGTATGTTTAACGTGACAAAAAAGGACAGAAAAAAATATATAATTCGTGAACGATAATTGGGAGTCCTATCCCACACTAGAAAGACACAATTATTTCTTTAGAAAGAAGTAAACGGAAGCTGAAAAACAATTACAGAAAGATACCAATGTAGTTAGCTACCCATGAAATATTAGTTAGAATATAACATATAAATTAAACTGAAGCTCGACTATTTTGAAATTAAATCTATGAGCATTTGTTTTGAGCCAGATTAGGAACTAAAACAACATACTAAAACTAAAACCAAAATATATGTATGCATTACCAAAATTTCGTTTTTTTTTTGTGAACGTAGATCGGTTTTAAATCAATTGTAATATTAATTTGAAGATACTAGGTGACTAAATTTAATTATTTAATTACTGTAACGTAGATAATTTTAATTACTTAAGTTATAAAATTACAAAAATCAATACTCAAAACAGTATCAAAAACCATTAAAAATATTTTTGGATAATGGCAATATTAATCTCGTATAATTGTTTATGTAAGTATATACATTTTTAATTTTAACCTGTTATTCTTTTAGAGCTTGTAGTCCACAAATCAACATCGGGTTGTGAACTAATAAGAAAATGATTTAAAATATCATTGAAATAAGGTTCATATTAGTGTACGCTGGAACGTGACACTGCTAATTGCTTCGTTTAAAAAGTGACAAAGTCAGACATTTTATTGTTCTATCACGTGTACGCTATTGTTCTATTACAAAACCGTATAAATATCATAATTTGTTTGAAGGAAATCGTCAATATCGTAATGAGCGTTGTTCAGTTCTGGTTTGTTCAGTTTTGGTACCACAAACAACGATGTTCGAAATGTAGTCAAGGATGCAAATATTCAGTTTTTTTTATACTCGTTTAAAAATAGACCGATTTTAAATTAAATTCTAATTATAGCTTGAGAACACAAATGATCCTTTTTTACACGACTACCTAAAAATGAGTGTTATGTTTTCAGGGTATGTATGTAATGTTTGTGAGTTTCTTTATTCCACCATAACTTCTAAACGGCTTTACCGGTTATGATATTGTTAGATTTGTCTAAGTAACACTAGGTACGTAAAAGAATCGTAATAGATTTAAGACGCAGTATAGCAAGAAATATAATATTTTTTCCTTCCAAGCCCATTAAGTGGGGCATCAAAATTAATGACTTTAAAAAACGATTCCTAAAATATATATATAACTTGCACTTTTAATTTCAATGGAACTATAAAAAGCTCAACAAAAATAAATGCAGTCGGGTTTTTTACTTTTTTAATTAATTTAAACTTGTTTTATTAATTAAATACTATGCCGTAGTGAAAATAAAATATATTAAGTTAGTAAATTTCAAAACTATTTTTCAACACCCTTGCTCGTAAAGTGACCTTTATCATATCGTTCTATAGGGCCATAATCCGAACTATAACACCCTCGTACATAATAATATTATACACTAGTGCGTAATAGAATTATCCCTACAAAGTTAAGTTAGTACCTAACTGCAAATTATATGCGAGTAAACAGAGCATTTTCAATTTAACCGGGTAATACAGATTTGTAACATCAAAGAGGTTTATATGTAATCAAACATCATACAATTACCGCGCGCAAAAAAAAGAACTTGCGCGCTATTTTCCATAATTTTCGTATGTTGTTTGTATCGCATTTGTGCAATATATTTCTTTTTCTCTCGCAAGGGTGTTGAAAAAGTGCGTATGAAACTCGTGAGCAACTTAGCTCACCTGTATCATAATCTACTATTAATTAACTATTAGCTAATTTTAATCAAAAGTTTTTACATTACTAGGTACATTACTATCCAGTCAGACTTGAATTAACATGAATATACCATTATCCACTGACAAAGCTGTACTAATAGATTCTCGCCACATAATCATAACAACTGAATATTAATACAATAATATATGATGCATCGGAGGGAAACCTGATAATACGACCTACTATTATATGCTACTGGTTTTCTCATATCAATAGATATTAAACATATTACAAAAACGTATAACAAAAATTACCTAGGCAACCAACGTCTGCTCGGGAACTTTTTTGTGTTATTGTGTGAGTAGACAGACAAGTCGCCGGGCTTTTTTATACGATTGTGACGGAACAAGCACGAGCCCCCCCTGATGTTAAGCAGACGAACCTCTGCATAACAGATGCATTTATCGATATGTCGAATTATCTGGATTTTCTAGATCTTGGGTTCACTCCCTAAATTGTATTTTTGGTTTATTTGACAAAGATGCTGAACTCCGTAGAGTTTAAAACTGTGCCTAATAAGTGACAATAGGATCTTTTTTCCTTAACACTGGTCCTAACACATCTTGCGGGTGGTTTTTTACCATTAATTAGCGAAGTTAAGGCGTGTAGATGTTTTTTTGTGTGATAATAATCTCATTATAACACATACCTTAAGAAGATAAATAATAAATAAGTATCTTCTAGGCAAGCATATTATAATATAATATTTAGAAATATTTCCAGCAGAGACTGCGATCAAATTCGAATCAACGGTAAAAAATGATTATCATGTTCCCACCCTCGTTTCATTTATGTGAGGTTGATAAAACGACGTATTTCAAGAATATTCGAATTTAAATTAACCAACTAAGTACCTATGAATACTTAAATTAATCACACAGACGTAATTGGCATACAAAGTTAAAATTTATTGCAGTGAACGCACTAATAAAAGTTAACTTCAAATGAAACAGCTATAGAGATGTGTATGAAATGCTAAAACTGTAACATGTACGGTCAGCAAACAAAGTTGATATAAATTTCTAACTATTGCATGAAATTTCTTTGAATGAATACGGCGGCGCCGGGCGGTGGCGGTATCGATGAATACTAGCGTTGTTATTGATGTTATAATCAATGTCATTTAAAAGTAATATAAATAAAGGTACGTCTAGTTTAATGCACTTATACTGCAGACCTTGGCTAATGAAACCAATAGAGAGGTTTTAATTTATACCATATAGGTTAGCCTTTGACCACTATCTCACGTAATACTAAGTGATGATGTTAAATTTAATTTAATTAGGTTAAACATACATAATCTACCATGGGAACTGGCTTTCAAGGGCAGCTGCTATAACACACTTCTAAGTCTAACTTCTAAGTTTTGAAGCAGTGATGGCTCAGTGGCATTGGCTATGGACTGCCGCGCAGCAGGTCCATGGTTCGAATCCTGCCCAGAGCTTGAGCTTCACCGCATGGTGGAAGGGCATTTTGCGAATGCCCGCCTGGCTAGCGACCACCCTCAAGTAGAAAATCTGTCGCCAAGCACCTAACGGTGTGTTCCGGCAGCAGTCCTTGAGAGCCAGTGAAATAATAGGCAAAATGAGACTTAACAGGTATGTCTCAAGGTGAAGGGCGCAGTGCAGTTCGTCAGTTGTGATGAAATGCATCTGTTATAGGCAGAGGATACCGCTTAACATCAGGTGGGCCTCGTGCTTGTTCCTTCACAATAACATTAAAAAAATTAAAAAATAAAAAGTGATGGGCAACATATTTATAACTTAAGGGAAATGTATTCGTAGTGCTGTCAAAACAAATGTAGTTTCATCATATTACCAAGTGTTCTATCGTTTTTTTTTAAGCTTGATATGTTGGCCTTTCACCACTATCTCACCGTATTATTTTGTTTAGAAATAAAATAAATATTAGGACGAAAAACTGCTATCATAGGTGCATAAATGTTAGACTCAAGCATTCTAAATTTTTCTGAGTTTGACACTTGGTGGTTAAAATAAGACGGTGAAACTACATTTGCATGGAAAGCGCTATGAATACACGTTCCAGCCTAGCCTGCTATTAAAAAAAATCATTTTCGACTACATCACTTCCTTACAGGTGAGATAGCTATCTATATATCTATCAGATATTAATAAATTAAACACCCATATTTTGTCGGGACTCTATTTTTATAAGGGTGTCAAGTTAAATACTAATAAAAACATTTTGAAATTTTTTTTTAATGCTGTCTGTACTTACCAAAAATAATAACTTAAAATAATCTTCCAACAAACAAACTGGTGAATGTTCTTTATTATGATTCAAGTTGTTTAACCCCTTTCGACTTCTCACAGAATAATGTTCATTATTATCTCCCCTTCTCAAATTCACGGGTTACACATATACGATGTGAATAATAAATATCTTTGACTAGAACAAAAACATGCACCTATAGTGTATAGATTTTGACTTCAAGTTTCAAGATCGGCGGCTCATTGATGACAACCCTATTTGACAAGGGTCGGCTGTCTATAGATTTCATCTGCGCGCTCAAGTATTGTGCTATCCCTGACACAATAGTGATATTGGAGTTCTGATAAGTCTTCATAAGTACTCGTCTATGAACATCATCATATTACCGACTTTAAAAAAAGAGGAAGTTCACAAGTCGACGCGTATATATACAAGGTTATTGTAAAAATGCTAACAACGTAGTCAACCCTAAGAGGTTGTTATAATTTTTCCAATAACCCTGTACATTTTTGTGTACGACAACGCATAACTTTTGATACAGTAGTTCGATTTTGATAATTATTTTTTATTGGAAAGGGGGATACTTCCGAGTCCCGTATACATTTCATCAAAATCGGTTTAGTTTATAAGTTATACTTAATTAACTGAAATAAATATTCTCTTACGTGGAAGATCTTGTAAGCAGATTATGTCACTAATAAAAAAAGCTAAAAAACGCAACCAACATCTAACACTGAAAATTATAAAATCACTCGTGGAAGTCAGACCATGCTAATTTAAAACACCGACCTCATTTTTTTAATGTTATTGTGAGGGAACAATCACGAGGCCCACCTGATGTTAAGCAGACTAACCTCTGCCTATAACAGATACATTTCGTCACAAGTCACGAATTGCACTGCGCCCGTCACCTTGAGACATAGTTATTAAGTCTCATGTGCCCGTAATTTCACTGGCTCTCAAGGACTGCCGCCGGAACACACCGTTAGATTTTCTACTTGAGGGTGGTAGCTAGCCAGGCGGGCATTCGCAAAATGCCCTACCACCATACAATACCTCTCATTAGCATGGCCCGATTTCCACAAGTTATTGCATGCTTTTCAGTGTTAGAAGTCGGTTCCGTTTTTTTTTAAATAATATTTCTTTCGCACTTATATTTCACATGATTTTTATACATTTTACCAGATGGTAGGCTTCATAAGGATTGATACCGTCTTGTTGGGTATTGTATCAGAATCGTACCAGATATATGTCCAGAATCAGTAGCTCGTAAACAATACTGCATCCAGCAGTAGTATAAAAGCATTGGTGTGTTAGAGGTTGAACGCTATAGCAAGTGAAATACTGAGTGATTGAAAGTTTTGAACTGGCGACTCTCGGAGACGAGCGCAGTGCAGTATCGGGTGGCAACTCACAAAAAGGTATACTACCTGACCAAGGGGTAGGTCTCTAGGATGGATGACCGCTAGTGACATTATACTACTAAGCGCTTACGTGCTTCGGAGAGCACGTTAAGCCGTCGGTCCCGGTTGTTGTCTTAGGAAGGCAGTCGTTATTGCATGGTGGTACTACAACACTATGTAAATGTGTCTTACTCATAATTACACAAAATACATGCTGGGCTTGGTTTTCTACGCAGCCCATTAAGCAGACTATCCAAGGAGAGTTGCTATTTGTTTTTTTTGGTACTAATCGCCCATCGCTATCCATTCGGCTTCGGTATAATGGCACAAGCTCTGATACGAACTCATTATGAGTCTTGTTGTGTTCCGTGCTAATGTACAGCACCATCCACCACAGAAACTGGCGTTCTGCTCGTTAGGTGCATTGTTTTCCTTTAGTCACCTTTTATGAAATCCATTTCGTGGAGAACTCAGATAAAACGTTGTGTAATAAGTTTTTTTTTATGCCTGATAGGTTAGCCTTTGACCACTATCTCACCTGATGGTAAGTGATGATATGGTCAAAGATGTTGTTCAGGCTAACCTAGAAGTAAGTTGATGACGATGTATGTGTTTCCCGTAAATATTTTAACCTTGTTTTCAACACGTTCGTTGTTACCAGAAAACGTTATTTTATAAAACGAAGCGAAATATAATAATTGATTTGATGGACGTATTGGTAAACAAGGTTAGTTTTGTTTTGTTTACGGAGTTATATATTTACAAGCCAGGTGATTAGGGTTGCCTACTCATTAATTTTAATTGATCAATTTCTAATATTCAATACAATTCAATTAAATACTACAAAAACCATAAAATTCGATTAGACCTAATTGCCTAAGCAATTTCTTACAGTCTACCTCGCATGGAGATCTCTACACAAATTCACAGACTAAAATTTTGTACTCCAATAATTTGTAAAATATGATTTTGGCTTAGCACGCGATAGTGATTATAATCATATTTAGAAATGTAGTTCTTAACTGGTTCGGCTGGTAATTTCAATTGCTACAGTGCCCTTCTCTTACATGGCAGTATATTTGACATCCATATAATTCTACAGGCATTTTTTCTATATCTATATTTGTCAAATATACTGCTTGTAGAAATATAAAATATACTGTCTGTCAAATATACTGACTAAGACTAACTTGTACTGAAATTCTGGCTTGCCTTAATATCTGGTAAAAGATTAGAAAAATATTTTTTTCTGAGCAGTGTGAACCCTAGCGATAGCATTAATAATGAGTGATCGATGAGTGCCGTAAATGTTGCAAGAACTTTGAAAACAGGCACTCACAACATTACTTTCTGATTGTATATATAAATATACTTAACCTTGTAAGCTTGCAGTATTATGTTCGTTTGTTATATTATAAAATTTTGTTTTACACAAAGAACTGCATTGGGCTCATTTTATATACCATATAAAATATTTTAAATGTCTTAGGTAAAGTATAATATGTTAAAAACATTCATATGACTCATACGCTTCTGGCAAAAAGTAGGTGCTTAACCGCTTATCCATTCGGTGATATAGTATAAAACAAGTAATTTAAAACAACAACTAATTTAAAGCTAATTAATAGAATAATAAACGAATTTAAAAGTTTAACAAAGTCGAGTTTCAATGTGAGTAAAATATTTACCTGTATATTAAAAACATTATAAAAGCTGAAATAAACCAAAGTTTGTATTATCATAATCCTAAAGATAAAATAGAATTTAGCATTAAAACTCGTATACATGATGTATTAGAGGTAACATTTTGTGTATACCCACGAATTTAGAAGAGCCCTTGGCTAAAACACATTGATAAATAAAATTTAAATGTCAATTATACTAGGTATTCTTCTTTAGAAAAAAAAGCACAGAACTAAAGTTATTGTTGTAATGTCAAAAAATACAACCCTGTATGGGTTCAAAACAAAAGTGAAGTGTCGTTCGAATTACAAATAATCAAACAGTGACGTTTAAAAATCCAAAATGGCGTCCAACGGTAAAGACAGTTCTAAAATGACTACCAGCATAGACAGTTTGAAGCTGTCCAGCAAGAACACTTCGTTGAATTCTTCGAAACATGCGTCCTCGGAGTCAGTTCTTTCGAAGAAGGATAAAGAGTGCTTGCAGATGCAAGAGTGTAAAAAGAAGCTGCTGGCCATGGAGCCACAGATTATAATAAGAGATGAAAATGTGGTGTTGCGATCGCCACCGCAAAAGAAGATTATTATGCCACCAACCGTGAATGCTGAGGTAAGTCTTTTAATTCTTTTATATATAAACGTGAACATTATTTCAAAATTGTAGCTGACTTAGTATGATTTGGACGATTATTATTATATAGAATAAGCTGTTTTTCGCAATAGACACCAAACCACGATAAATATGAAAAAGTTTAAAAAATGGATAGTATGTACGTTTTGGCATTGAACTCTTTTAGTTACCGGAAGCGTTACGTAATTATACGAGTACACAATTTTTTAATTATTTTTTGTGTCGTCATGAAGTGATGAGACGAACAAGTTGATCGCCTAATGGTAAGCATCACGCTTGCCTGTCCAATACAATTCCAATGTCATCTCTCGCGCTACTGTACTGCGCCCGCCATTCCGAGGTCTTAGTTCTTGCTTAAAATAATAATTATAAAGGTTTTTATTTCATACATAATTGATCCATGTTTCGTTTGTAGTTTACTTATGTCTTAAGATTTAATTATTACATTGTAATCAAATATCATATAAAATTATTATTTTATAAAATCATTTAAAGTCAATAAGTGTCAACAACCGTGATATGATGTTGCAAGATTGGGCAGTCGTACTTATTTGCGACGACGTACCATAAACATGGTAGACGAGATGCTTATGTCAGCTGGACAATCATGCTGATACAGTAAGTACAATAATTAAAAGTTTTCTTATTTCTAGGGCTTTTAGATATTGGATATGGATTGTATATCCAATATCCTAAAGCCCGTAAATAATCACAGCCCAAGCTTTTTTATTCGAAATGTTTTCTTATACACCTTGAATTTTCTTTGTACCGTGTTCTCCAGATACAAGGCGGTACTTTACGAAATTATTTGTATTGTAAGTAGTGTAGGCATTTCTTTTCAAATAAAGAATATATCAGATCCTTTCTAACAAATCTGGAATTGAATAGAATTTCAGTGTAATGGACGATAAATTGGATAGAATTACGGCCTATTCACCATCCGAGGACTCGCGCCTTTAGAATAAGAATGAGGTTTTCCATCATTTTATTAGCGAAGCTTGTGATTGTTAGATATTTTTCATCATTGGTATGCAAAGATGCTTGTCCAATTTTATACATTTATTTCTTACTGGCTCATTAGTGAACCAACAAAACCGTGGATAAGACCATCTATATAGAAGACTGCTTTACAAATAAACTTCTTTGGAGTCCACGGAATAATGCAACAAAATAATTTAGATACTGTATGTAATATTAACAAAATACTCGTTTACCATGGGTGCCGGCCTAAAATGTCACCCCATGATCTACTGAGGGTGTCGAAAGAGGAGACTAAAGGTAAAATACCGGAAGGTGATCAGAACGCCTTCTGAGGCGCCGGGGTGGTAAAGGGTGCCGTGAAATTACAGGCACATGAGACTAAGCATAATGTCTCATGGTGATGGGTGCAGTGCGACACTGGCGTAATGTATATGTTATAGGCAGAAGTTTCAGCTTTACACCAGTTCTCAGATCCCATAAAAAAAATATTCAAATGCTGTATGACTTTTTTCAGTATTTCATGGTCTAATTACATTTATATACCTACTGGAAGTTTGAGTCAATTTAAAAAAAAAAAATATAAGTATAAATAATAATAATAAAAAAAAAATATTATAAAGAGGAAAGATTTGTATTTTTGTATGACACTAATAAACTTAAAAACTACTGGATCGATTTGGATGAAATTTGGAATGGAAATAATTTGAGTCCCGTCAGACATAGGATATTTATATCCAACTGCGCAAAAAGAGGTTTTTTTATGGGATGATAGGGTAGGCGGCTCACCTGGTGGTAAGTGATCACCGTCGCCTACGAACATCCGCAACACCAAAGGTCTCAAGGATGCGTTGCCGGCCTTTAAAGGTTTTGTGCCATAACCGAAATAAACGCAGGAGCCACGACCGGAAAGCAAGTAAGTAATAAAGAAATAGCGTTGTCAAAAAGAAGATATGTCTTAATGATATGGTATTCATGAGATTTCCTACAAACCATTAAATAATCACAAATGCAACATGAAAGTTTCTCAAACATTGACTCAGCTTAATGTATAGATGCATTAGCTGAGTCAATGAATGCTTTATTTAACTTCAATATTGCAATCTTGTTGAACGGAAGTTCAATGGAGTTCCGATGTATTTGACTTCAGTTGTGAGGAAGTGATTAATGATTGTATAAGATATCTGATTTCAACACTAAATGTTCGAACAATATTAGAAATGTATGCTTTTTTATGCCTTCCACTAAAGGAATATCTGTGATATAATCAATATCAACAGAAAAGTAAAACAAAATTAAAAAATAAAAGTACTCATGTTGTTTTTTTTTTATTGCTGATAGGTAAGCCTTTGACCACAATCTCATCTGATGGAAAGTGATGATGTGGTCGAAGGTGTTAAACAGGCTTAACCTAGAATTACTGGCTCTCAAAGACAGCTGCCGGAACACACCGATAAGTGCTTGGCGACAGATTTTCTACTCGAGGGTGGTCGCTAGCTAGGCGCGCATTCGCAAAATGCCTTTCCAACATGCGGTGAAACTCAAGGCCTCGGCGGTATTCGAACCATGTACCTGCAGCGCGGCAGTCCATAGCCAATGCCACTGAGCCATCACTGCTTCAAAATAACGTAATCGTACCTAATTGTTAGTTGTTTTAGGTACCTATTGATGCTTGGCTTGTATCTCAAATTTTGTATTTTGAAATATTGAGTATTTAGAAATACTGACCCCGTTGACTGCTTGGCTAGAATGTCACCCCCTCTTCTCCCCTTGGATTTTGTAAGAGGCGACTAAGGGTAACACCAGAATGTGGGCAGCAGCGTTTTTTATGAAAGCTATATCTCACACTGCGATCCCCAAGACGCCTGCCAATCGATGGGATTATGGCAAACCTCCTCATAATGGAGGAGGCTGTGTTCAGCAGTGGACAATCCTGCTGATACAGTACAGAAATACTAAATTTTATGCTACCTTTTCCCTCTCTTTCCACGATAATTTTATTGAATTTCTACTTCAGTATTTGTGATATACGAAATGGGTAGACATACATTCCGAGTGTCATTAATAGGGGTCCGCTTTATCGTCTGGGTACGGATCCTTGAAACCTGATTACCTACAAACAAAGAAACTGTTTAATTTTCTGGCTCACTAGTTGAACAGTTCAGTGAAGAATATATCTTCCCAGAATACGAGTCAGCTTGCTGGATAATGAATGCATAATGGCACTTTTGCTGAAGTACACTCTGTGAATTTCTGATATATTTGACTTTTGTGGCGTAGACGAGGAGTTATGCTAGCGTCCTTAACCTCAACTAACCAACCTAACTAATACAGCCTATAACAGATGGATTTCGTCACAATTGGCGAAATGCACTGCTGAGATCTACAAAGTACTGGCTCTTAAGGACTGATGCCGGAACATACTGTGAAGTGCTTGCCAATTACAAGATTTTCTTCTTGGTAGCTAGCTAGGTGAGAATTCGCAAAATGCAAAACGTCCTTGTATAATGTGATTTATATCCATTAGGTGTCGATAAATATTTTTTTTGTAAGTATCACCGATACACCACAGTTGGCACTCATACATAGACGTATATCTTATTTGGTTACACATTACAGTTTATGTACTCTTTATTTACTCTTTATTTAAATAAAAATCTTAGTAGCTTCTTAATAAGAAGCTTAGTCGCATACTTTCTGAGATATTCAATAAGAAAACTAATTACTTACTTCAAACATTTTGGGCACGACGGCTAAACGTGCCCTCGGAAGCACGGAAGCGCTCAGTAGTAATGTCACTAGCGGTCACCCATCCAATTCATGACTGCGGCGACTTACGTTTGCTGATCGGTTAAGAACAGCTAAGCAAACTACGTTTCGAGCGCTTAAAAAACAATTATTATAATTATTTCATTAATGATTATATCAATATCATTCTAATGGTAGTTTTTTTCCAGTTAGCGATCAATGTGGAACTTTCCCGAATATCGAGTCAGATAGTGAATGCATATGTTCAATATTGCAATTCTGCTGAATGGAATTCAATAGATTCCTGACGTATTTGACTTCGGCGGCGCGGAAGGAGATTTATATTTGCAACTTTGTGATATAAATCCGATTGTGAATGCAGATATCGACATAATAATGTGATTGAACTGGATAGAGTCACACGGAATTGAATTGTGTTGCCATTGTGTAAGAGATCAATGTTTGAAGCAGTGATGGCTCAGTGGCATTGGACTGCCACGCAGCAGGTCCATGGTTTCAATCCCGCCGCGGGCTTGGTTTCACCGCATGGTGGAAGGGCATTTTGCGAAAGCCCGCCTGGCTAGCTACCACCCTCAAGTAGAAAATCTGTCTCCAAGCAACTAACGGTGTGTTCCGGCAGTGAATGAGAACCAGTGAAATTACAGGCACATGAGGGTGACAAATCAACATCGAGCTATGCTGCGCTGCGCTGTGTGAGGCTACGCTCTGTTTAAAAACGCAGCAGTCTCGAGCGAGGCGCGCTACCCGCCGTGCTGAGCCGCGCTGTGCCGAACTGTGCTAGGTTTTTCAAACATGGAGCACGCTGCGTGCCCCTCCATCGCCCTCGGACGTCTCTCTCACTCTCGTACAGCCATCTTTCGCTCTCAGCTCGATGTTGATTAGCTAAGCAAAGCGCAGCACAGCTTGATGTTGATTGTTAAAAAAACGTAGCTTAAGAAACACAGCACAGCACAGCGCAGTACAGCGCAGCATAGCTCGATGTTGATTTGTCACCCTGAGACTTAACAACTATGTCTCAAAGTGAGAGGCGCAGTACAATTCATGACTTGTGATGAAATGCTTTTGTTATAGGCAGAGGTTAGTCCGCTTAACACAAGGTGGGCTCGGAGCTTGTTTCGTCACAATAACATAATAACAAAACAAATTCCGCATGCACTGGTCCTGTTCTGCCCTTCACTTACCTACGCCAGTGGTTCAACAAAAGCACCCGTTCTCTTTTCATTACTGCTGTTTCAAGGTTCAAATTGGTCTGATGTTTACTGACCTTCATTTAGATTAGAAGATGGAACCCCAAGAAGAATATTGTAAAGTTATTGGTTAATAAAATAGAAAGATTTTCGCATATTCAATCATGGTCAAATTTGTGCAAATCATCAATCCATTGTGCTCTGGATGGCAGGATAGCAATTCAAAGAATGTCTACAAAAAGTTTAAAAAACTTTACGGTCTTTTAGCGATCTGGAAAAACGCTCCGTAAATTGTTATCTCACAATTTACGCACAGCTATCAAATAAAAAACCAAAGTCAACAAAAACGGATGCGCCAACTTTCCCTTCCATCCCCAGAGTCTTAGAAAAAAGCCATTCTTTCAAACTTTAAGGGTTTCGATAATAACGAATTGTCCCCTGATATTGGTGAAGTTTTCTTTTGAGAAAGTTTTGGGTTGTTCTAATTTTCGTGATTTTTGGCTGTTGAGTTATGGACTCCAATTAGATGTGTCTTTGTGAAAGTTTTTTGGTCGTATATCACTTTCTGATGTAGATCTCGCTTTGTCTGTGGTGAAAAATGGTCTTTAAATTATTTTTCTGCTCTTTGACTTTGTGTCAAGGTCTTTTTAAACATTAGTGTGAACTTATGTGTATTTTACTATTGTACTTTGTTGAACAATAAGATTGGAAAGTCTGATCTGTTCTTCATGAAATTAAGGTAAAGTGTCTGTTATTAATTAATTTTGAAGACGCTATTATCATCTGGTAGTTATGGACGTACCTAGTATGTATTATCAAACTTTTTATACGTTTCTTTTTCATTGTTTTGTGTCATATAACCTTATACTTTATGTATGCCTTGTACTTTTTGTATTTGTATCTTCAGTTTTTGCACTTTCTTATTCATACTTGTGTGCCCATTGTAACACTTTACTTATTTATTTATTTTTAGTCAACATGTATTTTCTTGTTGTGTAGTGTAATAATAAAGAGTATTATATTCTAATATAAATGTAAGTGTGCTAATGAAACAAATAAATGTCTGTCTATGTGTAAGTCCTATACGACTTGTATACGACTTTAACGTGATTTCAGACTCACATAATAGCTTGATTTGTTTAGATATATATATATATTTATTTATATCATTATATGCGAGGTAATCCACCATACTAAGACATATTCTGTAAGTAAAAGATTCAGCTGGCTACCTATTAGTTTTCCAATGGTATCCTTTTAAGTTCAGACGGACGGACAGCGCAGACTTAATAAAAGGGTCCCGTTTCCAATTACAGAACGCTAAAAATAACGCCATTTTTGTACTAACATAGAAAGTGCCGGTACCCTCTGTCATAGTAGAAGGAGTGAGAAAGTAAGTTATCTTCATACAAACGCACCGCGCGCGGCTTGTATGTGTGCGCCATAGTATCTATGCGTCCCGCACACACACTCTAACACAATCTCGACCCGTTTCTCAGTGCGCCAGCCGGGGCTAACACCGAACAAAGATCGCGCGTCACAGCTTTTCGGCACCGCTAAATAAATGAGAAATTTTTGATAATTGCAGGACAACTTATTACTGTGTTGGGTTGTCTCTATTCAGATTACCTACTGAATATTAAAGGTAAGCAAGTCACTTAATCTAGCATACCTATAATTTTTACTTGATGATGAGTTATGCCTACTTATTTTTTTGTTGTATTAGGTATGCTCCACGTCGTTCGTCTCTGGCCCCGCAACCAAATAGGTATCGCCTGTCGGGATTTTTTCATCGTGAAAGATTTTATCATCGTTTAGGTAAAACCGACACAAGTAAAAAATACAACGTCACGGCCCTTGCCTATTTCTAGGTACTGAATTAAAATTTAGCATATATACGAGTACCTACATACATTATAAATAAGTAACAACCCTGAGACAGGCAAGTATGGTAGGTAATTATATCGCGAATAAGGCTGCAGATGGCCTACTTCCCCACTCTTTCTACTATGCCTCTGTGCTCTCTGTCGAAGTCTCGACAGGCGTGGCGCACGTCACACTTTAGGTACAAAGCTACTGGTATATAGGCGTATCGTCCGGACATGATAGTTGCACGGTGCGTGCCGCGTCAGAAGAGATCAGAGCTATGCGATAAAAAGAGAGACAACGTATAGGTAAATATTAATGTAATCATGAACTAGAATTATATCTTCCCTCATGTCTCAATGGTAGCATAGGGGAGGAAGATGTTATTTTATCTTCTAGCCACTCGTCTAGACTCCGTGTACTATCTTAGACCGCATTCACGTGAATAACAAAAAGGCAAGCCCAAAAGGAGCACAATTTGTCCGTCATCATTCCACACGATTACCTAAACTAAATAAACTGGTCATTGTTCGAAGTTACGAACACGATTTCCGCGGAAACCCCGCTAATTTTGTTTACAGAACAGATAATGGGGGAGTAACGCCGTAACTTAGGCGGGAACTTTGGAATAACGCCGAAGGTTATGTAGGCGTAACTTTGTAGGACGTATTGGTTACGAAGAAACATGGTATCTCAATCCGTTGTCTTCATTCTTCTTTAATGACTACCAAGGTAGCATAAACTGCAAGGAAGGTATTAGACTGCGTATCCACTATAGAGATGTTCGAAGAACATAAGCGTAAGAGGATAAACTTCAACAATAGAATTGCTTTATTTTTACGGACTTCAAAGAAAGGAAGAGGTACTCAAATCGTCTGTTTTTTTTAACATTTCACTGGGTGAACCGATTTTAATGATTCTCTTTTTATTTGAAAGCTGATGCGTGCTGTGTGGTCCCATTAAAATTTCATCAAAGCCGTTTTTGAGTTACACACTCATTGACAGTGAATGACAATTGATCCCATAAGTAGCAAGGGTCACTAAAAAGGGGTTTTTTTTTGCCATAATATGGAATCGACTTCAATACTCAAATGCGTGACTGAAACACTCACGGGATTCCATTTTGTATTAGTTTTGTTTTTCCTATATTCGCTGAACACTTCGCTCTTCTTCCTTGTACATTTCTGTTGCTTATGCATCTTTATTCCTGGCACAATCAAGACGTACGTATATATATGATAATGATCAAGATGCAGGGACATATTATAAAAATTCTAATTTCCGTTCATAAACAAACCAACCGCTAATGTTTTCGTTCCGTGATTTTGTGAGCGTATTCACTTAGCTCGTGGTATAAAGCAAAAAACAATATTTGAAGTTTTCAGATGTCTGAAAACCAGACATCATAAAGTATGTTAAACAGCTGTTCTGTACAACGTATGCATAAGGTCACACATGTGTCACTGATTTCAACACTTTATGACCAAAACTTAGAAATTTTATTCGGTTTTATGAGCCTTGTACAGGTACAGAATGGCACCACAGTGTTACGAATTTAGGAGCTATAGAACAAGCTAAGGATAATGATTATATACCGCTATATAATAAAATGTAGTGATGAGTTATGGCACTAAGACGTGGTTCTTAACTGTGGACAAGCTCAGAGTCGCTCAATGAGCTATGAAAATAGCTATGCTCGGAGTTTCTTTGCGCGACAAAATCCGGAATGAGGATATTCGCCGAAGAACCAAAGTCACCGACATAGTTTTCAGAATTTGCACGTTGAAGTGGCAATTAGCGCCACTTTGCTTGAGTAACTGATAACCTTTTTTTTATTATTGCTGATAGGTAAACCTTTGACCACAATCTCACCTGATGGTAACTGATGATGTGGTCGAAGGTATTAACAGGCTTAACCTAGAATTACTGGCTCTCAAAGACAGCTGCTGGAACACACCGTTAGGTGCTTGGCAACAGATTTTCAACTTTGAGTACTTGAGGGTGGTCGCAAGCCAGGTAGACATTCGCAATGCCACTGAGCCATCACTGCTTCAAAACCGATGGGGAAGAAAGGTTCTCGAGTAGTTACCACATTGCACTAGTTGGTTGGCCCTCTAGGGAGACTGATAACATCGGAAAAGTCGCGCGTAGCTAATAGTTACAAGTGGCTAATAGCTGTTCTCTCTGGCGTTCTATTAGCGAGGCTTTGTTCAACAGTAGAAGTCTTCAGGCTGATGATGATGATGATGATGATGATGATGAAAATGTTATGGAAACCTTGCATGTTTCTGGGCACCTAGTACCTACTCGTATCTACGTCTAAAAATATCGTTTCATGAGCGTTTGATTTTAACTTAGCTGTACAATGTTGGTAATTGTTTTCCAATCTAACCTCATAGCGTTTTCCTTATATAACGAACACAAAGTAGTAATACGAATAGTCAACCTAAACATGAGCTTTATAAGTTCTCAGAATATCATACAAGCTGTTCTAAATAACGCATGCATGGCATGATTTAACACAATGTATCGCTGACATCAACACTTTTTTATGATCGTAACTTATACCTGTCTTTTGGTTTTATGTGGCTTGTGGTAGACAGAATGGCACCACAACATATGTGTAGCAGCCATAAGGCCATAAGTATGAGGGAACTATGTTTTTTAAGCACTAGTAGTAGAGCTTGCCTACATTTTTAGTCGTTCTTTACTGATCAACTAGGTTAAGCAATGTTCTCAGCGGTCACTAGTTTGATGGGTGACATTTAGTACTAAAAGCTTCCGTGTACAGAATGCAGGTAATCGATTCCAGTTGTTGCCTTTTATTGACTGTCGTAAGGCAATGTTGGCGGCCTTCGGACGGCCTGAAACTCCAAGATTTTGCGTGGTGGTAAGATATTTTGCGAATGCTTTCCTGGCTATAGCTGCAACCCTGAAGTAGGAAATCTTTCACCAATTACCTAACAGTGTATTCTGGCATCTGTTCTTGAGAGCCAGTCCACCGTTAGGACCTTATCGGCCTTTTAACAATAATCGAGTAAACGATAGCTTTCCATATAACGTGAGATTATGGTCAAAGGGTGTGGAAAATTAACAAATATATAATTTGAATTCATTTACTTTTTTAACAAAACGTTACCGAATCTAATATCTGAAAATGTGATATATTTTTAGATAGTTCATTCGTATTTTGATCTCAATGTTAGACTACATGTATGTGAATATATACTATATGTGTTTGTGTGTGAGTGCGGATATGAGGATGTGAGTGTGTATATTTATAATTGTTTCCCGCTGAAACGGTGGTGATTTAGGTGAACCTAGGAAAATAGATATCTATGATGTAAATAGTCATAAATTTATAATATTGTAGAAATCAGGACCATGAACACGAGTTGTTGGTCCAGGTTTTCCCTAGGTATGTCATATACATTTTATAAGTGATAAAAGCCAGTATCGTTTTTGTAGTAAAATATTTAATATTTTTGTAGTTAAATATTTTGTATATTTACTCTTTTCAGCGATGTATAGGATCGATTTAATCAATCGTCAGATTTGCAATTGTTACCAGATTACATTCGATCGATTACGATCGACAGCTTACGTTCGATTTTAAATTTTCTCTCTCACAAACCAATTTTCTTCAGAACGTTATGTAAACATTTTGTATTTCTGCAGTAAGATAGATGAAAAATACTAAAAACAGCCATTTCAACACAAACACCTTCGTAAAAAGAACAAAAAAAAACAAAGTAGCTCGAAATCCGCCATAAACAGCATGTTACTATCAGCCGTCTATAGAACCAAATTTACGATCGAGGCAACTTCTGTTTATTTCTAAAAGCCTTTCAAAAATACACCCAAACAGTAACAAAATAAGGTATGAAACGGCAGAGCTAGTTACGCAATTATTGGATTAGCTGAACAGAGGAATTTCGACCATATTTTTTAGAGTATAGAGTTGAAATCTGAAGTGTATGTTACTTGATTATCGGTTTCAAATCAAGGGGTGTCTAAATCATCAGGTCGGAACAATGATCTCGGATTTGTGAAATTCTGATTCAATTTTCTATAGTTAACTGTCGCATGACGTCATTAATTTTCCTGTTGATAAAGACAGAATGCTCTAAATGAGCAACATGCTCCAGAAACTGCCACAAAAATTAATATTTTTTTTCCTGTGCTCAAAGATAAGGCTGATTATATAGGTACAATAAAATAATTAGAGACAAAGTTTTAGGCATTTTGGAAATGCTCGCTTGGCTATCACTCTCAAGTAGAAAAGTGTGTTTTGGTAGCAGTCCTTTTTTTTTTTATATAGCTGATATGTTAGCCTTTGACCACTATCTCACCTGATGGTAAGTGATGATGTGGTGGAAGATGTTATTCAGGCTAGCCTAGAATAGGGTAAATGACACAGTCTAAAATATAATACAATGTAACGTTAACATGATAGTAGTTGGAGCACATAACTCGTTGAAATTAATAAATTATTTATTCTGCATTGGATTAACTTTATTTTGAATAAACAAAATGTGCTTAAATTTTCTGTAAGTCACGTGATCTCAAACGGAAGTAAGGGCGGAAATGATGTCATAAGGACAAAAACAAAGCCACAGAATAGGTAATAGTAATTAAAAGTTTGCTTCCAAAGGTTTTGACAGTGACAGTTGACATTAGTCATTGCTAATAGCAAGCAACCCACAAAATGTCGCATCACTATCGATTTACTATTTGGGCCCCTATTACACTATCAAATCTATTGGATCCCATATATTAAATAGTGTAATACGTACATTTTACTCACTTATCTTTCATCATATTTCGCCGTAAAATTTGGACAAAGATCAGCATAGATAATAAAACCACTCCAAACTCGGAACAAGAATCTATGGAAATATTTTGCAATCATTACTCATAGTAAGACAACAACAGTTGGAAAAGCGTATGTTTATCATTATTTTTATTCCGATGTCACTGGACGCCCTTGTCTCGATCACTTGAAAGTGTTTACATTTAGGGATTACAATAATGTTCGATAAAATAGTGATTTAAACCGTTTAAAGTTGTTTAATTACCATGTATTAAGAATCAATAATGCTCCCACTCATGTATCCGTGCTTCAAACTGTGTTGGTTCTGTCTTTGTTTTATTCGTTGATGCTTTATTTTAGTAAGTCTACATACCCCCCACACTGGTACACGTTCTGCCGAACAACCTGTATAATCAATTCTAAAATCGATTACGCACGACACAACAAGCAAGCAAAACATATTATATTACAGCACTATATGTTTTTGTACTTGTGACGTCATAAGCATACAGGCCGCCATTGAATAATGTTTAGCGCCAATTTTAAAAGTTGAAATAAAAAGATATATTTCTAGTAGTTAAGGACTCCAAAAAAATTATAAAAAATGTTAGGTGTATATTTCAGTGTCCTAATTAATTTAACATACTTTAAAAAAAAAGTCAACAACCCTATTACTGGCTCTCAAATTCAGCTGCCGGAACACACCGTTAGGTGCTTGGCGGCGGGCATTCGCAAAATGTCCTACCACCATGTTGTAACGACTGCCATTCTAAGACAACAACCGGGACCGACGGCTTAACGTGCCCTCCGAAGCACGTGCACGCTCAGTAGTCATGCCACTAGCGGTCACCCAACTAATGACCGCGGGGACATTGCTTAACTTAGCTGATTGGTTAAGAACAGCTAGGCAAACTTTGCTACGAGCGCTTCAATCCTTGAGACCCAGAAAGTTAAAGCCTCCTAACATCTTCATCATATCATCACTTACGATCACGTGAGATTATGGTCATAATAATAAAACTATCAGCAATAAAAGAACATTAATTATCGTTATTGTAAGAAAATCTTGTAACACAAAGTTTTGCTTAAGTTGTAGGTACGTAAGTTGAGTACCTACACTCAGTATATAAAGTTTGGTTGTTACCAGGCTACGTT
Organism: Plagodis pulveraria; assembly: GCA_963890685.1. Lineage (NCBI taxonomy): Eukaryota > Metazoa > Arthropoda > Insecta > Lepidoptera > Geometridae > Plagodis > Plagodis pulveraria. The sequence goes on from OY982971.1 coordinate 1,240,297, forward strand.
GAATTACAAACTTTCCTGTTTCTGTTCTTCAAGTTTTATCGCAAGACCCTCGCTATCATATCTCAGACGAGCACCATTATAATTTAAGTATCTATTGACCATAATATTACATATTTTTGTGATAAGTTTCCTTTAAATTGTGTTTTTTCATATGTTTTTTATTTTATATCTACATCTACACTATCTACACTAATATTATTATGAGGAAAGATTTATATGGAAACAGTTTGAAGCCCAGGGAAGGACACAGGATAGTTTTTCCAACTGAATACAAAGATGTTAATGGTTTTGCGCGATAATCGATATACGCGCGGGCTTAGCCGCGGCTGGAAAGCTAGTATATTATATACTAGTGGACCACCGCGGCTTCACAGGTATTTTACAAAATACTGAGACTTCGCTGTCCGTCCGTCCGTCTGTCACCAGGCTGTATCTCAAGAACGGTGATGGTCAGACTGTTGGAATTTTCACAGATGTTGTATTTCTATTGCCGCTATAACAACAAACACTAAAAATAAATTAAATAAATATTAAAGAGAGGCTACCATACGACAAACTTGATTTTTTTTCCGTTTCTTGCTCGATACTAATAACGGTGACAGGTAAACGCTTTAACTATTCACAGAAAATTTAGTTTTATGTTCTCTTTCAATATAGTTAATTAAAATAAAATAAATAATTAAGGAGGCTTCCCATACAATAAAAGAGGTTTTCGACATTTATTTGCTAAAAATACGGAGCCCTTCGTGCGCGAGTCTCACTCGCACTTGGCCGTTTTTTTAATATTCTAAAGCCTATTTGCATCAGGGATGATGAAGGATTCTAGTGGTGAAAGTTTTTTAAATCGGTCTAGTAGATATAAGTTTATTCGTTACAAAAATACAAATATTTCTTCTTTAAAATATAAGTGTAGATATTCTTTTTTCGAAAAATATATGCATTTTTCATGTTTTCCACTTTCTACATCATTTTCATAACTAGCATAATATGCTGAGTTGGGGCCGATTCGTGGCATGTGCACATTTTTTTGTGTTCTAATTTGTTTTATTTCTTCATATCATAAATACTGTGTTCATGTCATGAACAAATATATATTTTTTCTTTCTTATATAAGGCTGGCATCAGGTAGAAAGTTGGTCACAAAACCCTTAGGAAATTGTGACGGTCAGCCTCACATATATACTATACCTAGCGAGCTAGCATGCGGTTCTTCCATGCACGAGTGCAATGGAAACTTCCAAGCTCGCGATAATAACCGCATAAATACTGCGCGCCGCGCATCTCTAGTCACTGAAGGACATTCTAAAGGAGCACATCCTATCAATAAATAAATTCAAAACAGTAAACTACTGGCTAAAACCTAAGAAGAAGATCCCGCTGGGTATCCCTAATCTATCCCTAAAATCTAACTAAAACCCTAATGCCACTGTGGCATTCGGGTTTAAAGTTAGATTTTAGGAATCTTTAGTGCCACAGACCTATCTATAGTTTAGAGCTAAGGGTAGGCTTATTAAATAGGTGGGTTATGAAAACAATTAAGAACGTTACAATATCACATTTAATTCTATACTACAGACTTGGATGTACTAATGTTCTTCCGCGTTATTATAAAAGCCTAATTATGATATACGATACACTTTGTACAATATGTAGGTACTTATTATCACCCTTTCTTTAATTATGGATTATATTGGAATAGAATGGCAAGTAATAAGATCGGTATAGGAACCTAGTTTATCCCGTCTTTTAACAACTGCTGTACAGTTCTTGCATGGCTTAATAGGTACGGTAAGGGCTGTTTAATATTCTCCATGCAGTTTGTATTCTAAAAAAGGGCTTAAAGAAAAGCGCAGCATTCCACTATTATACTCACGTCGATATGAGTAATGTGTTGCTGTATATTACAGAGATCTTTATCTGATAAAAGCATCACAAAGCGAAAGGTAGCGTGTATACGAACAAACAGAACATTCCTTAAAAAGGCTTAAACCGGTAACTGTCAATGAAATCTAAGCTAAAACTTTCTACCATATGTTATTCATTGCATTGTTAGAGAAAATTGATGTATATAACTTTTACATTTCCGAATATCATCTGATCAGAAACACACTAAGGCAATATTAAAAATAACTTTTATTTTAATTTACAATCATAACCAATATTTACAATATAAAATAAATTAAACCGAAATATTGCTAACTGGTACTGGTAGGTTGTCTAGATGCTTTTATTGTAGTAGCTATGGTGTTGTATCCGGCTTCCAAAAAGAAACAATTACAATATAATTAATAGGTACTAATAAAAAATTTAAAAGAAAATTTCCTGCAACAGTTTTTTTCGGGACTCCCTTTTTCCTCACATTTGCAGCAAAAAACGATTTTCCTGCAAAGACCAGAACTACCTTTTTGATGCTGGAGAGATGAAAAGGAGCTTTATATGTTTGGTTCATTTTTGTTCAATTTTAGACCTCATGGAATCCCACACAGATAATCAAAGGTTCCCTTTTAATGTCATGGCACAAAACATTCAAAGGAGAGATGAAAATATCAAGTCTCTAAGAATAAAGAGAATAAAGTCAAGCCTATTCTTCTAAAAGGGCCCCATTACTTACACAAAAGAGCAAACCTTAAATATCTCGTTAATTTCGTCCAAGAAACGGCTCTTTGAGATGTTGTGGAGAAATAATTCTTTGAACTAGCTCTCACAAGAAAGTATGGATTAACGAACAACAGCAGTGTTGTTATAAAGAAGTTATTACATCTAGGGTAGCGTAGAATATTTCAATATAAGTAGCACCGAGCAGATCTTACGTATGCTAAAAGAAAAAAAAAATTGAAAAAAACTTACACTATTGTTATCTACTCGGATATCTATACTAATATTATATAACTAGCTGACCCGGCAAACGTTGTTTTGCCATATAAATACTTTAAAAAATAAGGGTTGATCGTAGAAGGGTGAAAATTAAGGATTGTATGTATTTTTGTATGTTGTATCATAAAAAAATAGAAATTAAAAATTTTGTCTAAAAAATAAAATAAAAAATTTAGGGGTGGACTACCCCTAACATTTAGGGGGATGAAAAATTGATGTTGGCCGATTTTCATAGATACCGGATAAGCACAAAAAATTTCATCAAAATCGGTCAAGCCGTTTCGAAGGAGTATGGCAACGAAAACTGTGACACGAGAATTTTATATATTAGAGATAAAAAAAAAATTTAAAAACTACTGGACTGATTTGAAAAAATCTTTTACCATTAGATATTAAAGATTGAGGAGCCCAATTCGATCAATTCGAAGAGACGGTATTTTTTGATTCGCTATAAATGAATCGTTATTATATTATGTTCAAAGTTATTTTTGATGTGAATCAAATACCAAATTTGAAAGTAGTGTGTGCAAGTGGTACAATTATTGTGATATTTGCCAATTGTTTTTACAAATATTCAAAGCTATCATTAAATCAATAGTGATTAAGGCGGTAATGAATTATTAATATCCCTAATGAACATAGGTGAAAGATTTATTTTTAAAACTTAAGGATCCGTATGAAATCTTCGATAAGGCAGCGTGTGAAAAAAATCGATATATCGCGTACGCTGCGGTAATTGTTGATAATAGAGCAAAGTGATGTACAACAATTTTATAGAGAACGTCATACCTATGTCTAACTATTACTGTTAGGTCACAATAACTGCTTTTTATGTTATTCAATTTATAGTATTTGTTAAATACCGGGGCGGGACGCTAGCTAATATATATTGAAAAACACTTGTCTTAAGGCGTCAACGACTTACCGAAAGTTTGAGAGCAACTTTCATAAGGTGTTAGGTCTTTTCAGTAAGAGTCCGTCTTATTTGATACGCCCGCAGTGTCAGATATTCTATCTGTAAGTAGTTATGTGCAAACAGGGCTGTGTTAGGCAAAAGACCGTTGTGCAAGTGTTACTGGGAAAACGAAAGTTTCAATATAAAAATTAAAACTTTGCTCGCTTGATGGCGCCACTCTCGTGCTAGGTAGGCTAAAGTAGTAAAATGTCACTACTTGGTTTAGCACAGCACTCGTCAAATATCTCTGACTACAAATATGAAGCTAAGCACTACCTTTTGACAGATGAAAGCATAAGTTCACGCTTAGACTTGTCTCTGCATCTCAGCCTGAGTAAGCTATGCCATAGAATTTGAAGCAGTGATGGCTCAGTGGCATTGGCTATGGACTGCCGCGCAGCAGGTCCATGGTTCGAATCCCGCCCAGAGCTTGAGCTTCACCGCTTGGTGGAAGGGCATTTTGCGAATGCCCGCCTGGCTAGCGACCACCCTCAAGTAGAAAATCTGTCGCCAAGCACCTAACGATCTGTTCCGGCAGCAGTCCTTGAGAGCCAGTGAAATAACAGGCAAAATGAGACTTAACAACTGTCTCAAGGTGATGGGCGCAGTGCAGTTCGTCACTTGTGATGAAATGCATCTGTTATAGGCCGAGGATACCGCTTAACATCAGGTGGGCCTCGCGCTTGTTCCATCACAATAACATAAAAAAAAAAAAAAAAAAAATAGAACATATAATAATACTACGTCTATCGGCAAAGTTAAGCAACGTCGCCCGCGGTGAGGAGTTGGATGGGTGACCGGTAGTGACTTTACTACTGAGCGTGCACGTGCTTCGGAGGGCACGTTAAGCCATCGGTCCCGATTGTCGTCTTAGGATGTCAGTCGTTATAGCATGGTAGTAGGGCATTTTGCGAATGCCCGCTGGCTAGCTACCACCCTCAAGTAGAAAATCTGTCGCCAAGCACCTAACGGTGTGTTCCGGCAGCTGTCCTTGAGAGCCAGTAATTCTAGGTTAGCCTGAACGACACCTTCGACCACATCATCACTTTCATCAGGTGAGATAGTGGTCAAGGGCTAACCTATCAAGCATAAAAAAGTCTCGATCCAGCAGCGCCTGACTGCTCGGTAAACGGCATTCACTGATAACTTCCTCCATGACGGTGTGTAGCAGCTGTCCCTGAGAGCCATAGTTCTAGCCCTCACTTACCAACGTTGTTTTTTAATATCTGCTGCTTGACTATCAGTATATAAATTGAAATAATAGTCTAATGAAGCAATCATGGCCGAGCGGTAATAACTAAGGACTGCAGTGCCACAAGTCTATGTATCGATTTCCACCGCGCCGGCTTAAGCTTCCCTTAACGAATAGCATTAATACCCTTAACGAAGGGCATTTTGCAAATGCTCGCCTGGCTAGCTCCAGGCTTCAACTTGAAAATTGGCTGCCAATCACTTGACAGTGTGTTCCGGCAGCAGTTCTTGAGAGCCAGTAAGGAATTATAATAATACAGGCACATGTCTCAGGGTGATGGACGTAGTGCAGTTCGTCACTTATTATGAAATTCATCTGTTATAGGCAGATGTTACTGCAATCAAGTGCGAGTTCCGTTTTAACCCAACAAGGCAAAAATGCCATCACGAAGTCTATATTTATCGTGAATTATAGGGACAAGAAGGCTTTGAAGAACCAATTAATACTCTGTAGATAGTATATATTACGATGTAGTGTAGAGTCTGGGACTAGTATGTAACTCAAACAATACAATCAACCTGAAATTTGATGCTTTTCAGAACTGCCGGCAAATTTCATATTTGTTAGTTCGCGGCAAATCTCGTTGAAAATTAGGATTAACGGCCTATGGCACAGAATATTATTATAATTTGCTGTCTTAGAGTCTATGAATTAATGACATAATTGGAATCTAGTGATTTGTCCGGTGAGTCATCATTTAGTCTCTCACACAGACCAATATATTGGTCTGTGATCTGTCAGCTAATCTCTGAATGATGTGTTATTTAAGTTGAGAGAACTTGATGCTTCCTTGTTCTTGTAGTGGATCTGCTAGTTTATTTCTGCGTCTATTGAATATTTTGTCGAAGTATTTGACGGGGTTTAAGCACTTATAACTTTAAAGCCTTCTTGTCCCTATAATTCAAGATAAATAGACTTCGGATGGCATTTTTTCTCATTATAAGAATTGACATTTTGTGTAAATTTTAACTACAGTATTCATTCATTCTTCACTTTCGTCGCCCTTAATTGACCCATGATGTAAAAGTACATTGCGGTGGGGCTAATCGATGTCATGTTATTTCTTTCGTAAATTTCATGGGCTTAATGCATGCAATGGAATTAAATGCATCATGTACGATATGGCGCCAATTCTGAAAGACTACGTGTACCCTACTTATGCCCATACATAATAGCCTATGACCTTTTTTTTGGCTTGGGGAAAAATCTTTTAACCATATCCTTCCGCTGGGGAGCAGTTAGGTGATGTCTGGCTCGGGCCTATTTCAGCTGATGGTAAGTTATGATGTGGTCGAAGATGTTATTCAGCCTACCCCAGAATGACTGGTTCGTAAGGGCGTCTTAGTTTGGGTGTATATAATATTATGATAATCGTACAGTAAAAGAATAAAATGTCAAGTATGATCACCTGGGTGGCAGTTACAACTACACTCAGATATATGGAGAACGTTTCATTGTGACTTGTAAGATCTTCGATGCCACTATTGGTCACCCATCCAAGTTATGACCGCAGTGGACGTTGTTTAACTTAATTGATAGGTTAGGAATTGCTAAGCAAGCTAAGCTAAGAGCGCTTAGAATGATCTGAATTCCTAAATAATTTCATTTTTTTAAACAAAGTCAAAGTCAAAATCATTTATTCAATTTAGGCGTCTACGACGCTCTTATGTAGGTCAATTACAAATTTTAGTATTGAAATATTCTACATTGTACTGCCACGTTCAGCAAATAAATTGTATAGAGCCACTGCGAGAAGAACGGGCAAGAAACTCGGGGCCATTCTTTTAAACATCTTTTAACAATGTGTTACATACATACTATATAATAGAGTTATTAAAATATTTATTTAAATTATGTAGGTGACAGGCAATAGCTTGGCGGAGGCGGAATTGTCCAGGCATTTTTGTCGTTTATGTAATCAGAAACTGTGTAGTAGGATTTTTTAATCCATATGTTTTTCACATGCAACTTGAATTTCCCTTCTGTGAGCGTTGTAATATGTTTGGGAACTTTATTATAAAACCGCACACAATTACCTAAGAAGGACCTTTTATTTGTCTTTGCTAATCTAAAACCTGGCACCACTATTTTATCTTTATTCCTAGTATTGTAATCGTGATTGTCACTGTTTAATTTAAATTTACTCAAATTTTTACGAACATACATAATATTTTCAAATATATACAGACTTGGTAAAGTTAAAATATCAATTTCTTTAAAAAGATCCCTCACAGATTCCCTAGGACCCATTTTATATAAGGCTCGAATTGCACGCTTTTGTATGATAAAGATTGTCTCTATCTCAGCAGCAGTTCCCCACAGCAATACGCCATACGACATAATACTGTGGAAGTACGCGAAATAAACTAGCCGAGCAGTAGCTACGTCTGTTAACTGTCTTATCCTAAGAACTGCATATGCAGCAGAACTAAGTCTTCCGGAGAGATCATGTATATGTGGATCCCATTGTAAAGTGGAATCCATTTTGATTCCCAGGAAGACTGTCGCTTTGTCAATAGGGAGTTTATCTGGGCCAAGCTTTATGTTTGGTTCAACATAAGGAACATTTGGTAAAGAAAACTTTAAACATTTCGTCTTTTTTGAATTTAGGAGAAGATTATTAGCGGCGAACCTATTACAAATCTTAGATAATACATTATTTACATGCGTCAGTTCACTGTCTTTCCTATCTACTTTAAAAATCAGAGAGGTATCATCTGCGAATAAAACAATATCGCAGAAATCTTTGACCATGCAAGGCAGATCATTAATATATGTTAGAAACAGAAAAGGTCCCAAAATTGATCCCTGTGGTACTCCCTTTTTTACCAATGACCCGGAAGAAGTATTGCCACTTATTAAACGCACAATATAGCGTCTAAAATCGGCCAAGCTTTTTATATTCTTTTTGTACCTAGTGTAAATTTCGTTATCACGACAAATCTAACGATATCTCATACATTAAAATCGATTTAGCCGTTTAGAAGTGATGGTGCAATAAAAAAACTCACAAACATACATACATGAACCCTGAAAACATAACCCTCCTTTTTTTAGGCCGTCGTGTAAAAAGGTTGAAAATACAGGTACCTATTTAAAAACTTTAAAAACCTTTTCTACGCCTTACGCCGCAAATGTGTGGGCACAGGCAGTGGACCTCGAAATGAACAGATCCCAGCTATTTGCCCTACAAAGAGGTTTTGCCCAAAAGATATGCAAGGCCTACCGTATTGTTTCTCTCACCTCAGCACTCGCTCTCTCAGGTCTGCTTCCAATAGACCTGAGAATTCAAGAAGTAGCGAGCCCGTACCGAGCGAAGAAGAACCTCTCACTTGACTACCTCTCTCTATAATCATTAACCCCCTTACTTATAAAAACATCGCTATGTAGTTGCTAAGTAATGGATAACTAAACAGTGTTTAAGTAATGCTTAAATATTTCTTACTTATAAACGCTACATAGCACCTGTTTAGCTAAGCAATGGATAATGAGGTCGAACGTATTTTAAACTGACAACATTGTACTAAAAAGTATTATGAATGACCTAAATGGCCAAATAGCATGTATCTAGTGCTAAATATCTTGAAATTAAAAAGTAAATATAATACTTTTCTTTGTGTAGTACCACCAACTTAACTGTGCAGTTTTCGAGGGCGCTACTGGTCAATGAAATCAACTACGAACTGTCACAATTTGAAGGAATGTTGTAGTTCTTTTTTCTGCCACCTGAACAGATAAGTTGGTGGGTCTGTAACTAAATCAGCTGATCAGAAATATGGGCGCCATTTTGTTACTTAAAATTTAAACAAGGGTGGGACTGTGTTTGAATTGACAGCTTATTTAAGCAGTACTTAGGTACTGGATAAAGTTATGTAGCGTTTATGAGTAAGAAATTTTGCTAATCAGCGGCTAAGTAATGTTTAAAATTTAAGTAGCGTTTATAAGTAAGGCTGTAATTAATTAAATTCTACAATCATTCATTACTGTGATATCAGTACAATAAAATGAATAAACAACAAAGACTTGGGTGGTCCCAAACATTAACGCAGTAAAAAAACAACATTGCTTCAAAGACGCGAATTTATATCCAACGATAAAAAAACCTGAAGACTGACATAAAACGCGTTTATTTATTTATTTAACGATAGCCGGTTCGATTCCCGAACAGTAAAACCGCAATCAAACTCGTGCAAAACACCTGCTCGCGGTAATGTGTAAAATGTTTCATGTTATTTTGAGACGATAATGCCATAGTTAAACGAGAAAAGTAGTATAACTAAAGGCCCGTGGGAGATGCAAATACCTTCTCTAGTCTGAATACCCACGCAAGGTTGTGCATATCTGTAAGTTTTATACGTACCTTATATGCACATATCAAACAAAAAAAATATAATAAATAATACATTGCTATCAGATTATTTTTTTATGATTATTAATAATTATATTATCATTAAATAAATTAATATTCACAGCGACATCGGGTACTTCTCTCGACCCAGTAAAAATATCGGCTTGACCTAGGTATACTACAAAAAAGTCCTATCTAATTTTTGAATACTATAAACAGTTATATTAGACACAGGTTTAGATACTACTATAACTGGGTAGGTATAGGTCTAAAATAATAAGTAGGTACCTATTTTTTTAAATATTATAATGATTTAGTTGTTTTGAAAAAGACATTCAAATATGGAGATTTAGACAATTTCGTTCAGTACAAATTAAACAAACTGAGCGGGCGCGGCGAGAGATGATGAGAAACTACTCTGGATTCTTTCGCACTCTGGACACGCTAGATATTTGTCACTGTGTGCATCCATGTAGAAAGTGCATACGGGAACGCACACATACAAGCCGTGTTTAGCTCTCTGAAGTCTTCCTACTAGTCTGATTTTACTATGATAATACATTCCCTATTTTTATTCATAATGTTTTTCATTTCAACTGAGAAGTTATAGGGAAAACTGAAAGCAGGAAACTGACATATGAACCATTTTTCATCCAAGAAATTCATTTGTCTTGTTGGCAGCAAATCTGTTATCGTAGATTTTTATGCACGATGGAGAGCATATTGAAAATGCTCGCCTGTCCATTAATGTATGTACACCACCTGATGTTTGTGTCATGCAAACCTAACTAAATAAAAGTAAATAATAAAATATTTAAAAAAAAACCGACCAAGTCGAGTCGGACTCGCCCACCGAGGTATATGAGAATAAGTTAAAGTTTTTTTTTTTATTGCTTAATGAAATCCGTATCATTATAAAAATAGTTTTATTATATGATGTATGTGACTCAAAATTTATACATTTCGCAATTTATTCTCTACACGTTGCTTCGTACCAAATTTCAAGATTCTAAGTTCATACCCTGTATCTCTTGCGAGTATCGGGAGTGCGGCATAAGCAAGTGTATTTTTTGATTGCGTTAGCTTAAAAGTTTAATTTTTTCACAGCTTTAAGGGACAGTAGACCTGAGTATTTGAAATGAATATCAGCTTGATACCTCCACGCGTTCCTGCGAAAAAGGATCTTGACAGACAGACGGACAACAAAGTGATCCTACAAGGGTTCCGTTTTCTCCTTTTGAGGTACGGAACCCTAAATGGGCTTGACTTTTATCACCGAAAAGTATAAAATAACTTGTTGAAGTCGGTGCCACGTTGATTCAAACTACTCTGAGCCATATTCATGGTCCAAGTAAAACAAGTTCTTTATTTATGTTATTGCGACGTGACTCGCGCTAGACCTTCCTGATATTATACAGTAACCTATACCTATAACAGATTCATTACTTCACAAGTGACAAACAGCACTGCACTCATCACTCTGGGACAAATAAAGTTGTTAAGTCTCATGTGCCTATAATTTAATTATTAATGACTAGTTCTCAAGGACTGCTGCTGTTAGGTGCTACTTCAAGTTGGTAGCTAGCCAGGCGAGCAACCGTAAAAAGCGAAGTGCATTTTGCAAATGCTCGCCTGGCTAGCTGTGAAGCTCAAACCGGCGGTGGGGATCAAACCATGGATCTGCAGCACGGCAGTCCATAGTTATTAATAGTGACTTTTCAGTGATAAAAGTCAGTTAATTAATTTAAAAAGATATTTTGGTACTCGATTTAGTAATGTATACTGCTTACAAAATTTAACACAGCTTACAGTTAACTGTAACATAAAAATTACTTGACTGATATTGATGAAATTTGAATGGGATAAACTTGGAGGTCTACTCTCCCCAACAAAAAGGGAACCTTTCATAATCAATTATCATTGGAAATAATTTAAAAATGTATTTCTTTCCTATGGACTTACTGTAGCATCAGCTGGATTGTCCACTGCAGAATACGGCCTCCCCCATTAAGGGGGGTTTTCCATAATCCCCACGCTTGGCAGGTGTCTTAGAGATTGCGTCTAAAATATCAGTTCCTCAGAAGGTGCTACTGCCCACCTTCCGGTATATTACCTTTAGTTGTCTCTTACTATACAAACAGGTAGCAATAGGGGGTGACATTCTAGCCCGGCACTGCACGGGCCTATGGACTCCTTCTAAGTCGATACGCTCTTGGCAGAGCGGTCGTGGTCTTCATGTAGCAATGGTTGAGTTGGCAGACTGTACACGCCTCACGATGCCCCGCCATTTCTCTCTGCTGGAGGTCATCCTGGTGCACTCATTTACGGATTACCAACAATTTTATTTATCTGGTCGGTGCATCGAGTGCGTGACCTTCCGCGCGGTCTAGTACCTTCCACTTTGCCCTGTACGACTAGGCGCTCTATGGACAGATTATCACGTCTCGAAACATGGCCAAAGAAGGTAAGGATTCGAGACTGTACTGTTCTAAATAGACTCTGCTCTATGCCGAGTTTTTGGAGTATGGAGACATTTGTTAGGTACTCAGTCCAGGAAGTCCATGTTTCAACAGCGTAAAGAAGTATGGGGAAGATGAGTGTCCGCACGAGCCTAGTCTTCGTCGTTTTGGTGATGTTTCTATTCCTCCATACTTTCTTCATCTTGTCCATAGATGTCCTTGCAATAGCCATACGTCGCTTTATCTCATCAATGCAAGTGCCAAGGTCTAAGTAAGACTGGAGAAAGAAGAAGAAGAAGTCCACGGACCTATGATATAATAATGCATAATAATGGTGTAATAGATTTCATTATAATACATGACACTATTTTTTTTAATAATGGTATGGTCGAACGTATTGTACCAAGGTTAGAGTAAACAGATGCAGTAAAAGTTAAGTCAATGTTTTATATTTTTGCGAAGTTAAGCGTCTTGGGGAAAACTTTACAATTTATTACGAAACAAAAGAAGTTTTTGTATTGTAATAAATTTGAATAAAAATATGTAAACGAGGGAATACATTACAGAACAAGGAAACTTGGAGTAGTGTTATCTTGTTATGAATAATACTTTTACGCTATTGCTGATAAAAAGAAAATGAATTAGCTACGAGTAAGTACTAGCCGGATCTCTTTCAACAGAGCGAGTACAGAGAACCGCATCACAACATCCTGCATAAGAAAAATGTTTGATTAATTTCGTCTCTATTATTCATTGTTACTTAAGAATATTTAACATATAACAAATAGTAATGAAACAACTTTAAAGGGTTTAAATCGCGTATATATCAATATATAACATATAAATCGCTTATATATTTTGTTATATATATTCAGACTTTTTAAACACTCGGCATATCATCCAGATGTAGGCAGGCTTATTGGCATATACTTTTTACAGTTTATTTAAATAAATTGGAGGATACTCTACGCAACAACAAATAATCGTCAAGATTGGCTACAAGATATGCGTCGTAATGCAATATACGCTACGAGTGGAGAACCTCAGTTTTTGGAAATCTGTTAAAAAGTCAAAGTTTGATATAACCTCGGAATATGAACAATTTTCTTTCCACTTTTATAAAATTTGCAAGCTGGCGTTATTCTCATGGGAAATCTACGACTGCTCGCTAATGAGGTAGTTATGAATGCATGGGAATAACCCACTTTACCTGGAAAACTTAGCCTAAGTAAAGCTCTATTCGTATAGTTGAAAAAATTAAACAAAGAAAAATGTCTGCTATGGCAATCCTTATATATTATATTTTATGTTATTATTTAGGATCTATTTTGTAGTATATTATTAGTTATAATTTGTTTTGTATTCATTATAATATTATATGTTATTTCATCGTTCTTGCCGGAGATAATGCCACCTATGTCCAAAGTTAATTGGAAGATACCGGTCAAAATTGCAAAATTAATGGAATAATTAGCAGAACTAATACTTTAAAAGATTTTGTTCTTGGTCTTCAGTGGAAAAATCTAGCCTGTTTCGGTTACCAGTTCAATAAACAAAACGATGGTGCCATTGACCAGAACGTCAGGGACATTTTAAATGTAGAATGGATGAATTACTTCGGTTCAGCAGGATGTGAGCAGAAGGTTTGGCAGCCATCTTGAATGCCACCATTTTGCATTTTTGACAGCTGTCATTCGACTGCTCTCCCGATTCCCTAGGAAATTTGTTCGAACACAACTGTTACCATATTCATACGTCATCCATCGTCAAATTGTTATAATATTCAAAAAATATCATCTTAAAATATTATTTATTCTGCGCATCTGCAAAACAACACATTTAAGGCAGATTTAACCGTCAACTAAATTGGTGCATAATTTGACTAAAAGAACCGTGTTTCAGTTTTCGTTCTTTTCGCGAAACAGAATAAGAACTTTTGTACATAACTTTATTTTATTTTGCTTGTGGTGGATAGCAGAATCACGACCTACGTCACAAGAAAATCTTGGCCTAATTTTACCTAGCCATGCAAAAAAAAACCCCAAAGAGGGAATTATTGGACTGAAAAAGATACGTGTGCGAATTGAGATGAGCACCAAAACACATAGGATATTGGCCAACCCCACTTTGCTTCGGATAAGAACAGGAATAATGAGCCTGTAATTCAGCATAAATACATACGTCCAGTAACACTGCTGCCCTTAATTCCTCTACTTAATTAAATTCCTAACATTACATTTCTCGAATACAAACAATAGTAACGAGAAATATGGTTTCGTAATCAGAATTCTTGTACAAACATTTCAATGCCGAGTTACAAAAGTTCTCTACATTTCTAAGTTTTCAGTCAAGCAACCAACCTGAGACTTAACAGCTGTTTTCAAAGTCAAAGTTTAAACCTTTTATGTTATATAACAATTAAAACAAAATAGTGAAGTGTTACTTGAACACTTAAAAATTACAATAAGCTTTTTGCACTAGATTATAAATTTAATCAAAGTTTACATTTTTGTGAGTGTTTTGAAAACACAACCATGACCATTGTATCTAAAATCAAAGTTTGCACACGTTTAGGAATAAACTAAGGACATTCATTTACGAACATCAAAAAAATGAAGAGCCCTTAATAAATGACACAAGTGCTATTTAATGAAATAGTCGTAACAACTACATGTAAAAAAAAAAAAAAACTTTTCCTTTTTGTTAATTTTTCTTACATTGTTACATCTTTCATTGGCCCAGTACATAGCATTATTGATTATTTATCGAAAATGTTATCACTGTGACAATTTTTTTTTTACTTCTAACATTTTGCTATATGAAATTGTGAATTTTATAGCTAAGACACTTACATTGTTTTTTTTCCTGATAATTTTTCTATTAATTGCCTTTGTATGTTGGTTTATATTGTTTTTTATTTATTTTTGTAATATGTTTATGATATTGTGGGTGTACACTGCAGATTGTGACGTGCGTGACGTCGCCGCCGGTTCCAACGGAAGATCAGCGCTAGTTGTTTACAACTAGCATTATGCTGAGTTGGAACCGATTTGTGGCAGGAAATTAGACCATTAACGCAAATTTATTTAGATATTGTACTGATAATACGTCAGGTAAAATATTGTATGTGTTATGCTTTCTGCTACAAATAAACTTTATTCTATTCTATTCTATTCTAAAATGGCGCCAATAATCATTACTTATCACTAATTGTACAAACTGAGTTCGAGTTTAGGCGGGAAAATCGGAAATTACCGATGAGCCCCTCTTGACATTCAAATGTTTTGTTTTTTCTATATTCGATGTGTTTTTATGATGTGCCGGGGTAGGATTTCAATAATAGTACTGTGTTATAACAATATATATAACCAGTACTGTGCTCTAACAACTTAGGGACCATCGTGATTTTTTGACAAAACGTTTACGCGGTGGACGCAACTTTTATGTGAACATTACAATTGTTTATTTGTCATAATATTTTGAATTGCCAAAAGTATAAACCATACGAATCCAATCATGACACGTACAATCAGATGAATGCAAAGACTTGAACGTATTGGCACTTTATGGAATAACATCAAAAATTCATATCCTACAAATTACTCCTAGGACCATGTGTTTATCACTTATAAGGTAGTGTAAAACTTCATTTCGGTTGCAGTTACAAAGAGCTTATATTGCTTGTACAAGATAGAAGACACTATAACCCCCAAAAAAATGGATGCATTTGTAGAAGCTGGAATTATATCTTATGTAAGTAGTTAAGCATTATGTTATTTTGTCGGCTTGGTTTTTAACCTAATGGTTAGGGGTTGATACCGTTTCAAATTAAAATTAATCAAAAGAAAATAAAAAAAAATTCAAGGTAATGTTTCGGGAAATATCCTTATGAATAGGATTGAATGTGAGATTAGGGGATATATCGGCAGAGCTGCTTGGCGACGAGTACAATGTGAGATTAGGGGATATATCGGCAGAGCTGCTTGGCGACGAGTACAATGTGAGATTAGGGGATATATCGGCAGAGCTGCTTGGCGACGAGTACAATGTGAGATTAGGGGATATATCGGCAGAGCTGCTTGGCGACGAGTACAATGTGAGATTAGGGGATATATCGGCAGAGCTGCTTGGCGACGAGTACAATGTGAGATTAGGGGATATATCGGCAGAGCTGCTTGGCGACGAGTACAATGTGAGATTAGGGGATATATCGGCAGAGCTGCTTGGCGACGAGTACAATGTGAGATTAGGGGATATATCGGCAGAGCTGCTTGGCGACGAGTACAATGTGAGATTAGGGGATATATCGGCAGAGCTGCTTGGCGACGAGTACAATGTGAGATTAGGGGATATATCGGCAGAGCTGCTTGGCGACGAGTACAATGTGAGATTAGGGGATATATCGGCAGAGCTGCTTGGCGACGAGTACAATGTGAGATTAGGGGATATATCGGCAGAGCTGCTTGGCGACGAGTACAAAAAATAAATTAAGTACGGGGTTGATATTAATTTTGTATCAGCTGGTACTTAACGAGTAATATCAACAATTTACACTTAAACATATTACATTTGCCATATCGAAGTTGAGTGAAAATTAGAAAAAAAATATGTTATTTGGTTGCACTAAATCGGATTCTCCTTTCGCTGATATATAGTTCAGCAAAAAAGTATTTTTTCTTAATGGTTATAGAACAAAAATGTCGATAAGAATAATACATTTCCGTTCTAAACGATCTATCACGGAAGTTTAATCTTTAAGAAATCAGATAAGTATAATTCGTCGAGTTTAACCATATTTTTCAACGTCTATGCTTTTTAACCTTCCTACATAAAATTGAGATACATTCTTCAGCAAACTCAAAAATAAAATGTAAACGTGTTTCTTTTATATTTTTTTGTTAGAAGACGGTGATACTAAATTGGTAATATTTGTAGTAGTAGCGCTGTTTTTCTTGGTTTCACATTACAATTAGTAATTTTTGAATTCCTTGATGAATAAGTTTTTTCACAACATTGGCAATAATAACGAGGCCCTCAATTTGTATTCTTGTTGAGTTTCAAGTGTATTGAGTAGTTTTCGAGTTCATAATTTTAAATTAATACGAAAATATATTTTCTTTGAGATCTTTTGTACAACTGTTGTTTTTTACCTGGAATTCACTCAGAGATCCAGTTGGTTAGATATTAAGCGAGGTTGACGTTTGGTGTGCGTGGATTTGAATCCATATTTGGACTTGAATTCGCTTATTTGGAGTGCATTTTAACTAATTTAATTTATTCCTAAAGCAGGCAGCAACATTTAACTCGTGTAGGTACTTAACGATTTTACTTTTGAGTACTGTACCTTCAAGGAGTGAATTGCGTTAAAGTTTGCTCTATGGCTGCTTTTAGTTCTTCGATGATCGTTACAGTCCCACCAACTTATCTGTTCAGGCGGCAGAAAAAAGAACTACAACATTCTGTCAAATTGTGACAGTTTGTAGTTGATTTCCTTGACCAGCAGCGCCCTCGCGAACTGCACAGTTAAGTTGGTGGTACTATTTATGTTTTGTACACTTAATTCCTTACATAACCCCAGAAATAGTAGTTTAGTAGGGTTAAAACGGGTGACCTCGCGGGTCATTCGATAGGGCCCTTTGTCGAATCCGTTTTTAGGGGAAGTTGTCATTTAAATATATGTATATATACAACGCATTGTATTCATTTTAGATACTATGTTTCATATTGACATTTACTGCTAATAACCTACACAATCGAAATAGAAATAAAGTCATTTTTATCTGCAATACGATCTGGTTCCATTCGTATGGTTGTTTTTTTTATCTGTGAGTGTAGTGTTTCTTTTCACAATAATCAATGACATGGTTTCTAAGAAGAGATCTTCGTATGTCGTATAGTTTCTGACTTGGTCGTACTGACCCAACTAAATTCCTCAACCTGTATTGTATACCCCTACATAGCTAGTATATAATACATACCATGCAGTGAAGCTCACGCCTGCGGTAGGATTCTAACCATAGACCTGCTGCAAGGCAGTCCATAGACATCGCCGCTGAGCCTTTACTGCTTAAAATTTTGCGCTTTTCAAATTAGAAAACATATTGGTTCACCAATCTCACATGGATAGGGTAAGGATGTGTGAAGACGGTGACGCACGAAGTTATAATAAATTCTCGAGGCATTTTATTAATTCCTCCCTTATTATTCGCTTGTTCCTAAATCTCCCACCTCCCCTCTTGTGGTGTTTGCCCTCCTTAATGGGACGTTGATGTATTGTGGACACTTATTTAGAGGAAATGGGGACATTCTGGGGCAGAAAATTATTTCTTATTATTATGTTTATGTTGATCGAGCACTTAGGGAGAAATAAAGACAATGCAAAAAGGTTTGGTCCTATTTTCTTTTTGGGGAATACTGGGGTATAAACGGTATCTCGAAGAGAGATCCAATTAACAAGGTGAGGCGTGCCCTACGCAAAAATAAAATGATTGGTATTACATGAGAACTATATTTTTTTTGTAATAATATAATTAATGATTATATTTAGTAAATAAAAACAATCAAATTAAAATTCTATTAGAATTGGGAAAGTTTTGGTGTAATTATAATTTATTTTTTTGAAATAAAATAACATTTGAATCACGATCGTGTTTTTTTTAAAATTAGGTAAGCAAGCATTTCTCCGCAGTCTCACCTGATGAAAAGACGACGTCGACGCGGTCGACGGTGGAGCATGCTTGCCTAGCCTATACCTGTTTACTCTGTACTTGGAGACTCACAGATTATATCTATCGGGAAATAGAGACGCTGGTAGAGTGTTCCATATTCGGCCGTATGCAATACAAAGCTGGATTTAAAATGCTTTGCGCGTATTTTCGGATTATCGACCATGTATGGATGTCTTGTTCATCAAATCAAATCAAATCAAATTATTTATTGCAAGAAATACATGTACCGAAGTTGTAATTATTGTAAAAATAGTTTCAATGTATTCTGCCTTCATAAGGCGTGCAATGTTTATATTATTACAAATTTCATTAAATTAATGAGACTAATTTTATATTTAAATACACCAAATTAATTGTCAAAATAATTCTCAAAATATAGCCCATTAATTATTATCATTAGTCAAAAAAAATACGTAAATATGTCATGTTATCAAATATATGAAATCAAATTACATAATTAATATTAATAATAAAATAAACTAACACGAATACATAAATAGTCATCCGAATAAAAAAAAACTGTTTTTAAAATGTCATGTTCTTGTCATTCAAGAATTCTTTAGATGTGTAGTAGCATTTATTTAATAAAAATGTTTTCAATTTTCTTTGAAATACTCTAACCGGTAATTCTCTTATGGATTTTGGTAACTTATTATATATGGTGACAGACATACGGAAGATACTCTTGCGTAATAATTTTGTTCTAGAGCCTTGAACGCACATTTTATGGTTGTCACGTCTTTTTCTAATCACTAGGTCTGATTGCCGATGGAATATATGTGGATTATTTTTAACGAACATCGAAGTTTCATAAATGTATAATGACGGAATTGTTAATAAGTTGTACTTTTTGAAAAAAGGTGCACATGTGTCAGTCATTTTAAGACGAAACATAGCTCTAATAGCTCGTTTTTGGCATTTAAATATTTTGTCGACATCAGTAGAATTGCCCCAAAATATAATCCCATATCTAATGTTTGAGGCGATAAGACCATGGTATGCAGTTAAAAGAGCTTGTGCACTAACTATTGTAGAGAGTTTATAAAGAGCATAAATTTGACTATTTAGTTTTTTGCACAATTTATTTATGTGTTCTTTCCAGTTAAGTTTTTTGTCAATTGTTAGTCCTAAAAATTTTATTGAGTCTACCTTTTCGATTTCATTATTTTCATATTGTATGTCTGGTATATATTGCGTATCATTATCGCGTTGTCTGAAATGAATTATTTTAGTTTTATTGAAATTAATTTTTAAGTTATTATTATTTAACCATGTAATAATATCTCTGAGAGATACATCGATGTCAGTTTTGTATGAGTCAATATTGCTACATTCTATGGTCACGGCGCTATCATCTGCAAAGAGTGCAATGGGTTGTGCGGTGGCCTTTGGAAGGTCATTAATGTATGCTAGGAAAAGAAGCGGTCCTAGCACGCTGCCTTGTGGTACGCCGTATTGTGGGTTACGCTCGTTAGATGTGTAAGTTTCTTCAATTTTAGTTTTAACATTTATTTTGTTTATTTGTGTATATTGTCGCCTGTTATCTAAATATGACTTTATTAATTGTAAAGCGTTACCTCTAATACCATAACCTTCAAGCTTTTGCAGTAGAGTAGTATGTCTTACATAATCAAATGCTTGGGTCATGTCGCAAAATATGGTGCATACTGGTGTTCTTTTATCAACTTTTGTGATGACTCGTTGCAAAAAATCATAAATTGCCATATTTATAGTTTTATTTCGCCTAAATCCTTTTTGTTCCTTGCAGAAAATATATTTTTTTTTCGAAATAATTGTAGAGTGCATTATACATATACTTTTCGAATACCTTAGATATGACAGGAATGAGGGAGATTGGTCTGTAATTTTCCATTTGCTCTTTACTTTGTTTCTTGTGTAAAGGTTTAATTATCGAAACTTTTAGACTATCTGGAAATATTCCAGAACATATACACAAGTTTATTATAAAGCTGAGAGGTTCACATACCATATTAGCTACTGATTTTAATATTTTGGTAGAAATACCATCATAGCCTACACTATTTGTGTTATTTAATGATTTAATAATATTTAGTATGTCATGTGGTAGAGATGGTTGAATAAATATAGAGCTTTGTTGGGGTAATATAAATGTCCTGTTATTGGAATTGAATTGTTTAGTTGGTTTAATTTTATTCACAAAAAAGTCATTAAATGAATTAGCTATGTCAATTGGTCTGGTAATTATTTTATTGTCTATTTTTATTTTATCAATGTTCCCTCTGGGCAAATTTTGCTTAGCGCTATTTATTATATGCCATGTTATTTTTGCTTTATTTGATGAGCAATGAATCCTATGATTATTTTGTGCCTTTTGGGTAAGTTTGATTATTTGTTTTAATTTATTTGAGTATAATTTATACAGAAAGTTATTAGATTTAGTAGGTTTTTTCCTATATTGCCAGAGAAGTTGTCTTTTTCTCTTACAACACACTTTAATTCCACGTGATATCCACCGAACCGGTTTCGTTATTTTTATTGTTACTAATTTGTAGGGAAAACACAAGTCATAGAATAATTTAAAGATATTAATAAATTTTTCGTACGCAATATTAGGGTCCACTTCATTATAAATGTCAGCAAAACTTAAACTACTTATACATTTTTGAAACTTATTAATGTTGACTGTAGAAAAGTCACGTCTCCTAACCCGCCAATATTTAGATGTAACAATATTTTTGACAGGACATTTAATCAATTGGGCTGTATGATCCGATAGACCAAGTTCAATGACCTCAGCACGGCATAGGTTCTTAAAGTTATGCGCAAAATTATCTATGCATGTCTGGCTCTTCATTCTTGTAGGCTGTCTCAAAGAAAGTTTTAAATTAAAGTTTAAAAGCAAACATTCAAAGTCAAGAGTCATATTATTATTTTTAAGTATATCTATGTTAAAGTCACCGGCTACTATGATATTATTATACCTTCTTTTTGACAGCTCATGCAATACTTTTCTCAGAGTATTCATAAATATTTCCAAATGTTGTGAATGAAACTTACTAGTAGGTACCCTATAAACACACAATATAGCAACGTTATAATCTAACAATTCTACAGCACAACACTCAACAATACCTATTATTGAACAGTCCGATATATTCCTTAATTCCAACCATTTATGTTCCTTTCTTATTAGAATGCAGGATCCTCCTCGTTTGCTGTTTATGCGGGAAAAACATGAGGCTAATTGATAGTTTGGAATGGTAACATTATGTTCATCTCCCCTCATAACAAAATGTTCAGTGATACACAAGATGTCAATCTCTTTCTTACGTTCCATTAGTTCTTCCAGGCATATTGATAATAAATCTGATTTATTTAATAGTCCAGCGATATTTTGATGGAGAACATAGATATTTTTATTCAAGAAAAAACTGGTTATTTAATTGTTCATCATCACATATAATTAATTTATTATTAGAGCATTTATTATACATATTTCTGAAATTCTTCATTTTCTGTATACATGTAATAATATATTGAAAAATTGCTCGTAGTCCATTATTGTTTACTTTTCCTGATTTTATATGGAACATACTGTATCCGTATATCAGGTGGCGATTTGTATCAATCAAGTGGGCATAATTGTAGGTATGTACATCTTCGCTTAAGAGATTGTTAAAGTTTTGTATCACTTGGTTAATTGTGTCTCTATTGTGTCCGTATTGATAGGATGGTGTGCATAATATAATATTTGTATGAGTTATGTCTTGTAGCACTTCTCTGATGTGAGTAATTATTTTGAGGTTTTCATGTGATTCGTTTAAGTCTTCGTCACCAATTAATATGATACAATAATCTTCTCTTGTAAAGTCTGTCAATTTTGTGTGAAGTCCTTTAAGTAACTGTTTCACATTACCATTCGGGGTTAAATAATGACAAAAATTGAATTGATTTTGCATACTATCTTCAGTTATGGATAACACCTTATTCTGTTTATTATTACTGATTAAGCATATCTTGGGTTTCTGAATTACTTTTTCAGATTTATTTTCTATAGTATTTTGATAGTTTTTAGCAATATTGGTAAATTTATATGTTTTATTTTCTGATATAAAGTTTGCTTGGGTTTCCTTATTTGTTTTATTTATTGAGCTTGTTTGTGTTTCCTGCTGTTTTTTAGATAAAATATCAGTATGCTGTTCCATTGTAGTAACTGTTTGAGTGTTTTTGTCGTGTAATTTTATAATTTTCTTATTTTTTTGTGGTGTACATGACGGAGAACGTTGGTTTGGACTGTTCGTAATTTTCTTGAGCAAATCATTTTTTTCTGCAGCTCAAAGTTACATCTTGCCAATTCTCTATTTTCAAGTGAGAGTCGCTCAATTTCTGAATGTGCGCTATTTACCAGTGTTTGTAACTCCTCATTTTTTTGTAGTAATTTGTTGATTTGTTCATTAGTGTCAATAGATAAATCTGGAAGGCTACTGCTAGTGACATCTAGATTATCAACGCTCATATCGGATTCATTTTTGCGCGATTCCGATAATGTGCGCATGCGCCTGTGTGTTACGTTGTCTCGGTAACTCATTATAGAAAGTAGTTTAGTAAATCGTTAATAGATGGCAGTGTGAGAATAGTTCCGCTACTAGTCGTGAGATGGCGTTTATATTAACATAAGATATTTTAGTTATGGCCACATCGATTTTCATGTCACATAAATTCAAATTCAAAATTGTCGTTTCGATGATTTTTTTACGTTTCTTCACTTTCTATAGAATTCCTTTTCAAATTCCCATAGCTTTCCACTAGACTTGCACAGCACATACACAGTAATAAAAACTTATGATTGTGTTCCGACAATTATGTTGATTTTACAGGAATTGAATAGTTTAGATGCAAGGTTTAGTTTTTCACTTCCACTGTTTGTTTACGTTGTTAATTTGCGTAGATAACACTTTCCCTCACGAAACGGATGTTAATTATGAGTTCTACTATGTATTCTTTGTGAATTTTGCACTTATATAATTTTAATAATTTTTTAAACTGTGAGCCGATGTGAATACACGCAGCGCCCTCTGACCTCACATGTGCGTCTTGTTGTCCGAAGAACCATAAGAAAAGAGTAAAACACCGATAAGCTGGCAACTTTGCGTCTATGCTCAAGGCTTTGCAAGTCTAGCCTCCACCAACGTATCGTCACTAATCTGTACACTTGCTTCGCCTTGCGGTTTCACCCGTATAGACAATGGTAGTAGGTAAATTATATGCATGTTTTAATGGCGTTTAAGTACCGTTAAATACTTATATCTATAAGTGTTCGTCAGAAAGTTACTAGTACCCTGAAATAATTAAAAGCGTACAGAAGGATCACTTACGAACAAAAGTCAAGTTTAGGTATGAAAATTTGCCTACTCTTACGACCTGCTTGCACGCGATATTGAAATTTATTGTTTAATACGAGCGTTCATATTCCGTTGGACATCGCTGACTCGTAACCGGCTTGACGGCCAGAGCACAGGGTTCCCACTTGCGAAATATATAGTATAAATAAATACTAAGCTTTTAATCAATCAAGAAAACAGTGCATATTAATTCAATAATTATTACTGTTAGTACGTAAATATTTTTTGAAGCGCTCTTACCGTAACTGGCTCAGTCGTTCTTAGCCGACCAACTAAGCTGCCGTCATGGTTTGGTTGGACGACTGCTAGTCGCATTACTACTAAAGGCTTCTAGGCTTCGACATACGCTAAGCCGTCGGTCCTGATTTTTGATTTGATGATGTTGTTATACGAGGGTGGAACCGCACAGGTTCTTTTTACCGACTTTTTTTAGTCTATACCATATAGAAATGGTTACACGTACAAGCATCAAACTTGGTGTACTACCTATAAAACCCACATAAATAATAGTCCGCGAATCTGACAAGTACTTCACCGGTTTTTTTCGGAAGATCATTAAGGTCACTAACCCCTCTATCCAACTTTGTCAGACTAATTATGTGAGGGATGCCTCAAATCACTTAAGACAGAGAGCATCTCCTGGGAAATCAGAGAGCACTGGCGAGGCTTGGTTTGTTAGAGTTGGCTATCTTTATTGAAGCCTATCCTTATTATATACCTACTATCCTGTTGTGACATATAAAAAATAAAATAATGAAATATAAACATTTTTCGGTTTTTAAAGTATTAATATTTTTTCACCTCACAAGCTCGTAAAGATTTTGTTTATCATTCGTAATCTGCGTGGAGGAATGATTTTATCCGTTAGCGTGGAAACAGATTTTTGAAATTCGAACCTATAAAAATCAATTGAATTACGTTAAAGATTAATGTTGTCTTAGGTTTTCGCGATTATTACACATAGTAATTAAACAACTTTAAACGGTTTAAATCGCGTATATTTATCATTATTTTAGTCCCGACGTTTCAAACACTTTGCAGTGATCGTGGTCACGGGGTGAAACGTCGGGATAAAAATAATGATAAATATACGCGATTTAAACCGTTTAAGGTTGTTAAATTACTACGTTAAATATTACGAACTTAAGTAATTTTATTTTTACTGTAAATAAACTAATACTTACTGCATTATTGAAGCTGTATTTCTTGCACCATTTTTTTAGCTATAGTGAGGTGAAAAATTGTGGGTTACGACTCGGCAGCATAGTTGTTTTGCGTCTCATACCTTTGAAACCTTTGTTTGAATTCTGAGCGTAACATAGATTTCAAATGTTTCCAAAATTGTATATCGATATCGTTATTCAATTTTGCAATCCTTCACTGCCATTATAAAAGTAATCGCGCTAAATGGAAACTTTGCAGTCTTGCATAACAAATAACTAGGTACTAATTCCGATGAAAGCACATTATATTATTTTTAACTGAATTCCAAAAAAAGGAAAAAAGTTTTCGAGTCGTACATTTTTTTTTTTTGTGTATTACCACGCATAACATTTTACGGGATTATTTTATCTCTATATCTATAAACACCTCAGAGTTACCAAAACGCCCGTCTTATCAAAATCTCTAGACGATATAGTCGCATCTCTCCCAAAAGACAAAAGTGCCTCCGACCTTGACACGAGGCTTCAATTCCACAAACAATTTATAATAGGTCAGATGACCCTCCCAGACCAAAGTAACTTAGTAAGATGGGGGAAAGCCACCGAAAAGTCTTGCGGTATTTGTCGGGAGGCGATCGGTACAGCTAGGCACTTGCTGGTAGGATGCAAGGTGCTCCTTGATAGGGGTCATTATTCACGTCGCCATGATAGAGTCCTCGAAATCATACGTGAAGCCGCGAGTCTCTCGGTAGCTAGAGCAAAAAAAGGTCTGACCACGAATAAACGACACGTCGATTTTGTAAAAGAAGGGTCATCTACAAAATCTAAATCCAAGCCTTACTCCATCTTAGGCGCAGCTCCCGATTGGACTCTTTTGATGGACACGTATGAAAAACATTACAAAATTCCTGAGGATGTTGGTATTTCGTCATCCAGACCAGACATATTTTTATACTCAAAAAATCTAAAACGCATAGTACTTATAGAACTTACTGTGCCGTGGGAAACAAACATACCTAAAGATCACACAATAAAAACAAACAAATATTATGACCTAACAAATGAATTAACCAAAAACGGTTATGTGGTTAGTTTATATGCTGTAGAGGTTGGAGCAAGGGGTATACCAGCGAAATCCCTATATAACCTACTTAAAGACCTTGGCCTACCAAGAACAACCGTAACTTCCATCCTAGAACGTGTATCTAAGGCGGCATTAGTAGGATCTTATCAAATTTGGTTAGGTAGGGGAGGAGGCTCGAGTGGTGAAGGAGAGCATTGATATATCATAAAGGGGCCCCTTAATCCTACTCCTGGGTTGCAAGTCCCAGGCCCCTCTGGCCTCTTCCTCTGCAACGCGATGGACCCGGCACCCGCACGGTGAATCCATGGAATGCTAAGTAATTCGTCTCTTATATTCTTATTTTGTTGGATAGACTATACCTCTAATTTGGACCCATCAAAATTGTATCAGTATCAAAAGAGTCGTTTTTAAGGCTCTGCTCTATAGGCGTCACCTGTTTCAAAACGTGCTTCTTTCCACACCCCTGCTTTTTTACTTTCCGGTTTACATTTAATAAGCTTCATAATATTAGCTGACTAAGGCCAAGAAGGTTGTATTTTTTTCATTTTTAGGAAACCAAACTAAGGAGTTGTTCTCCTGCTTGGTAAAATTTACTGTTGGTGGTATGATGCGATAAGTTATCAAAGGCAATAGTAATTTTATATTTTTTATTAAATCTGCGAGTGCATTTGTTATAAAATATTGAATGCTACTGGAAAGTTGTAGGTTACATAGTTACTGAGAAAAATAAATTGCTTTCCATAGAAATCAGCGCCAAAGTTCCTTGGGCGGAACCGAGATTTATTCGGTCGTAACTACTTTTAATCTAATTTACCTACATAATTCAAGTATAAAGAAAACAATTGTATAATGATACTAAATGCAAAACTAAATTCGATGATGAAATAGGTTCGGAATAAATAAAAAAAAACAGAAGAAGAGCACTTAATAAATTTTTCTTCCGCTTTTCCGCGACGTTTTCAAAGTTGATTTTCCATAAAGGGGACTATTTTCTTGAGTATTTGCGTAAAGTCTGCATGGTCAAGATTATAACGCTAACAAGAAGCTTATATGTGTCAATGGAGATAACGGACCTAAAAGGCTTTTAAAAAAAAAACATAAAATCGGAAAAATACTAATTTAATTTCGCTGTTGTGTTTACTCGAAACTAATAGATACAAATATTATTAACGTTTGATAGTAGAAAATATATTAAAGTCATTGGATATATGGAAAACATGTTTAGGTAATTAAAAAAAAACTGGCCAAGTGCGAGTGGGACTCGCGCACGAAGGGTTCCGTACCATTATCTGTAACCTAATCTTGCAAGTTATAGACACTTTTCGCAGTGTCGGATTTAGCTGGGTATAGGTACGGCAAAAACCTATTTTATTGTACAGGAGCCCCTTAATTAAACTAAATATTCTGTGAATAAAAAATAAAATAGTTAAAGCGTCTACCTCTCACCGATATTCGTATCGAGCAAGAAAAAGTAAAAAAAATAACAATTTGCTGTATGGGAGCCCCCCTTACATATTTATTTTATTTTAAGTATTTGTTGTTATAGCGGCAAAAGAAATTCCGTTCTCCGTTTTTGTGACACAGCCTAGTGACAGACGGACGGACAGCGAAGTCTCAGTGTAAGGGTCCCGTTTTTACCCTTTGGGTACGGGACCCTAACAACTCAGTACTTAAGGTAAACATCACGGCGTGTTGTCGGATCGTGCTGAAAAACTTGGAAAATGGCAACGAGAGCTGCAGCTCTAGGCTGCAGCCTATTCTGTGTGTGTGTGCGTTGTGCGACGCGAAATGATAGTGGAACGAAATGATTGTGTTTTAATATCATACGACCATGTACAGATGTTTATTTTCTATGCGTCTTGTTGTAGGATAGTAAAAAATCAGTTATGTAAGGTTGTCGATTGCGCATTCTTCTAACTGAAGCCTGTTAACATCCCATAAGCTGGCGACTTTGCGCTACTAGACGCTCAAGGCTCTGAAGTCTAGGCTACACAAACGCGTTATCGATAATGACCTATCTTTGTTTGCAGCAATTGTACGCGGACTTGACAACATAGTATTTACCATTTTTAAAACAAGTACAAAAAAGATATCGAGATCGACAATTGTTTCGGCTTTTATCGGAAGCCTTCTTAAGGATTTGGAGTGTGGTACTTCCACCGCGGTCGCGTCACGTTCGCACTCTAAGTAATTTGTTAACGATTTAATATACGTGTTTTAACAATAATTAAATATTAATATGAGCGTCAGTTTTAATAATATCAAACAGGTGTTGTTCAGCTATGTGACTGGTTAGAAGAATTATAGGTTTAGTGTAAAGTCAGCCGAAGGCGATGTTTTGGAAATATATCCGTTTTTTGTTTGAATGCACGTGGGGTATAGGGCCAGAATTGCAGTTTCGAATTTTGTAATAGGCTCGCCCTCTAGTACATGAGACCAAACCCAATTGGCGAAACGTAGGTGTTTACACACTTCAGGGAATACAAACGTGATTATATGTAATAGGCGACGAAGACAAAACACCAGTGGGTAGAAGCGCTATCTAAGAACTGACATCTTAGACTGCGATATCCAAAACGCCTGCCAAGCGTTGGGGTTATGGCAACTCCTGGAGAGAAGA
Organism: Plagodis pulveraria; assembly: GCA_963890685.1. Lineage (NCBI taxonomy): Eukaryota > Metazoa > Arthropoda > Insecta > Lepidoptera > Geometridae > Plagodis > Plagodis pulveraria. The sequence goes on from OY982971.1 coordinate 1,269,164, forward strand.
TTTTGTCGAAAATGCCAAACATTAGCAGGTGCTCGACCAAAATGAAGAGTTTTTCTATGGTTGAAGCTTGGCACCAGATATTTTACGTAGTAGTAAGTAGCTTAGGTAGCCGAACAAGCATTCGAAAAATACCTTACCGCGAATCCTACCACTGTGCGACTTCAATATTTATTTATTGAGCCAGATTTTCCTTACGTTTATCTTGACTGAGCGTAATTTATATGACACGAATTTTGCATTCACTGTTACTAGAAAAATGCAGTTGATTTCTATGTAGGTACTTATTAATTATTATATCATGTTGTATTATCATGCTAAACTTATTTATCTGTTCCAGGTAAGTGACGCATATGATATTTCCTTGAAGGATTAAGTGAGTATGCTGTGAATTGTTTTTTATTAACTTATATCGTATAAATCCCAAGGCAGGTAAGCATCAGAAAGCAATCTGCCGTAAAGCCGTTAAAGGACCCAAATTAAACACTTGTTCCCACCGAGCACGAAAATCAAACAAACAATTGTTGAAATAAGGCTCATATCTACGCAAGCTACAACGTATTAATTAATAATACTTTTCACGTGGATGCCATTCTTTGGTTACAAAATCTTGTGTAAAGAGATTAAATATATTAAGTTTATTTGTCAAATGACATGATTTTGAAGAAAAATTGACAATGTAAAGGAACGAATATTGTTCCTTAACGTAATGCAACTTTATTTCACAAACATTTTTTTTTAAATGTTTTTGTGTCGGACCAAGCCCGAGGCCCACCTTATGTTAAGTGGACTAACCTCTGCCCATAACAGATGCATTTCTATATTACAAATTTGTGTCTGTAATTTTACTGGCTCTCAAGGACTGCTGCCGGAACACACTGTTAGGTGCTTGGCGACAGATGTTCTACTTGAGGGTGGTCGCTAGCCAGGCTGGCATTCCCGAAATGCCCTTCCACCATGCGATGAAGCTCAAGCCCGCGGCGGGATTCGAACCATGGACCTGCTGCACGGCAGTCCAAAGCCAATGCCACTGAGCCATCACTGCTTCAAAAAACAATTTCTTAACCCGAAAAGTTTTGGCGCTATAGACAAATTATAATATGTTAGAAATGCAACCAAGGACCTGATGATTCTAAGCAAGTATTTTTTTTTTACTAATTTTCAAATTCTCCTATAAAAGTAGATCGATTTTTAACTGATTTAAAAAGAAGGGGGTTTTCAATTCGACTGTTTTTTTTTGTGTGTATTTACCTCATAACTCTTTACAGGATGTACCGATTTGGATACTATTTTTATATTCGAAATCTGGTGCTTTTCATGTGGTCTCATTGAAATTTGAGTGACATCTGACGAGTAATATTTGAGTTATCCCTGATAATATGTATTTTATTTTTGAATTTGGAAGTTTTCAGTTAACATTTTAAAGCCAACTCTCAATCGACATTGGTTCTTTTAACGCTTAAAACTGAAAATTAAATGCGAGTGCTTGAATCGTCTGTGTGCCTACAGAAAATATCTTGCAGCGATCCTATATTAACATAAGTTTAGGAAGATTAAAAAGATGAGGATTGAAAATCTCTTCACGAAATAAGACTTAGGTAGTGGATCAGCTCGGAGCCAATTAAAAGTCACAAACTTTTTGCACCCTTTTACGAGCAATCACTCTGGCCAATCATTGGCGGCCATTAAATCAGTTTCCAAGTCGTTTCACCGCCGATAAATATTCAGGGTTCGTGGTTCGTCTCATAAATTCTGCCCATAAATCCAGCCGTGTCATTTTGGCTGGGGACTGAAAATTTATTAAAAGCGATATACCTACATTAAACAATCGTTACACTTGTTCTTTATGAGTAGTTATCGTGAATACCTTTGATATGAAAATGGTTCTGATGTTTCTGTACTTACCCATATTTCAGACCCGTATCGTTTTAGCCCTACTAATATTAGAGAGATTATTAATTTGCCCGTGGGGTACCGGCCTAGAATGTCTCCCATAATCTACACGTGGGTGTCGTAAGAGGCAACTAAGGGCAACACACCCGAAGGTGAGCAGCAGCCATTTCTGAAGAAATAATATCTCACACTGCGATCCCCAAGTCTCCTGCCAAGCTTGGGGATTAAGGCAAACTCCCCATATTTGGGGAGGCTGTATGGAGCAGTGGACTATCCAGCTGATATAGTAATATTAAAGTCCAGTGCCAAAATATAATAAATGATGGCTGAGTAATATGCGAAGAACTATTCGAAGTTGAATACTTTTGGTAAGAACGAGGTGTTAGCGGAATTAAACTGGCCTCGCTTATAGGCTAAGTATCGTCTCGTACTTTTATCATATATTCGAGGACACAGTATATATATCTAGTATCAAACAGTATATATGTACTTACTCTCGACAGTACGAATAAGAATTATTATATTTTAAAAATAAGAATAAGAAAATATTATTTGTAAGATTACATTACACAGTGGTACAAATATTCGTGGAATGGTCTTATAGAGGACATTAGTCACTGTAATCAGTCTGCATGCTGACGTGCAAATATTCATAAATGTTTATCACAATAAACTACAAATTCCTTCATGTCATAAATACAACGATGCAAGAGCCAGTAACTTATACATTTCTTAAATGTATGTCCTTCTAATAATAAAAACTCTCTTGGAAGCTTGTTATACAAATATATACACATATTATACACGTTTTTTTTGTATATATCTTAATCCTTATTTTGTGGCAGAGAGTACTTTTAGATTAAGCAAACCGTTGCTAATACATTCACTGCCTTAAAAATACAGTGTTGGGTTATACATTCCCTCTTTCAACTTTCGTTTAAACTAGCACAATGAGTGATATACAGCATCCTGTGTCGTATATGATGTCCATTGCGTGATTAATGGGGTGCTGTGGTTGAGAATGAAGAGTAATGACGCAATGAACGTTGAGTTTATCGTTGTATACGTGGTCATAGTCGCAAAGATTATATACGGACTGCAAACTGTATATATTAAGATAAATGTACCTCGTAAGTATTTGAAACAGTAAACTTATAGTAGATTAGTGAGCCGAAGACATAGCGATTAAAATACTTATTATGTTCACGGTTTCAAACCCCATATCTCCACTGTTTCGAAAATTTTCTAAGTACCGTTTTTTATGCCTGATAAGTTAGCCTTTGACCACTATCTCACCTGATGGTAAGTGATTATGTGGTCGAAGATGTTGTTCAGGCTAACCTAAAATTACTGGCTCTCAAGGACAGCTGTCGGAACACACCTTTGGACGCTTGACGACAGATTTCTACTTGAGGGTGGTAGCTAGCCAGGCAAGCATTCGCAAAATGCCCTACCACCATGATATAACTACTGCCATCGTGAGACAACAACCGGGACCGACGGCTTAACGTGCCCTCAGAAGAATGGAAGCGCTCAGTAGTAATGTCACCAGCGGTCACCCATCCAACTCACGACCGCGGCTGATGTTGCTTAACTGTAGTAATCGGTTCAGTACGGCTAAGCAAACATCGCTACAAGCGCTTCAAAATCGACATTTCGACAAAAAAGATCCATATAATTATCGAAGATAATCACCAAGTTTCACGAGGATCGGTTAAGAAATGCGACGCCGAAAACAACCGGAAATTCGAAAGTCCGGATTGATATACTCAAGCATTATCCAAAGCTGAAACGAAGACCCGTCGCTCGTTCGGACAGCTGAAGCTTAGAAATAGAGTACCGTTTTCTAGTACAGCACTTTCAAATAGACAATACTATTCTTGTTAGTACATACATAGTTTCCTTTGTATTCCATCATTAGTTTGTAGAAATACCCATAACCATTCATATTTTCGTGGTCATAAAACTTCTGTAGTGAACAGAAACATTTAAAATGTAGCTCGTACAAACAAACTATGATTTACAACCGTAACGAAACAGTATTTAGTTTTATGGGTCGTTAAAGTTTTTCTTTGAGTTTGATGCAGCTTTTAACTGAATAGCTTAGACCACAATGAGTTTGCTTTTGCAATGATAATTAAATGACATGATGGTGAGATAAAATTATGAAAAGTTGTCATATATGAAGTATAGTACGAGTATGAAACAAAATCCATCATTGCTATTATTGCTTAACATTTTTTTGTTCCACGTTCGTCCCACGATGTTTCGTCCCGCATATATAATTTTTAGTTCAACACACGTCATAAGCATTATTCGGCTCTAAAAAAAATAATATATTTTTATAATTTCTTATCGTATTGCCCGGTATAATACTTCATTCGTCTACTGGATTTGCAATGTTTTTTGGTACGATTATGTTACTAAGAATTTTAATGGATTTACCGATAAATACGTATCCTGTTAATACCATTAATACCCTGTAATGGTAACCATTTAAAAAAAGTAAAATATCAGAAAGTAAATAAAGTACCAGTACCTACCTAGTACCAGGCGAACAAAATGAGTAAGAGGTCACAGCTATGAGCATATCTATAATTATGTAGGATATAATAGTGGGTATTTTAAAATATAAAAGTTTTTTGGCGATTTTTTTATTAGATAATAGATTTTGTTCTCGAGGCCCACTTGATGTTAACCTGACTAACCTCTGCCTATAACAGATGCATTTCGTCATATGTGAGAATTCCACTGCGCCCGTCACCCTCTCGTAAAGTTGTTAAGTCTCACTCCTGTCATTTTACTTGCTTTCAAGGATTGCTCTCGGATCACACTGTTATGTGCTTTGTGACAAATTTCCTACTTGAGGGTGGTAGCTAGCTAGGCGAGCATTCGCAAAATGCCCTTCCACCATGCGGTGAAGCTCAAGCCCGCGGTGGGGATCAAACCATGGACCTGCGGCACGGTAGTCCAAAGATATTGCTGCTCGGATATATATTTTTTAAAATTATATCCATTTATAGTAGTTTTTTATAGTATTTTATTCTCTTACTAACTGTTCTTTAAAACGTACACGGTTCGAAACCGGAACAAAATATTGTACTAAGGTTGTAAAAGGATTTCACCGGAATGTGGGACAAAATTTTGGGGCATAAAAAGAACAAATCAAAACAATATTCAGGTATTAATTCAAATTAATCTGCGACTAACGAAGTATGAATGTGAAAAATGGACCCATAAAATATACCAGGGCCTGAAATCTACGTGCCTCATCTTTAAGTTTATAAAATTCATTTTTTAAAAGTAAACATTTACATTTCAATGGATCAGAAGAAGTTTAGATATGCTGATGCCCGACTCAATACTCAAATAGCTTAATAGCACCCAGTTAAACACTGACAATATATACATACATACACGTTTTGTTCTAAATCGGGAGTTAATTAACTCACCTTGTTTTTATCGACGCATTTCTGGTAGTGTTGCCAAGAGCATTCTCATTGCTACCAAAATCATTTGACAGTTTTACTCTAAACTCCACTTTAGCTAAACAGCTTTAATGTGTAAAAGGAAAAACAAAATTCGATGACAATTTAGTTCGTGAATGTTTAAATAATGCTAAATGAAAATACATTAAGTAATTAAACACATCAATCAGCATTATATTGTTAAACAAGTCAGTACATAAGTACCAACCTGAACTTTGCAACATGTGGTCTGCTCAGTTTTAGATGATATCACCTACTGTTTGGAGAAAGTAGTCACCACAGAATGATATCTACTATTTTCTACCGACTTCAAAAAAGGAGGAGGTACTCGATTCGTCAGTTTTTTTTTTGTTTGTTACCTCATAACTGACTAGGTGAACTGATTTTGATAATTCTTTTTTATTTGAATGATGATGCTTGCCGTGTGGTCCTATTTAAATTTCATAAAAATCGGTCAAGCTGTTTTTGAGTTACACTCCATTAACTGAAAAGTATTTTCCTAACTTGATGATATAGTCATTGACGGTGAATTACAATAGATCCCATAGTATCGACTCGTCACTCGACGTCACTAAAAAGAGTGTTCTTTTTACATGCAAATAGAACCGACTTCAACACTCAAATGTGTGAAATAACTTGTCGAAGTCGGTACCATGTGCACAATATTGTGATGATAGGTACTTTTGAACTATCATGGTACCGACTTCAACAAGTTATTTTACATATTTGAGTGTTGCAGTCGGTTCTATTTTTTTGTTGGAAAAATATTATATAGCACAATTTTCTGAGCAACGGTGAACGCGCATCTATATGTGCAGCAGGAAGCGTACGCGCCGAAGTCATCGAATTTATTCAGAAATGCAAGGTGACGCTGGTCAGGACCCTATTCTCTCTGTGCAGAACCACGTGCATTATCGAATGATTTTGATGACAGTAGTGCGTGCGATTCCAGTGATGCGTCTAGATCATCTTAAAATACCGTTTCAGAATCCCTCCGCTTTCCATCGGACCTTTGATGTTCTGTATTTTTAAAACATACAATAGGGAGCCAACTACAATTTTCACAGAATGTTTGTTAGTATGGGGATGGCTTTACAAATAATAAAATATAAAAGTTGAAAATAAAAAGGGGTCCCCGATAAAGATTTATTTTCTGGGTTGTTTCTTTTTTCAATAGTTAATATGGTTATTTAGACACATAATCACACAGGCTCAGGCTAGAGCCTTGCACTTGGTGTGATTATGGTCTAAAATATTACATACAATAACAAATAAATAATAGAAATACCAAGCGGGTCAGCCCCCGCTTGGGATCTAGAAATGTAACAGCAATATAACGATTTCTCGGCACTTTCTGTCTGGATTGAAACGGATCCCGGGGTGGGCGAGTCAAACTTGCACTCGGTTTTATTTATAGGTTTTTTTAGCCTTTGATCTCACCTGATGATAAGTGATGATGTGGTCGAAGGTGTTGATCAGGCTACCCTAGAAGTATTGGCTCTCAAAGACAGCTGCCGGAACACACCGTTAGGTGCTTGGATTTCAAAATCTACCACCATCAAGTAGAAAACTACTTCAGGGTGGTAGATTTTGAAATGCTCTACCACCATGCTAGAACGACCGCACTCCAAAGACAACAACCGGGACCGACCGACGGCTTAACGTGCCTTCCGAAGCACGGAAGCGCTCAGTAGTAATGTCACTAACAGTTACCCATCCAACTCATGAACGCGGCGGACGTTGCTGATCGGTTAAGAACAGCGAACCAAACTTCGCTACGAGCGCTTCAAAATACTAATATTAACAATATATGTGCGTCGAGTAGCCATACCATTTGAATAAGTCTCATTAAAGTAGTTTTTTTATGTGTGACGAAACGGGAATATTTGTAAATAATAATAAATGTCATTAATCCAAAAATAATAATATATACCTACAATAAATCCAAAACACCAGATATACTACATAATATCATAAATATCTACTAACATAATACTTCTTATTTCACAGATGTTGTCAGGATTATTATACAGTATTTTTTTTTCTACATAATTTTTGTAACCACATTTGTTAATAAACGATAGTAATTATTATTTGAAAACAATATACGGTACATAGCTCCACATTGGATGGTTCTTTAATATATTATAAATGGCTGCACAATAATTATTATCGTCCACTTCTTGACGCTTAGCAATTTTCAGATTATCTCTATCTTATTCTGAAAATGATAGTCTGTAAAGATGCGTAGAAAACCCACTCATATAGCACTAAGAATAAGGTACTTATTAGATACTCTAATTAAAACCTACATTTGGTACAGTGGGTACAATAACTATTAACCCGAATGCGGCTCGTAGCGGCCAGGTTCCCTTTGTTGTCGCCGCCTTGTCTTTAACAGCTTTTCGAGCTACAACAAAGGGAATGGTGACAAGTAACTTCACTGTTCGAGAAGGTTCTATGAACTTGACGCAAGGAACGTTTGTTAAAGTAAAGTTTTGCCATCTTAGACTGTTTTCTTTATTGAATAGATTCAAACGTTATTTTGCGGAAATTCATGTTTAAAAATAACAAATATTTTAAGAAAACTTTAATTTAATATATTAGAAAAACAATTAAAGAATTCGAAAATATATCTAGTGACAATACTGCCTAATTTTCCTGTTAAGCCAACGTGATGTCACAAACGCTACGCAGCCAAACCAGGAAAAATTTCGACGAGTTTCGCTTCTAAACGTAGCATCCTCAGGAGGTATTGATTCATCGAGCGCACGATCGATTCTCGATAAGAGAGACGAATTACTTTGCATTCCATGGATTCGCCGTGGGGGTGCCGGGTCCATAGCGTTGCAGAGGAAGAGGCCAGAGGGGCTTAGGACTTGCAACACAGGGTTAAGGGGACCCTTTACGATGTCATCAATGCTCTCTTCACCGTTCGAGCCTCCTCCCCTGCCCAACCAAATGTGGAAGGATCCTACTAATGCCGCCTTGTATACACGTTCTAGGATGGAAGTTACGGTTGTTCTTGATAGGCCAAGGTCTTTTAGTAGGTTATACAGGGATTTCGCTGGTATACCTCTTGCTCTAACTTCTACAATTCATTTAATGTATTCTATGTAAATATAATAAAATTCATTATTAGCCGGAAGACGTTCATTGTTGAACAAACGCCTTTCCCATAAAAAGTCTCAAAGAACGGCTATAAGCCGCTTGTAACCATTGGCTACCCGCGACTTTCACGATGTCGTCAGTCCACCTAGTGGGGTACATAATATTATGTCAATGAAATTAATAAAACAATATTCAAAGTAATTTATACCTATTAAAAATCCCCGCCCCCGGTCACCCCCCGGTCCAAAGGTTTCTATCACCCTGTATGCATTACCACGCTGTGAGGCGATGACAGCTTTTGAACGAGGTACGACCCAGAGGTCGTGACCCCATTTTTTTTATTGCTGTAAGTTTTAAGCCTTTGACCACAAACACACCTGACGGTAAGTGATGATGTGGTCGAAGGTGTTAAAAGGCTTAACCTAGAATACTGGCTCTCAAGGACAGCTGCCGGAACACACCGTTAGGTGCTTGGCGACAGACTTTCTACTTGAGGTTAGCCAGGCGGGCATTCGCAAAATGCCCTTCCACCATGCGGTGAAGCTCAAGCCCACGGCGGGATATCCCGCCGTTCGAATATTCCAACCATGGACCTGCTGCGCGGCAGTTCGTAGCCATTGCCACTGAGCCATCACTGCTTCAAAACTGCTTTTTCATTGTTAGGTACTACAGTTTGACAAAACTTATACGTTTATATTGATAAAACGATCGTAGTCATGCTCTAGGGTTGTAAGTCAGTTAGTACAGACCTTTCTACTTTTTTTTTAATGCTTTATAGGTAAGCCTTTGACCACTATCTCACCTGATGGTAAGTGATAATGTGGTCGAACATGTTGTTCAGGCTAACCTAGAATTACTGGCTCTTAAGGACAGCTTTTTTTTTTTTTTTTTTTTTGACGCTGGGAAAAATGCTTTACGCATGCCCCCCCATCGGGGGATGGAGGGGGTATGTGGGACTCCCCGGTAGAAACCGGTATACCCACTAAACAACCCAGCGGCATTCCGGCATCGTTTGTGTGGAGGAGGACTGGGAGACCGGCAGAGCCTTTGCGTCCAGTCCCCCTTCGACGACCGCCCGCTTTTACAGCGGGGCCTACACGTCCCTCCCAGCAGGAGGGGTCCGGGAATGACCAGGAATGCTTGGCCATTCCCGCCCGACGGAGGTGGTGAACAGGTGCAATGCGAGAGAAGGCGCCCCCGCGCCTTTCTCTCGCTATTCACCACCGGGTGGGAGAAGATGACGATTATTCAATCGCCTTCTCCCACCCCTTCTTCGTCTGCGCAGTGGCACCGCAAGGGAGTCTTCCTCCCTTGCGCGCTCTGCCACCTCCTTTTGCGAAATCACTTCTTCGCAAAAGGAGGCGACCGCTGCCCAGGCCCCCTCGCTCTCCAACATGGCGTTGACCACGCTGGGAAGCGAGAGGTCTGGACCGATTACTGCGACCAAGCTGCGGCGCAGCTCGGTCCACGACGGACACACCTCGAGGGTGTGCTGCGCCGTGTCTTCCGCCGCTGCACAGTGGTGGCACGCCGGTGTCTCCTCCCTTCCGATCCGGTGCAGGTATGATCCGAAGCATCCGTGTCCGGATAACACCTGCACCAGACGGAACGAAAGGAAACCGTGGGACCGCCCGAGCCAGTCTTGCAGGACAGGCCCGAGGGCGTCCAACGTTCGGCGGCCAAAAGTAGCAGCGGCGAGGTCCTCCGTCCAATGTTGGACGACTGCGTCCCTCGCTTCACGCCTAATCTCCTGCCGCACCTCGGGGGCGAGGTGCTCTCCGAGCGCCTTACGCCCTGCCGTCCATTCGTACACTCTGGCGAGCACCCCTGCTTCGAGCTCCCAAGGAGGGGTACCCGCCAGGGCACACGCCGCCGCGAAGCTCACCGAGCGGTAGCCCCTCGCCACCCGCAGTGCAATGGCCCTTTGGGGCCTGCGGAGTGCGGTGGCGTTTTCCCTCCTTTGGAGGGAGTCAGCCCAGATAGGGGCCCCGTAAAGGGCCATACTCTTCAAGATGCCGGCGTACAAACGCCGGCATCGTGCCCTGGGCCCCCCCATATTTGGAAGAAGCCACGAGAGGGCACCCGCAACCTTCAGCAGGCGTGTTGACAGCCCGCTGAAGTGCGGGCCAAAGCGCCACCGGCTGTCGATAACTAGGCCCAGATACTTCATCTGGGCCTTCACCTCGATCCTGACGCCCTCTACGACAATATGGGCGTCAGGGAGAATGCGCTGCCGAGGCCCGTGGAAGAACATGGCCTCGGTCTTCCTATCCTACCCGCAACCAGGGATCCGCCGGCCGAGGCTAGACTGGCCGCCTCTCTATAGTCTCTCCCCCGGGCGGTGAGGAGAGTGTCATCCGCATAGCAGATGACACTCGTGCCACGGAGGAGACTTCCCCGCAGGAGCCAGTCAAAACCGATGTTCCACAGGAGTGGTCCCAGGACAGATCCCTGTGGAACACCGGAACCCGCAACGTACCGGCGGAGCTGTCCCGTGCGATCTACAAGGAGGACCGCTCGGTCCTCCAGGTAGTCGGCCAGGAGACACTGCAGATACCGAAGCACTCCGTGGTAGTGGAGTGCCTCCAAGATTGTCGAGTGGGGGACGGAGTTGAAGGCGTTGGCTATGTCAAATGACACAGCCAAAACCCCGTCCCCTGCATCCGTAGCCTCCTGCACCTGGCCCTTGAGTCGGGCCAGCGCGTCCACAGTCGAACGCCCCCTTCGAAAGCCGAATTGGGCGTCCGACAGGTCCGGCCCGACTCTCCGCAGGTGCTCGTTGAGCCGGTTGGCGACGATCCCCTCGAACATTTTACCGACCTCATCGAGCAGTACGATGGGCCGGTATGCCGAGGGGGAGTCCGCCGGGCGTCCCTCCTTTCGGAGGAGGCACAACTGCCCCTCCTTCCATGGTTTCGGGAACCTACCAGACGTGAAACATGCGCTGAATAGGTCCCGAAACCTCGCCTCCATTTGGAGTGCGGCGATGGCAACCACCCGCGCGGGGACGCCGTCCGGCCCCGGGGCCGTTCTCTTCACGTGGAGGCGAAGAAGCTCCCCTTCAAATTCCGCCAGCGTGGCTCGAGGAACCTCCTCATGCGCCGGTAGACCCACCCCATGCGGGGGATCCATTGCTGGTGGGGCGTGGTTAGACCTGGACGGAAACAGAGACCGCACTACCCCATCCAGCAATGCCGGCTCGAGGGTCTCCGTTAGCGGGGGACCAAAGGGGCGCAGTTTGTTCTGCGCCGCCTTATATGGTCTCCCGTATGGGTCCCTGTTGAGACCCTCCAGCATCTCAGCCCTCGCCGCGTCATCGGCGGCTCCCATTGCTGACTTGAGGACCCTCTTCGCCTCCACGTAAGAAGCGTACAGAAGGTCCTCGTTGGCCTCATCACGTTGACTGCGCCGTCTACTCCGCGTATACGCCCTCCTTGCTGCCACACAAGCGACCCGAAGCTCCGCTAGTTCCTCCGTCCACCAATAAACGGTGCGACGGGGAGGAGGACGGCGAGACCGAGGCATGCTGGCGTTGCACACCTCGGTCAAGGACTCCCTGAGCTGGACCGCTGCGGAGTCCACGTCCAAGACCTCGAGAGGAGGAGCGAGCCAGTCTTGGACGAACGCCGTCTCCATTGCCGCTGCACGGTCCAGGCGGGTGAGAGCCCACCGTGGAAAGGGAGAGCGGCCCGAGGGGACCGTCCTCCGGGGGCTCTGGGTGGAGATGTCGAACCGCACATACCGGTGGTCCGACAGGGTCTCCACCATCTCCACCCGCCAGTTCGAGACGCGGGCGGCCAGCACGGGGGTGGCGAACGAGACGTCGACCACTGACCCTCCCCGTTGCCGCACACACGTCTGGACCGTTCCTCTGTTGAGGAGGGACACACCGGAGGAGGCCGCCCAAAACTCAACGGCGCGACCCCGGACGTTGCAAGAGGCGGCCGGGTTACCGCAGGCCACCGACTTGGCGTTAAGGTCACCTAGAACGGTGACCTGACGCGGCGCCGCCCTACCGACAACGGCGGTGAGGATTTCGAGAAAGTCCTCGAAATCCGAAAGAGGGCGGTTTGGGGAGAAATAGACGCCCACAAAGGCTATATCTCCCCACGCGGCGGCCACATATCCCGGTCCCCTCTCTAAGAGCGAGAGGGGAGGGGAGTCTGTGGAAGACCGCGACACAACTGCCACCAGGCCATCCCGATCACCCAGCCAACGGCTTGGGATCGAGTATGGCTCGGCAACCACCGCCACGTCCACCAACCACTCAGCAATGGACTGCATCAGCAGGTCCTGGGCTGCTTTGCAGTGGTTGATGTTCGCCTGGAGGATGCGATGCTCGGCCCCATCCATCATTCGGACATCGCACCCCCCTCTACGGCCGCCAGAGTACCCGTTTCAGGGACGGCGGCAGCTACGGCAGGCCGGGTCGGCGCCTGCACTTTGCCCTTCTTAGGGGGAGGATTACAGTTCCTCCCCTTCATTACATGGTCCGCCGGTCGGCCACTGGCAGCACACACTGCACAGCGTGGCGTGGTGGCCGTGCAGGAAGCGGATTTGTGCCCTTCTTTGCCGCAGCGGTAGCAACTGCCGGCTCTATCCACCTCGGACGGGCACAAGGCCCGGGTGTGCCCGATTCCGAAGCACTTGAAGCAGCGCAGAGGCTGATCTTCAAGTGCTCGGACTCCACAGGAGCTGAAGCCCACTGAAATCCGTCCTTTAGCGAGGACGGTTTTAGCCGCTGTGATTGGGCACTCGAGGCGGATGGTGCCCATGCCGCCCCGGCCAGGTCGGATACCCCTGCCTTGGACCGCTGCGACGTCGCAGCCCCCTATTGCTGCGACCGCCGTCACTACCTCCTCTTTGGTGACCGAATCATCCAGATCGGTCACCTCCAAGGTCACTGACTTCACGGGCCTGACCACCTTGGCAGCGTCTGCGATTACCTCCTTAAGTTTTGAGGCAAAACGGTCCGCGTTGGCACCGCCCTGAGCCGCCGGGAACTCAAAAATTCGAGCCCCGGCTTGGGTCCGACGGCATGTGACTGCTCCGATCCCCAGTTGGGTCGGGTCAGCGCTGGCACGGGCCCGCTTGAGGACGGACTCATAAGTCTCGCCCCGGGCCGTAGCTTCCACGGTGAGCGTCACCACAACGGCTGCGGTTTTAGGGGGAACCAGGGGCTTAGGTTTCCCTACACCGGCGGGGGCCCTTTTGGCTGCCGGAACAGCGGAGGAGGGCTTCGGGGCCGACTTCTTTCCTTTCCCCTTCCCTTTCCCCTTGCCAGTCACCTGGGACGGGCAGGGAACGGCGGTTGTGGGGATAACAGGGGGAGCGGCCGCCTTCGTCTTGGCCTTGCCCTTCCCCCTCCTAACCACCTCCGTCCAAGGTTGGTTGGATGGAGTGGAGGAGGGTAGAAATGTGTCTTCCTTTTGGGAGGACGGCCCCAGCTTGTTTTGCTTCTTGTCCGCCGCAAGTGGCGGACGGATGCGACTCTCCGGCAAGAGCCTGTCTTCGATGCCAGCGAAGCAGGCTCTCGTGAAGGCTCTCTCCTCCATGACGACCTTGCGGATAATATCCTCAAGGTTGGAGGAGGTGGGGCCCTCAGCTGCTGGGATCGGGTCGGCCTGGATTGGCCGGGCCGTGGTTTCAGCCAGCTTTTGGTGCAGCTGGCTGACCTCCGACTGCAGGCGGTTGACCTTCGCCTGCAGTTGCCGCGTTTCGTCCGTAGCGGTGCGTTGCACCAGCTCGCGGATTATGCCGCGCATACTTGCGGCCCTGCACTTGAGGGACTTCTGAAAAGTCCCCTTAAGGTTTGAGGACTTAGAGGCGACCTCCATTATCTCCTCCTCGTCCTCCTGCGCCATGCGCTCCAGCTCGGCCAGAGAGTGGTCCGAGTAGAGCACTATAGATGCGCCATATCCGGACTTTGCCCGCGCGGTGCGCGCCTGCTGCTCCTTGGCAGCGACCTTTTCCTCCAGGTCTTGTTGGAGCTGCGCCCGCCGAGCCAGATTCAGCTGGCGTTGAGCATCTGCGAAACCCACGTCGTGCGTGTCCGCAGCTACTTTTGTAGGCTTTTTAGCCTTCGGCTTCTTGGGCTTGCTCCTACTGGAGTCCGAAGAGCAAGACCCGCCTTTCAAGAAGGCCCGCTTCTTTGCTTGCTGGCGACCTTCCGCTGTCGCTGCAGAAGCATCAGACTCAAACGTGATTGACTCGACGTCGGAGTCCGAAAACTCGTCCGGCCGAGCAAACACGCTAGCCACGGATGGTGCGCGGCTCGCATCAGACGCCGATGCAGCCTCATCGGCATGGCCCTGAGAAGGGCCTTTTGGTTGGCCCTGAGAAGGGCCTTTTAGGAAACGCCCGGAGGCGTCCCGCGCTGGTTTAGGCATGTTTGCCTCCGCCAGTGTCGTAGATAAGCCGCAATGAGTTCTACGACGTACAGTGCACTTTAGCCGAGCCCAGTCTGCCACTCCGTTACGGTGGTCAGAACTGGGTCGTTTCCAGGGGACACGACGAGGACGTAAGCACTGTGGGGGGTCCCCCAAGGACAGCTGCCGGAACACACCGTTACGTTCTTGGCGACCAATTTTCTACTTGAGGGTGGTAGCTACCCAGACAGGTGGGGCATTCGCACAATACATTACCACCATGCAAAAATACAGACAGCAGAACTACTACTGAAGGCGAGCCCTCCAAGTATTTTGTCGGTATTAGTAACTACTGCTGCCTATGTAAAGGATCATAATTATTTTATTGTTTACTATATACTCCATTAACATTTACACCCACAATAAGACGTCGTGTCGTTGTGCAAAAACGACGCGTTCACGTACAAATGCGCGTCTATAATTATTAACTGTGAAGGAGCGCGCCTTCGCGAGTACTGACATGTCTGCCGCTCTCAAGACCTCCATCTTAATTGACGTAATTTGCTTATGCTGTTTCGAATATTGTTTTCAACAGTATTCTAGAACTTAAGAGTAGAGTTCACGGAGCGATTTCCAAACAAACTTAGTTTCGTCATATTTTAAATACTAAGTGTTCAAACTCGGTGAAACTTTGCATGTATCCTTGAGTCAAATATCTATGCTTCTGGTTTGCCAAATTTCCGTAAAATTCAGTATTTACAAAAAAAAACGCAATACAGGGGGTGATGTTTTTTGCCGGTTTAAATTTATAATATTTAAATATATATTTCATACGTATGTATAGAATGTTGCCCCAAAACCAAATACTGAATTTTGAAGCGCTCGTAGCGTAGTTTGCTTATAGCCGTTCTTCACCGATCCGCTAAGTTTTAAGAAACATCCTAGCAATGACTAAGTCATGACCGCAGCGGACTAGTAGTAGACTAGGCTAGTGCCATTACTACTGAACGTGCACGTGGAGGGCACGTTAAGCCGGTCGGTCCCAGTTGTTGTCTTAGGATGGATGGCAGTCGTTATAGCATGTTTGTAGGGCTCTACCGCTCTCAAGTAGAAAATCTGTCGCCAAGCACCTAACGGTGTGCTCCGGCAGCTGTCATTGATAGCAAGTAATTCTAGGCTAGCCTGAACAAAACCTTCGACCATATCATCACTTACCATCAGGTGAGATAGTGGTCTAAAGGTAAGCATATCAGCTATAAATAAAAAAATGCTGGGTAATAAATTTAACCAAATAATTTATGTGTCCAATACATGTACCATTTTTTAAATTTTTAGGAATACCCGATACAAAAATTATATTTTCTTCATAAAATGTAGCTATAAACCATCTCGATCACATTAGCTTTCAAACAAAAAAAACACATCAAAATCGATCCATTTATTTAGGAGCTTCGACGCCACAGACACGTCAAACTTATAACACCCCTGTTTTCACGTCGGTGTTAAATATTCAGAAGTTTTGTTGTTTTGGAGTTATCATTGTCTAGAGCCTGTTTGTGAGAACAATGTTTTTTGTTTTAATCTCTGAAAATTGAGAATTGAAGGGCGTTAAGGTTGTTAGTTTTGGACCATTTTGGTTACGAAGACAATTTTCAATTTCAAAATGTCTTTATGAATCATATTTATGAATTGTATATAAATGTAATTTATTTTAAAGCTAGAACTGACAGAAAGGTAAATGTGCTCTGTTTTGCGGTAACATGCTTATATTAAACTTTTTGGGATGTAAATTTACAGTAGCTACTTACATATGTATACTTTGGTTATTTTAACTGTTACATAAATTATGCAAGCTTCAGACTTTGTTACGAAGTGGTGTATGTCTCAGAAACGAACTAATCTATAGTAATCTGGAATTTCGGTATATTATGTACTCATGTAATTTAAACCTATTTCGATGTTTCTAATCCGTGATTAAAATAATAATATAAGATTTGACAGTCAGACGGCGACGCCGTAATAATAGACTGTGGAATTCTTGTATACGAAATGCTCGAGAACAGAGTATATTCCCTTCTTGGAGGCAACGCCTCCTTGATACCTCTGGTGTTGCGAATGTTCGTGGGCAACTGGTCATAACTGGTGGTCACTTGGTCGCCTGCTCGTTTGTCCTCTGATACTATGCAAAAAAGATAATAAGTTACTATTACAAATTATTATAGCAAAAAATTTTTGGTTCGGACAGGAATTTAACCCGCATTCCGCGTGATTTCGTGCCCGGTGCCTAAGCCACTCGGCCACCGGAAAACGCTCGTTTGAGCCAAAATTTTGTGCTTTAATTGTATTACTTTAAAATCCCAAAATCGTCGAAGGAAGGTTCAATTTCCGCTCGCCACAAAAAAAAACTTTAATCATTTGTGTTTTTCACTTAGCACGCGATAATGCTTGTAAACATATTTTGAAACATTACGAATATTACCAAACGTTAAGAAGAAAATAACACGCAGAGAGTAATTTACTCTGTGATGAATAGATTAAATCGTGTCTATCCAATAGTTAGGTACTTGCTGGCAAAACTTCTTGGAATTTCAATAAAGCATAACGCCTCTGGGTTACCAAAGTTCGCGAGCCGTCTGCACTCGATTGTCAATTTACACAGAAATCACTTGTTTACAATTCTGTTACAGAACACTACACAGATTATTGTCATGTCTCAATTGTTACGCAAATTTCTCGTTTGATCCAACTGTCAATATTATTCACGCCATTCCGTCGAGCGAATTTCGAAGTTTATCGATAAATCATAGGATATTTCGATTAAGATAAAACGTTTCGAGTTTCTCACTCACTGTCTGAAATAACCACAGACCTAGGATTTTTTCGCTACGCTCAACAGACCTACGAAGTGTGTGAGTGAAAGGTCCTAAGCTGCTACAAACCGTCGCGAGAAAAAAAGAGATAGTGAAACAAGAAGACGGTATGTCATTTTTTACTCGAGTAAGAGGCCATAGCGTCCCGGCCTCTTCCAAGTCGGCGCGAATTTTGTGTATTTGCTCAAATATCTTACGATTATAATATAAAATATGTATTCTGCAAGCATGGTGTCTTGTTCAGTGAGTGAATGTGAGGTTACAAGACACAATAACCCGAATATATACACGTTTCACAGGTAATTTATGTTTATTTGTACTGCTTTTTGGATAATCATTATTTTGTCATTTTGTTTTAAAATTAGTTATATGAACTATGGAAATATTAGATAGTAGGTTTCTCTTCATACTTATCATCAAATTACATTGCTAAATGAAGAATTGGTTGGTATTTTACGAAAAATACAAAAACATTTGTTTACGATAGGCCTTGACAAAGTCCTGACGTCACATGTATCGATAAAGTCGATAGTTTATGTCTGACCTGTAGCTTCGACGTGAGTGCTCGGGTACATATTCGAACCTCAAAAATTACCGGTAGTTAGTTTACTCATAAATTTGTTTAAAAATAATATAATTACATAATAATTAGCGAGAAGTTGACAGATCAGTTTATAGCTTATTGAGTATTTACGAATAAGGGAGTAAATATTATCACAAGATATATTATTCAAAATTTATTATGATGTTTTCTGTGAAAAGTTCCCCTAACTCTCAATAAATAATTGGAAATATCTCTTACTTCTATCATAAAATATTAGTATCCTTATACAAATGGCTATTTAACAGAATTTGAAATACTATATGCACGCGTATAATAATGTTTGTGTTCTTACAGATTACCACCAAATTTTCAGTATGTGATAAAAGGGTTCGGATTATTGACGCAATCTAAATAAAAACTCTACAGTTTGTAGTAAACTTTGAATCAAAATGCTTCATACAAAGAAAACCTCGATGTATAAGACTCGATACCAACTTTTAATGTCCCTGAATGCATAAAGCTGTGGAAATGGTAGTCAATAGCTTTAGGAAATGATGACACAAGTAACGTAAAGTTTAATTTTTAGTAAAATACATGGTCAAATATTTTTTTTACATGTAAAGACTGTAGGATATGTCGAGTCAATCTAGTAACCCTTTCCTTAGCGTCCCTGGTGCAATAAAATCTACAATACTAGCTTCATTGCAGCGCTGGATATCTATGGCTATCCTGACACAAAATAATTTTTATTTTTCTTTCAGATCAAATTGAAAATAAGACGGCCCTGACCTTACTTAAATAGAGATATATTACTACCGTTAGCCATTACCTGTACCCTTCAAATCAAGTACTGTCTCCAAGGAAAAAAACTTATTAACTAATGTTCTAAATTGTGACAAAAATTACAGAAAAAAATTAGCTCTTAAGAAGTTTAAAAGCTGAAACAAAAATAATGATAAAACGGCTTTTAGACTTAAAAGCAGACTTTAAAGAATTATATGTTTTGTAGGCCAGTTAGTAAAGATCATCAAAATTATGTACACATCATCATTTCTACAGCCCAATGAGCTATGTTTACACAAGGGACAAATTCGACCTTTGCTTCCCACATGTGAATGCTTTACGCAAATGGTATTCAGATAAATGTAATTTAATAATTTACAGTACCTGTTATAATATTACCCTGATATAATATTTGCAGCTTAATGATTTTGTTAATGGTAATCATAATACTTAGTAATGGTAAGTTTTATTTCATCTTTTTACGATGAAGTTATAGTAGTTTACTTTTAAAAGTGCTGTACCATTTTAGATCTACAATAAATGCATTTGACTTCAACTTTGAATGAGTTTTATTTTTAACAGATCAAAAAGGGAGAAGGGTATCAATAAGGTTGTATTCATGTTATGATATTTGGTTTTCGTGTACGTTTGAATTTCATTTGAAAACATCATATTTTGTTTGAAAGGATATACTTTAAGATTCATCCCTTTGAAATTTCATCATAATCAGTTAAGTAGTTTGGTTTTTAAATCATAATAACTTGAAAAATAAGTTGTTCAAGTTAATGAAATTGCAAATATTGCATTTCTGTAATTTCAGTGTTGTTTACGATCATTACAATAGTCTCAATGAACTATATAGGGCATAATTTCAAACGAATGTGTCCTAAGATTCAACACGTAAAACTGTCGATATTATTACGCTCGCGTCATGACAACACTATGTCACTCACACATTTACATTTCATTTTTTGTTACACCATTCATCCGTCACTGTTGGTCTTGTACATCCTAAGCCTATGGAAATAACACACAGTTATTTCATCGATAAATTTATTTAATAAGTTGGCATCGTCAGGACCACTACGTCCTAGTTATGAACGAAATTATTCTGTTATCATTATCGCCGTTGCCGATTGGTTATGGGTAATTGGTTTCATTCTGAAGAGTTTTATATATAATAAGTTTTCACCACATTCACCTAGGTATTGGTAAGTAATGGTGTGGTCGAGGCTAGTGACCAGGTTTTCTAGAGTTACTGAACGTTATAGGTGGTCTGCGACGGATTAATAATAAGCCGTTAAAATTGCAGATTATACACAGAAAAAAAAGACTTCTTTAGCCAAGAATATACATTGTCTTAATAAATTCAAGACAATGCTGTATTACAACAAGAATATATTCTGAACTAAAAAATATTCGAGTCTTGATATTACACTCGAATATTCTTAGGAATATTTTTTTGACCCAAGAAATATTTCTTCACATAAAGTATTCAAATTATTATTTCAAGCCAACGAAAATATTTTTCTAACAATAAAATAGGAGTTCTTCTGTTAACATTTAATTCTCTAAATAAAATTTCTATATTCTTTCTTGAAATATTTTTAAATATTCTTGTTGAGTGTGATTAAGATGCTTCACTTACGAATATGTATGGTAAGATTCTTGGATTCAAAACTAACCATATCGTATTTAAACACTTTAACGATTTCTTCAAAGAAGAATGCAATATATACTTTGATCCAAGAATATATTCCTGAGAATATTGTGTTCTGTTTTCAAGAATAAATTGTTTTCAATATATATGAACCACAAATATTCTTGAATAAAAACACACTGCTTTGGCTCAAGTATTCCTTTTTTTCTGTGTATTTACTTACATTTTTCAATAATTTTTCTCATCAACTTTCATGAGTTGTTACGTTGATAGGCTCATTTTACAATCATCCTATGGGAGGACACAGGATATTCTTTATAATCTTGAGCCGGGAACTGTTAGTCTTAAAAGTAGCACCTGATCTGAGTAATTTCTATAGCTATTTGTATTAAGCCCCCCTCGCCAAGATATGCGGAATGCCGACGTATTAATAATCATGGATTGCCAATAGTTGCATATAATGGCTAGTAGGCGTTCTACAAGGCGTTTTAATGGGGAGGCCTTTATCCAACAGTAGAAGTCTTCTGGCTGATGATAAAGATTATAGATAATTAAGGTGGAAACTCAAGTCTTTGGCTGAAAATTCAAGTTATAGACAGTGTTATAGCGCTTGTAGCTAAGTATGTTACTCACTATCAATATATCACTATCGATTATGGTATTTGCCAGTTTAAGATAATTTTGCTCGTATTATCTTGAGAGGCATAAACTGTGAAAATATTAATAATTTCGCACCTTAACAATTTCAATCAATACAAAATATTTAAAAAAAAAACTGTACTGTATTAGCCGCATCGTCTACTGCTGAACATAGTCTCTCCCATTATGGGCTTTGCCTTAATCCCCACACTTGGTAGGCGTCTTGGGGATCGCAGTGTAAGATATCAGTTCCTCGGAAAGCGTTGCTGTTTACCTTCTGGTGTGTTAACCCTTTGACGCCTCTTACGACACCCACGGGTAGAGTCAACCCCTCTTGGGTTGACATAGACCGGCATTCGACGGACTAATAAACTAAAAAAATAATTAAATATTTTAAAAATCTTCACCGCATAATGTAATAGCATTTTGCGAAATCTCGCCTGGCTAGCTACCACCGTCAAGTAGAAAATCTGTCGCCAAGCACCTAACAGTGTGTTACGGCCTAGTCTTTGAGAGCCAGTAAATTACAGGTCCATGAGACTGTGCGTCACTTGTGACAAAAGCAGCTTTTATAGGCAGATGTTACCACATAACATCAAGTGGATGTGTGCATGTTCTGCCGCTACCCTATAAACAAAAAGTCTCCCGAATTACTATATCAAGTACAATGGTGAGATGACATAGCAACAAAACAAAGTAAAAATAATTTCCCGCCATAGACCACGCCTTTCCCGCCTTCACCTTAATTTAACTAATCGATATCATAGCCTGTGTCGGTATCAACTCTCCTTATAATATTGTAAATTAAAAAGGGCTTCCATGGCAACATCGGGCCAACTGTTGGTTTATTCAGCGCTGTCTGCTTCTACAAGGGATATACACGCATAATTATTATTACAAAATTACAAATATTCGATAGGGAAAAGTCATGTGCGGGATTTGTACCCCTGTCATGCTTTAACCAATTGATGTCGGGCATGCTTTAACCAATTGATCTAACATGACAATGACGTCATAACTCAAATTTTCCTATCGTTCTTTAACCATCGTATTGGGATGGAGTGGACGCGGGTTAGAATCCCGCACATGACTTTAATTTTTCCTATCGTATATTTGTAATTTTGTAATCTAATCCGCATAGCAGGCGTTATTGCAAACATAACAATAGTAAAAAAGGCGTTATTGTGTTTTTTTTTATAACGTTTAACTACATGGTGTTGTGTATTTTATTAATTTGAACACTCATCTCAGTAACTGCTTAAAGTTTTTTTTTTTTTATTTATACTTTTACACTACAGACTCTGGGTCCGTACTCTTTTTAGATCTTCCTTTTCCTTATCAGTTTAATACAATTTTATAAGTAGTCGTTGTCTCCAATTCATCAGTCTTTCTGAAGGGAAGGGTGTTAGTTTGTTATAATCTTAACACTACAGTGAGTCCATTTTTTTATGTATACAATTTTTTTCTACATATAGATATAAGTTTGTTAGCAGGTGAAAAATTACAATTAATATAGTAAGTATTTTTTATCCTAAGTTGAAGGGCCGGCCACTGGTTGGCCTAATGGATTTGAATATTATAGTGAAGGACGAACCAATATTAGTTTGAACTTGGTCCAAACAAAGGGTGAATCAAAATTTGTATCCAAACCGAAAGGACTAAATAGTCCAAATCTTGTTAACACATGTTGCTAGATTATTCGTGAATGCGCGTCTAGCTAGCTATCATCCTCAGGTATAAAATTGCAAAGAACCTAATTGTGTGGTGCAACGTAAGCAAGTTTGACGAATACCAAATAAAGCTAATAAAACTTATGAAACGAATGTAAGCAGCGTTTTGTGAGTTTTGGCGAAATAAAGGATTAAGCCCAAAAATATTACTAAGTAAAGACGGAACCGACTACCTTTACTGAAAATAGTAAATAACTTGTGGAAGTCAAGTGAAAATATGAGCAACGAACTAATTTGCAGCCTTGCAATATAACAGTTTTCAATAAGGTAAAACTTAAAAATTACTCGATTGATGTTAATGTGATTGTAATGGGCTTGGACTCCCAATAAAACTATCTCTCCGAGCTGTAAACCTCGCGAGTCTGCCCTTGCATAGCGTAAATATACAATAATTTTACATACTTGGTAATGTTATAATTACACAATTTTGTTGTTTTGGATCTAATTTTCTCCCGTATTTATCTCGCATCAATATACTGGCTACAAAAACATCTACATTAAAAAATATATTAAACAAGAGAGAGAGACTATCACAAGGCAACGTCAGGGACATTGCCATTAAATTAAGCGCAGGCGCCCATACATTCAACACCATACAATGTATATCTACGTCATTTTGAAATATATCCAAATTCAGAGCGCTTGGTCGATGCGACGCGTGATCAAAATGCTGGCACCTTTTTGGCTCAAAGAATAAGCATTGCAATTCAACGGGGCAATGCTGCCAGCATGCTGAGCACGCTGCCAACTGATAGTGGGCTAGAGCATTTGGATTGCCTATGAGTCCAAATGCTTTTATTGTAGTAGCTGTAGTGTTGTATATAGTTTGTAGTATTTGTTTAATAAAGGCAACCCGCAACAAAAAAAATAATTTAAAATTGAATCGACATAAAATAATTATCGGCTTATCAAACCATAAAATTTCGTGAGAATCGGTGAAGAAATGCGACCTGTAGAGGAGAACAACCGGACAAACGAAAACATTATTGCGTAAGTTAAAGCAAAGACTCTGAGGAACAGATATCTCACACTGAGATCCCCAAGCCGCCTGCCAAGCGTAAGGATTATGGCAAGGGAGGCTGTGTTCAGCAGTGGACTATCCGGCTGATACAGTACTGAACTATTTTTTTTCCGGAAGACGGTTAATAACACTCTGAAGCGAAGTTTGCTAAGCCATTCTTAACCGATCAGCAGTTTTTTTTTATGCGTGATAGTTTACTACCAGTACTACCATTCTCAAGTAGAAACTCTGTCGCCAAGCACCTTACGGTGTGTTCCGACAGCTGTCCTTGAGAGCCAGTAATTCTAGGTTAACCTCAACAACATCTTCGATCACATCATCACTTACAGATGCGATAGTGGTCCAAGGCTATCCATCTGCTATAAATTAAAAAAAAACTAATTTGTGAAATGTCGCAGCTATGCTGAGAGCTAGAAATTCTATGTTTAGCCAGTTTACGATGACTATCACCTGCATGCACTCAGAGGAATAGGAAAATAGCGAAAATCGTGGTTGATATCGCGGATAAAAGCTGATATAAACATACGTTAGCCTTGTGAAGTCACTAAGCCTTCAATGACGTAAGACTGCACCCACACGGAGTGGAATACAACACGCGACGTCTGCTACTAAAGATAAGACGCTCTGCCAGTAGAATTTAGCCGATGCCTTCCGTTTCCGGCCGAACAGCGACGCTCACTGTCGTGAGTACACGCCATTTTATAGTTTTAAACATGTTGAACGGAACACCATACTGTAAGGTATATACGTGGGATACTCAGTTATTATTGCAACTGTAAAAAAAAACTACAGACTGAATTTGTATAAATTCATATCATAGAACTCCACCACTAATTATGCAGTGGTTCATGCCTCTAAACATTTCTTTCTAATCCGCATCAGACACTGTTAGGCTAACCTTGAATTACTGGCTCTCAAGGACAGTTGCCGAAAAAGTTGTCTTCCCACGAGGCAGTAGAAAATGCTTTCACACAGTATACAGCCTGCTCGAACTCAGCTAGCGCATCTTCCTGCGATGAAAACTGTCTTATTTATTGTATACCTGAAAGATGAGCAAAGGGAAATGATTCACCGAATGAGCAGCATGCCGCTACTTATGTAGACGCAAGAAGGAGGCACATTATGCGCATGTTTTTTTTCCTTGACTGCTGATAGGTAAGCCTTTGGCCACAATCTCACCTGATGGTACGTGATAATGCTGTCGAAGGTGTTAACAGGCTTAACCTTGAATTACTGGCTCTCAAGGACAACTGCCGGAACACATCGTTAGGTGCTTGGCGACAGATTTTCTACTTGAGGGTGGTGGCTTGCCAGGCGGGCATTCAGAAAATGCCCTTCTACTTCTACCATGCGGTGAAGCTCAAGCCCGCGGCGGACTTCGAACCACGATCCTGCTGCGCGGCAGTCCATATCCAATGACACTGAGCCATGACTGCTTCAAAATATATAGCGAAAAAACTACCAACTACAGGAGTATGTTTATTATGTACCCACGGAGGGTTTGCGTCAAAAAAGAGGCCAGCCATAAAACCGTGGCCAAAACATTTTTTAATACGTCTTTTGTGTTGTGTACATTGTAATACAAGTGCGGAAAGTTAATTAATCCAATCGAGGCTATATATATTGCAGTAATAGTGTAAGCCGGGATTGGGATAATTATTATAGCACTAGCGTGTGAGTTATAAAATATTTAATTCAAACTGTTTGAATTACAAGTGCGCGTGCAAGAGTTATAAAAAAACCATTGCCTTAGATAATATGACACACCACATACAGTTAAAAGGTTATTACTTGTATATGATTCGTAACTTTAACTCAGAAGGTGAGATATAACGCGTTTTTTTCTAAGGTAATAATTATAACCCATAACAATCTCCTAAGTGTCGACCTGCTGGCAGCTTATGAAAATTAGACTGAAAAGTAAAAAGCATTCAGTTTTGAAGCACATTTCGATATAGGTAACGCCTACATAATAGAGCCCAAAAGTATTGAAAAATATTTTTTGACATATTCCTTGTGTTTTTCTGTGCTATTCTTCGATCAAGAATACCATATATAAGGTATTTTTTATCGAAGGTGCTATTAGAGAAATTTTACTATACAAACCTATAAAAAAAAGTGTTTTTTTCCATAACTGATGAGTGAGGTTTTCATTACTGCCTCATCTGTTGATAAGTGTTGATGATGCAGATAGAAGCGAATCCACTTGAAATCAACTGTTGTATTAGTGTGAGCTAAGAATGTACATATATTATGTAAATAGCGAGAGGTCATTGATGTAGAGTAAGAATAAAATTGATCCGAGACTACTGCCTTGAGGGACTCCTGAATTATTTACTAGTGGCTCAGATTTAAATAATTTTTGAAGTTCCACACGGAAAAATGGACGCTATTACCGAACAGTAATAGGATCCGTTTTCTCCGTATCTTTGGAGACAATATACTCTGACGATGAATGATTAAAACATGGAGTATAAAGAACCAATAACTGTCCCTAATCAAACTACCTGTTATTTAAATCCAATATGATTTCGCTTAGTGAACGATTAAAAAACGATAAGAGCCAAACTAGGTATAATTGCTTATAGTGGAAACTTTGAACATTCAATTTAACATATTTTTTTTTTATGTTATTGTGACGGTACAAGCTCGAGGCCCACCTGGTGTTAAGTGGACTAACCTCTGCCTATAACAGATGCATTTCATCACAAGTCATGAATTGCACGACCGTCACATTGAGACGCAGTTGGTAAGTCTCATGTGCCTGTAATTTCACTGGCTCTCAAGGACTGCTGCCGGAACACACCGTTAGGTGCTTGGCGACAGATTTTCAACTTGAGGGACCTCCCTACCAAGCTAGCCAGGCGGGCAATCACAAAATGACCTACCACCATGCGGTGAAGCTCAAGCCGGCGGTGGGGATCGAACCAGGGACCTGCGGCGCGGCAGTCTATAGCTATTACCGCTCGGCCATCATTGCTTCAAACTAACAGTCCAATACTAACATATTGGAAATGAACCTGTGCGTGTTGGACTCACACAATGAGGGTCTCGTAAAAACACAGATTGTTATCACTTGATAATCTGCTTTAGAAAAGCAATGTTTTATTAGTGGCTTACGTTGCATATGCCTACAGTTACGTCCAGTTGGTACTGTTACGTAGAAAGGCGGATGATGTCCATCTATTCGCACTAAAGGCACTGGTGCTGGTACCACATCACATTTGGTTTTATTAGAAATAAATAAGTCGAGTATCCTACCATTTTTGTTTCTAATGTGATTAAATTGATAACTGTTAGTTAATGTCAGAAAGTTGATTAACAGATTAACAGATCGGGCAATAGAAGAGGTTTGTAAGGGAAGCATATAAGCATCCTTAGTTCGCCAGTCTAATGTAGGTAAATTAAAATCTCCAATGATAAAAAAAGTGGTGTCAGTGTTAGATTCGTATATGTTGTGTAGGTAATTAATGTATGAACGATAGACGTCATCCTTTTGACTATCTGGTATGTACACTGCACATATTGTATAAGAACTGTTCATAAATTCAAGTACAATCGTAACGTAATCAACAATTATATCGGGAAGGCAAGCTGAAGGGGCTGCAGGGGGGGGGGGGGTGCTGGCGGGGGGATGACTAGGCGCGCTCGCGCATTCTTGGCTAATGAGCGCTTCAAGGCCACGACGCATCCGCCTCCGTCCCGTCGTCCAGACCCCGAACGGTCCCTATCTTTTCGGAACAAAACGTATCGCGAATCCATCAATTCATTGTCATATATATCACCAGTCAACCAAGTCTCAGTGAGAATAATAATATCATAGTTGTGCAATAAAATATTCATATAAAGAACCTCCAACTTTGTTCTTAAACCACGACAGTTCTGGTAGTAAATAGTTATTGTGTTGTTATCCATTGTCACTTAATACAATAAAAAATATTAACTTAAATGTATATAAACATAAACTATCGTGATTTATTAACAAAATCATAAACAATAGTCGCACCGACAACACATGTTTGTAGAAAAGGAACCAGCGCCAGTACAATGAGAACCCATCTAATGTATTACATATATGCTTAATTACTATGCAATTATGCTGATAACTAATTAAACAAGAGCTGTGACACAGTCGTCTTAGAATAAGACTTAAAATAAATGACCTACTGCTGTAACCCTTATAACACAAGTATAATAATTGAACACAAAAATATACGTATAAATAAGTTCCATTATAATGTATGTAAGTTAGACCGGAAGTTATAGAATTTAAAACACATCATTTTATTTTACAAATGTCCTGCGCGCTGCGCACTGCCAGCACGGGGGAGTTGTCTGACTTACGTAACAGTATAGTGCCGTGCTTAACCCAAACGTATTTATATTCTTGGGCTTTCGCCGTCTCCCTGCATTCACGGAACAACATTTTATTATTTAACGTTAGATGCTCATTAGCGTAAATCCGGTTCGATGGGCCCGAGATACCGAGCTGGGACGAGTCAACTCCTTTTTTCATTCTAAATGCCGCCAAAAAGTTATCACGTAGAATTCGAGATGTGAATTTAATAATCGTATTCTTAGGTCGCGTGTTTTTATTATCAGCGTGTGGGACACGATGAACCGCTAGAATGTCTCGCTGTTGAAGCTCACAGCCAATGAATATAGCGAGCTGCATCACTATTGTAACCAGGTTCTCACTGCGCTTGTCGGGCAGATTTACAAGTTCCACGTTGCTAGCTCTGGCCGTCTGCTCCATCGTAGCTATTTTATACTCAAGTGCACATAACCGGTCTGGTGTACTATAATTCTGTGTAATTTGCTCCTCTAATGATTTCAATCGCGTTTCAAATGAATTTTGTCGTTCATCGAAATAATGAATTGATTTGTCCATGTCGGTCAGCCTAGAATTAACCTCAGTAAGAAGGTTTTTGATAGCGATATTCTCAGTACTGTTGGCTTTCACAGCTGCGGTTATAGTCTTTTTATTGTAACTACGTAAGATGAATTCACAAGTCTTAAGATGATTTTCACCAATCAATAAAAATGTACCATGTTTTATAATAAACACAACCATCAAAAACGCCTTCCGTAAAGTATTTTCAGAATTGAACTTGTTATACGATAATAATTGCAGTATTGACCATAAAATATACCTTACTTTTACGGCGGTTTATATACGGTGATTATCACTATAACGTACGACTTAATCAGCCTCATCGAAAAGTCAATATTTAAGAAAGACCACAAAATACACCTTAAATGAAGACGAAAAGAAACATTCGCCTTCACTGATCTCGTTTAACGCCTTCTAATTGGAAGGCGTTTTTGTACGAATTAACTTTTGGTCGGTTATTTGCCTTATACAATATATATTGGCCGTCATTAGGGCACTTTTGACTTTAAATTTTTCTCAGTGTGGTAGCTAGCCAGGCGGGCATTCGCAAAATACCCTGAGCCCTCCGAAGCACGAGCACGTTCGGTAGTAATGTCACTAGCGCTCACCCATCCATCTCATGACCGCGGGCGACGTTGCTTAACTTTGCTGATCGGTTAAGAACGGCTAAGTAGCCTTCACTACGAGCGCTGCAAACTGATTGCAATTTTTCCGATAAAGGACCCATGGGTACGCTAGTGAAGCTGGGAATTCACGAAAGGTCTAGCCAAGATGTTATTAATAGGAGTTTACACACACGAGCTACAATTTTTGTACAGACTAATTTTTACATCTGATAAGCTAGCGTTTGATCATCAAAATAATTGAATCTCACTAGACGGTAAGTGATGATGTGGTCGAAGATGGTAAACAAGAATAGGAGCTGAGAACAAAATCTTAGACAGCATCAGTGAGACAGTGAGTTTTTTTTATGCTATAGTGACGGAACAAGCTCGAGGTCCACCTGGACTACTACTACTGCGCCCGTCACCTTGAGACATAGGTAGTTGTTAAGTCTTATGTGCCTGTAATTTCACTGGCTCTCAAGGACTGCTGCCAAACCGTTAGGTGCTTGGCGACAGATTTTCTCATTGAGGGTGGTCGCCGTTTTCCACCATACAGCTCAAGCCCGGGGTGGGATTCGAACCATGGACCTGCTGCGCGGCAGTCTATAGCCGCAACTGAGCCATCACTGCTGCAACTGAGCCATTACTGCTTCAGTGGTCAAAAGCTAGCCAGACTCTAAAGTGATGTGAGTTCTATCAGTAATAAAAAGATTACAATCGTATTGTTATATATTAGAGCGATCACCTACTTATTCAATACGTTATTCTATATTAGGATGTTTAATTTTTCATATTTGTGACATAATTTACTCTTGACCGAAAGAACCCCACAGCACTCCGACCCGGAAAAGCTCGATATTTCAAAGCCATCGTTTTACGTTAAGTACCACTCTACCAAAAACCTTTGAAACGATTATAATATTATCATGACAATGTATTTTTCCCCGATAAAGACCTCAAACTCTTCCTCAGTCACGTGAAACAAATATATGTTTAAAAAAAAGCTCAGTTAATAAGCATGCAAATAAAAAAGTGTATGTTTGTTAAGTAGATTACTTGTATTTATAAGATTTTTTTTTTAAATGTTCACAGAAAAATATTTTTTATAATTAATTGATTAATTAATATCATCTTCGTCAGTAGAATCACTTTCTTCCTCTGGCTCGAGTTCAACCAGAGACGGAGTGAGAGAGTAATAGATAGAGAAAGAGTGAGAGGGAAATAGAAACGCGGAGAGGGGAATATAGGCATCACGTAACAAAAATATGTCGTCCAAGATGACGTTTCTTTTACTACTTTTTAGCCCTTCCCTTTCTTTACATCACTCTCAAAAAGTCAGATTAGTAGAATATACACTTTTTAGCATGTAATTAATTCTCCTTAATCTAACGCGCTAGAGATTTTCTGACGATAATTTTTTTTACTAATTTGATCCTTTATCCTTGACGGGTGGCCTTACATATGGGGCTCATATTAACACACAATTCATATTAACAGGGTACAAGGTATCCCCTGGTATATTAATCTGCCGCGCTTTAGTAAATCCCAAAATCCCCGCTTGGGCTCCCCTACTATTACTAGCCTAAGGGTCTGTTTCAGAATGTTCGAGTAAGGTCTGGTTATACTACCCAGAACATATTTAATAAATAAAACACTATCTTTGCGTTTCACAGTCATCGATTTAGCCTATCCATCGGTCAAAGCTTGAAACGCGCTGCATGTTAACTGTCATATTTATCATTCAGTTATTTTATGTTCTGGGTAGTATAACCGGAACTTACTCGAACATTCTGAAACAGGCCTCAAGACACATAACTGTCAGCAATCACTGTATACTACGTTTGCATGAATATGAACAAAAGAGTTAATCAAAGCAATGCCCGGCAACTGTGAAGACCTTTTTAGAGTATTACCTTGTAATACCATTTTTTTTTCCAAAAAATGGAACTGTCTTCAACACTCAAATGTGTGAAATAACTTGTTGAAATCGGTACCATGATGGTAAAAAAATAGCTATTATCATAATATTGTGCGCATGGTACTGAGCTCGACAAGTTATTTAACACATTTGAGTGCTGAAGTCGGTTCCATTTTTTGGTAAAAAGAATTTCACCCTTTTTAGTGACCCTTGCTACTTATGTGATCGAATGTCATTGACTGTATCATCAAGATAGGAAAACACTTTTCAGTTATTGGAGTGTAACTCAAAAACGGCTGGACCGATTTTGATAAAATTTAATTGGAACTAAACGGCAAAAATCAGCTTTGAAATAAAAAAAGAATCATCAAAATCGGTTCACCCAGTCAAAAGTTCTGAGGTAGCAAACATAAAAAATATACAGACGGATCGAGTACCTCCTCCTTTTTTTTAAGGCGGTCAAAGAGAGGTTCGTCTGTATAGCTCTTAAACCTAGCGCCGTCATTGTGGTACAAATGTACACAGATTGTAAAATAGTTTACTAAGGTATGGGGTTCATTTCATATTAGCCGCTTCCACGTAATGCAGATTGATGATATCGTAAAAATAGGTCTTCTTTTTTAGGTTAAGCGAATTGGTATAGGTCATATTGATTTTCAATACGGATTTGTTTACGTTTTCTGGACGTTGGTGCCGAACTTAAAACCCTAATAAAATTAGGAGAAGATGTGCGCTTTTAACTCCAAATGTTGTCCACTCTTTTATTAAATACCGGTAGTATGCAATACCTTTCCGAGATCGTTTCCATTGCTTTGTTAGAAAGAAACAGCTACCATATTTACTGTCAAATACAGTCTCCCAATAACGGAAAAAAGGACAGTGATCTACGTTAGCTTTCCCTTACTCCTTCCAAGGCGCAGTGGCATAAACGTAAAATTCAAGCGGTGAATTGATGAGTTTCGTCTTGAGTCTAATACAACGTGTTAATATATTATCAAGAAGTATTTTAAAACAAAAAAAAACGTATCCAAACGCCATTAGTGGGATCTTATCTTTGGTTAGTCAAGGAAGGGTCCTACAGCCGTGAAGGGGCGTGTTAATGAGCATTATGGAGGGTGCCACCTTAACTCTAAAGCTTCTCCTCTCCTCCTAGCATTTACCATACCGGTTCATATGGCGATCGCTTGTCTAGCCACTACGATCAATTAGAAAATTTGTGGTCAAGCTGCTCGAACACTCCGTTAGATGATTTTGAAGCAGTGACACCCTAGCGGTAATCGTTATAGAATACCGTGACGCAAAGTCTATGGCTCGATCCCTACTGTCGACTGTAGCTGTATACTGTAAGGGCATTTTGCGAATACTCGCCGGTAGCTCAAATAGAAAATCTGACCCCGAGCACCTCACTGTGTATTCCGGTAACAGGTGTTGTAAAATGAGGTGCTTACAGAGTTATAGTATATGAGTATAGCTATAGTATATATTTTTGTAACACGTTGTAAAAGACATTTAAAAAAAATGGCCCCATGTTTCGTGTCCGTTCTTCTCGAAGTGGCTCTTTCACGTTCAGCATAGGAAGTGGCGCACACTTTCTATGCTGAACGTGGCATCATAATGAAGAAATATATGCATATGAGAATCTATTTTGGTGTACACCTTTATAATTAGTATTTCCCTTTCGCGAGTAATTGTAAAATTATATGCACATGAGATTTAGCAACTGTATGTCTTAAGGTGGCGGGCACAGCGCAGTTTGTTACTTGTGGCGAAATGCGTCTGTTATAAGCAGAGGTTGCCGCTTATCACCAGGTGGGCCTCGTGCGTGTTTCGTCATAATCACAACCGTGTATTATAGCAGGAGACCTGGAAAATCAGTTCCCATTCTAATAATATCCTGTTTAACTCTTAAAAACTTAACTCTACGAGCGCACGATCGGGAATGATTATGAATGATGAATTATTCTCGATCGTGGGCTCGTAGACTCAAGACCTCCTGAGGATGCTTCGTGTAGAAACGAAACTCGTCGAAAACTCTTCCGGTTTGGCTGCGCGGCGTTTGTCACGTCACGTTGGCTTAACAGGAAAATTAGGCGGAATTGGCACTAGATATATATATTTTTGTATTTTTTAAGTGTTTTATTAAAATATTAATTGGATGATTTCATAAAATATTTTAAAAATATTTGTTATCATTAAATAATGTACTGAAATTGGCCAAAAAACCGTACAACTCTCCAAGCCGGAAAACCTCGATAGTTAAAAGTTTTACGATAAGTACTACACAATGAAAAACCTCCAAAACTGTCTGATCTGTACTGTATCAGCCGGATTGTCCCCTGCTTAACACAGCCTCCCCCATTCTGAAAGGGTTTGCCGAAATGCCCTCGCTTGGCAGGTGTCTTGATGATCGCAGTGTGAGATATCAGTTCCACAGAAAGCGCTGCTGTCTCTTCTGGTGTGTTACCCTTCGTCGCCTTTTACGACACCGCGGCGGACGTTGGTGACATGCTAGCCCGGCACCCCACGGGTCAAAATGATCACAAAGTATTTATTATGGTCATTTTGGAGGTATTGTTACATTACAAAATTACAAATATACGATAGGAAAAATTTAAGTCATGTGCGGGATACGAACCCGCGTCCATAACCTCTTTATATCTCAATACGATGGTTAAAGAACGATAGGAAAGATTTGAGTTATGACGTCATGTCATGTTAGCTCAATTGGTTAGAGCATGCCCCGGCTCAAGGGGTGGATGGACGCGGGTTCGAATCCCGCATATGACTTAAATTTTTTATATCGTATATTTGTAATTTTGTATTGTAATCCACATAGCAGGCGTTATTGCAAACATAACAATATTAAAAAAGGTATTGTTACAGTCAAAAGTATGCAAGTATGTCAAATTTAAGTTTATCCTATCGAAAGTCAACATTCATAACCACTGAGGCATTGTTGCTTCAAATACAACCTTTTAAAGACCTAGTCTTGAAATTAACGGAATGAGGCAAATTTGAAGGCTTTTTGGTATTAAAAGCGAAATAATTGCTTCGTGTCATAATTTAAAGGTTTTAATTAAAAAAGGTTAATTATATCCTTTACCTGCGGGCGGTTCAATTATGTTTAATGGAAGCCTGTGCTTCTGGAAACGGGTAAAGTACGTATTAAAAGATTTTAAAATTCAAATTTTTGTCCCTTGGGATGGCGTAAGTAGAAGTCTAACACTTCACTTGTATATGGAAGACAATTTAAAATTCAATGCTATGATAAATTGTGATATTCGCTGTGTAAGTGCTTGGATTCACTATATAAAAAACCGGCAAATTGCGAGTCGGACTCGCGTACCGAGGGTTTTTTTTATGTTATTGTGACGGAGCAAGCTCGAGGCCCACTTGATATTAAGTTCCGTTTTTCTCTTAGAGATACGGAACCCTAAAAACGCAGGAAGGTAGTGACATCATTGCGAAAAGCAAGAGTTTGAAAAGCACAGAAGTACTTCTTCCAGTTAGACAGTCTAAAGTGTGTTGGATGGCAGCACCGGCCTCTACGGGGCGGCGGTTAAGAAATGATTTAAAACGGTGGCTAACTAGTTAGTGACCGGTGTGTGTAACTGCTTTACTTCTTTTATTTTATTGTTTATGTATAACTGACTTGCCTTTGATCACCATCTCGCCTGGTACCTGACGATGTGGTCGAAGATTTTCTTAAGGCTGGAATTACTGGCTCTCAAGCACAGCTGCCAGAACACATCTTTGGGTAGTTGATTACAGATTTTGTACTTGAAGGTTATACTATTTTGTAGTCACGCAGGCATTGGCATTTAAGGGTGAACTGGCCGGCCCGTTTTTCATACAAACGTCGTAGGGTGATTACTCCCTTATTTGAGAATTTAGGTCTAAAATAAAGCATAATGCCGATTGATCTCGTCATTATCTAGGCTTGTATGATGCCGAAATTTTAATAAAATATATATCTTGAGAATTATGAGCCTTGAAACATTTTCATATAAAGTTTTCGAGGCACATAACTTACAACTAAATTATCTTTTTAAAATTACGGCATCATACAAGCCTAGAAAATGACGATATCAATCGGTATTATGCTTAAATCTGGACTTAAAACCTCTACAACTAAATTATCTTTTTAAAATTACGGCATCATACAAGCCTAGAAAATGCCGATATCAATCGGTATTATGCTTAAATCTGGACCTAAAATCTCAAACAAGGGAGTGATCACCCTACGACGTTTGTATGGCGAAGTGACCGGCCAGTTCAACCTTAAGATGCTTTACCAACACGCTTTAACGATCGGCATCCTAAGACAACTGGGACCGTCGTCTTCACGTGCCTTCCGAAGTAAGGAAGCGCTTAGTAATAATCAATAGCGGTCACCCATCATAACCGCGGACGTTGCTTAACTTTGCTGATCTGTTAAGCACGGCTAATCAAACTTCGCTACGAGCGCTTCATAAATTCTAACAATATAAAGTGGTAAGTGATGACGCGGTTGACAGGGGAGCATGCTTGCCTAAATAAGCTTATAATTACAACAAAAGGAAAAAAAATAACTACAGCGGGATTCGAACCCGCTCAATCGCCTTAAGACATTTAAACGATAGGAGCAAAAGGGTTAACTTAAGCTATGACTCACTCACTGCTATAACTCAGTTGGAAAAGCATGTCCCGGGTACGGTACAGAGAAAGAACTTTCATTGTAATTTTGTAAGCTTATCTATTTTTTTTTATGTCATTATGTGACAATCAAGCAAACGGGCCGTCTGATGGACAGCGATCACCGTGGCCTGTGGATATCTGTAACACCCGATGCATCGTGGGTGTCGCCAATACCGTGGGAAAAAGCTCATTCCACATTCTGAAGGTGTGAGGTTGAAAAGATAGCGTGAATCGCACAGTGTGATTTCCACGCGTCTATAATATGTGGATGAGCTTTCTGGCGATGGCGGCTAGTGCGGTGATAAAACCGCGACGCCGGCGGCTTAAGGTCATTGACTAATATATACTAGACGCGACATCTCAAACGAAGAAATTTTCGAACGTAAAGCGCGTGTAATATCTACAAGTGCCTAGCTGCGTGTGGGGAGAGTATGCCAGCCAGCATACCTGCACTGGTCGACAATCCTCGTTTGAGATGTCGCGTCTAGTATATATAGGTCAATGCTTAAGGTTCATTCTTCAGAACACTACCCGTTATAGATGCAATAAAAGATTTATAGAGATCCATAATCTCTGCGCATATTGAGTGGCTATAGAATCAGTGTTAGTACAGTGGTTATAGCTATGGACTGCATCCATTACTATTTGATTATTCTATTTGCGAAGTGTAATAAACCACCCTTCAGAATGGCCATCCGTCAGACATCGTGCTCCAAATTGCAGTTTTACTATTAGATTTAACCGCTCAGGATTAGCAGTCGACCGCTTAACGACCGCTGGTAGCCTCCAAGGTCGTAGTGTGAAATGACCTTTACGGGGTTAGGTTTGTGTTTAATGACAGGGTTATAGGGATGAAAGGGTCTTTATTTTTAACCGACTTACAAAAGGAGGGAATTTCCATAAGTATTTAAGCATTTGTTTCTTTATTAATTTTATTTAATATAAGTATAAAACTTTTTCAAGTGAATCAGTCTATCTTTGTGACTTTTTAGTTCTGTAGAATTCTCAAATTATTTTCATACCAAATTTCATTCAAATCGATCCAGGTTTTTAAGTTTTTTCGTTGCATACATAAATCCAAAAATACAAATCTTTCCTCCTAATAATATTTGTGTAGATGTTGATGCATTGAAACGGTTTTGAGATTTTGTGAGTAATGTTTTATCTAAGAAATAAAACACAATCCGTCTTAATTTTAATGAGACATCAATTGTCATATCCACGACCACATGTTGTTTATTTTCGTATGTCTACATTTTACTTTTTTTTTTTTATGCATGATAGGTTATATAGGTTACCGCTATCTCACCTGATTGTAAGTGATGATGTGGTCGAAGTCGTTGTTCAGGCTAACCTATACCTATTAGACTATTTTAGACCTCCATTTCCATAATTGATATTCAATATCGACAAATCCTTCGCTACGCAGAAATAAAATATCAAAGAGAAACAAAAGCTATAAGCACTCTGCGGACTGAACATCACTTATTAACAACGGTACGTATTTGTCTGATGTGACAAACGGTATACGTTTAAAATGCCTAACACGCTTACGTTGTTTTCAAATTGGTATTGAGAGCCAGTCGTATACTGGAATACGAAATAAGAACAGTACCATAGACAGTGTGTAAATGGCGCCCGAATATGCCTAAATAATAAGATTTAAATTTACAAATGGAAAAATATGGTTTCGGGGCAAAGCGACAGGTTTGGATACCGGTAGTCACGGATTTGTATTCCGGTATTAGCCAGTTTTATTTTTATTTATTTTCAATTTATTTGTGAAAAGAAATTCACAAATAATGTTTAGTGCTATCTTAAAAACAAATGTTAGGTCTATATAAACATAATTATATTCCCATCTAACAATTTTTGAAGCTGCGCCTTCTTTCATTCGCT
Organism: Plagodis pulveraria; assembly: GCA_963890685.1. Classification (NCBI taxonomy): domain Eukaryota; kingdom Metazoa; phylum Arthropoda; class Insecta; order Lepidoptera; family Geometridae; genus Plagodis; species Plagodis pulveraria. The sequence continues at coordinate 1,307,261 of OY982971.1, forward strand.
AAGTTTTTTACCCACACAAAATTCCTTCAAGCACCGCCGTAGTAAAACTTCACAATGGTATCTCCCGAGAGCTATATTTTATCCAAAGGTAGACCCTAAAAGCGGTAATAAAAGACCACTTTATCACAATCAAATCTCGGCCTTTTCTAAATAGAATATAAAAACCCAGTAAAAATCCAGTAAAAACCAGTAATTACCCACCATCAATTTCACACCATTCGAACTAAGTTAGGATATCTAGAAGTATCAATTTACAATCTTATCACGATGGGATAAAGTTCAAATTTCTTACACGATCAGTAAATGTAATTCGCAAGTCGAGATTAAATCATTTTGACTCTTAAGACATAAAGGTAGATATCAAATTCCTTTAAAAAGAAAGTTTTGATTAATTATCATAGGGTCTGCTGCCAAGAAGTCGCGCTATCAAGTTGCTGAGTAAAGTTTGTTTTTGTAGATATAAATCAGTTCGAAATGTTGGGAAAATTTGTCAAGATGTTGGAAAATAGCCTGAGTTATTATAAATCATAGCTTTTGACTACCTCGTTGGCCGAGTGGCGTAATAAGTTACTTCTGAGTCTCAAGGTCCTAAGTTCAATTGTCCATTTAAATAAATATATGAATACTCCCATCTTTTTAACACCGTTCTTGATGTAAGGCTTTGAAATATTTTTGGTCTAACAAGTACTTTATATGCTGGTTTAAAAAAAATTATTAATAATATATATAATCGTGAACATGACGTAACACATACAATTTATAAAAATTAAAAGAATCTTTATAAGACTATAGAGATAAAAAACCGTCCCTCCGTGTACCGCCTTGGGAATTAGCTACGAAAGAAAATATTCTATAAAAAACAGTATACTTATACCAAAGAAACATTAAACTTTCCCATTTTCTTCCAATATTATCTCCCTGTCACATCCCGGGACATATTAAGCCCAATTGTCCCAATTGTAATCCCGATTTCTAAGCTCGCGAAATGGCTCTTGGAATAGGATATCGATTCGGGATTTATAGGACCTACCAGTAATATTGTTGTTATATTTTTATCTGAATAGTACAGGGTCTTCGGGAAAATGGTAAGAAACACATTAAGTGCTGCGACTTATATAACAACCTGAATAGAATATTTGCTAAAAGATACATCAAGTTTTTCTAGTATGTCATCATCACCATCAGCCGGAAGACGTCCACTGTTGAACAAATGCCTCCCCCATATAACGCCACAAAGAACGGCTACTAGCCACTTGTAACCACATGCTACCAGCGACTTTCACGGCGTCATTAGTCCACCTGGTGGGGGGCCTACCAACTCTACGTCTTCAGATGTAGTGTGGTAACCACTCGAGAACCTTGCTTTCCCATCGGTTATCAGTTCGTTGATCAATGTGGCCCTAGTATGTGCTGACTGACAATTTTTAATGCCGTGTCTCGTACTAAATGAAAATAAACATAAAGCCTCCCCAAAACTTAGAGAACCAAGCGTTCGTTTAATGGACTTACATCTATTTAGATTTAGCAAATATATATTCTATGGAAAAATTTAAAAATAATAAAAACCTTCAAAGTTATTTTTAGAATAAATAAAATTTCACCTTATCAGACAGTTACCATTTTTTCAGAAACTAGTTTGTGTAAGTCATGTTTATATGAAACAGTTCGATCCATGTATTTTTTTTCTTTCTTTCGACAGCTAAATGTTGTAGCCTTGTTAATATGAAATATTTTAAGGAAATATAAAACACAAAGAATACATTTAATTATTATAACTCTTAAAGGGCACGCTCGAGGAAATTTCTCGACTGTCAAGACCACCTGATGACGCTCAATATAGAAGAAAAGGCGTCTAAAATTCTTTTAGAATTCTAGATGCACGGCGTTTGTGATTTCACGTCGCTTAAGCAGAAAAATTAGGCGGTATTGTCACTATATATAACTTAATATTTTTAAATGTTTTCTTACATTATGTTTCCTTTAAATATTGTTTATTATTTAAGTATGTATTTGTTAAGTTAAAGAAATAAGAAGGTAATTATACCGACCCGACCTCATAAGTAGGGTAAAGGTAAAAAGATGATATAGGTTTTGACATGTACTTTTCTATAAAGAGCTTTCAGTGTTCTACCTTACAAACGGGATACGAGGTCTATTAATAGGCCCCTTTCCCTCCTCCCGTTCAAGGTGGGTGACCCCCTACGAAGTAACTATGACCTTATCTGTACCCCAGTCCTAAACCGATCGATATTGAAGTCTAAAATAAATGCGTATAATATTAACTACCAAATCGTGTTTTTTTTTGCTAATAGGCTAGCCTTGGTCTATTATCTCAGCTGATCGTAAGTGATGATGCGGTCGAAGATGTCGTTCAGACTGATCTTGAATTACTGGGCCTCAAGGACACCTACCGAAACACAAATTGGCGACAGAATTTCCATTTGAGGGTGGTAGCTGGTCTGGCAAGCACTCGCCAAATGTCCTAACACCAAAACAACTGCCTACGACAACAACCAGGACGGTTTGCTTAACGTGCTCCCCGAAGCTCAATAGTAGTAATTACACTATCGGCCACCCATCCATATTGAACCAGTGATGGCTCAGTGACATTGACTATAGACTGCCGCGCAGCAGGACCATGGTTTGAATCCCGCCGCGCGCTTGAACCTCACCGCATGGTGGAAGGGCATTTTGCGAATGCCAGCCTGGCTAGCGACCGCATGTAGAAAATCTTTCGTCAAGCACCTAACGTTGTGTTCCGGCAAATGTCCTTGTCCATATTCTAGGTTAAGCTTGTTAACACCTTTGACCACATCATCACTTACCATTAGGTGAGATTGTGGTCAAAGGCTTACCCATCAGCAATAAATAAAATAAAATAAAAAACCCCGATCGCAGTAGACGTTGCAACTTATTTGATCCGTTAAGAGTGACTGTGCACGCTTCGCTACGATTTTGGTTGATCTGGTTGTAAGATGGTGGAATAAAGGAAAATAAAATAAAAATAAGATGCGATACGAATCAAATACATAACCATTGACCTATGTATACAGGTCAATATACATAACAAACTTTTTACTGTCGGCGGTAAAGTGAGATGTTACCTGGAGAAAAATTGGGATTCATCTCCTATTTTAACCGACTTCTAAGAAAGGAAGAGGTTCTCAATTCGACTGTACTTCGACTTAATTTTCTCCTATCGTATATTTGTGATTTTGTAATGTAATCCGCATAGCAGGCGTTATTGCAAACATAACAATATTAAAATTATTAGGTTGCATCATCATTTAAAAGTATGAAACCAATTGCAAAATTGGTCTTGTTTGTAGTACAACGCAAGTGGTACAATAGATGTCACTCCATCCCAATACGATGGTTAAAGAACGATAGGAAAGATTTGAGTTATGACGTCATGTCATGTTAGCTCAATTGGTTAGAGCATACCCCGGCTCAAGGGGGGATGAACGCGGGTTCGAATCCCGCACATGACTTAATTTTTTCCTATCTTATATTTGTGATTTTGTAATGTAATCAGCATAGCAGGCGTTATTACAAACCTAACGATATTAAAATCACAAACTATAATATGTAGATCGATGGGTTTTTTTTTATTTGTAAAGAAAATACTTGGTTTACTAGGTTAACTAAGCATTTGTTTTCAAACGTACATAATTTCCAAAGGAATATATATAAGTATTACCTAATTTCTTTTTATTTTTTATGCTGTTATCGGTTGTCGTTGTTCAGTGTAAATTTGTTTATGTTGTTTCAAGCGTGATCAAATATACTTTTAATAATATATGTAATCGATAACTCTAATTATATGTAAAATTTGTAACAAAAGTATTTAATGCAAGCGTAATAATCGATAAGTATATGGTGTGGTGGAATGAAATTCGAAACTATCCAAAAAAGCATATAAAACTCTAACGAGAATATACAACGTAGTAGAACGATAGCACCTGGCCTTTTATCAAAGAATTGTTGACAAATGAGACCACAATATTGCAAAGTTTTTAGTCTCTACATTGTCGAGTGGTTCTGTGCTCTAATGTAGATTTAATTCCACAGCTGACTTGCCTTAGCTTCTCTGATAGGTCACAAATGTTGCATAGTCCCTGTAATTGGGTCAAGGCAAGTCGTACATCCTGACTCTGTAAACTCATTGTGGACTGTAAGGCTTTGAGTTGACAAATCAGTATTACAACTCTCTCTCTCTCTTTTGAAGCGCTCGTACCGAAGTTAACTTAGCTGTTCTCAACCGATCAGCAAAGTTAAGCAACGTCGCGCGCGGTCATGAGTTGGATGGTGACATTACTACTGAGCGTTACCGTACTTCGGAGGGCACGTTAAGCCGTCGGTCCCGGTTATTGTCTTAGGATGACAGTCGTTATAGCATTGTGGTAAGGCATTTTGCGAATGCCCGGCTGGCTAGCTACCACCCTCAAGCAGAAAATCTGTCGTCAAGCACCTAACGGTGTGTTCCGGCAGATGTCCTTGAGAGCCAGTACTTCTAGATTAGCCTGAACAACATCTTCGACCACATCATCACTTACCATCAGCCAAGTCGGGGTTAGTGAGCCTTATTTCAACAGAGGTTTGTGTGATTTTCGTACGCTGGTAACATTCTGCTAACTAGGCAGCTGTCTTGTAGCTCTTATTCATCTCACTTATGCGAGGTCGGAATAATGTTTTCATTAACAAAACAAAAGACAGCACAAGAACATATTGAACATGATTTTGGCTTTCGTTTTACATCCGACGGCAAACTCTTCTTGGAAATCCTCGTACCTACTAACTTTTGTAGAAAGTTGTAAAAATGAGCCTGATTCTTTATTTCACTGATCTTTGTCTTGCCTCTACTTACACGCGTCGGTCTGAGTAGGGCACGCTGCATATTCAGCACTTTATTTTCTTGTATTCGACTTTTACATGCGAGGTTGTAGAATAATCCTGATTATAATATCGGAAACTGTACGGAATAAACACAACAATATCCTATACAGTATATTTTCGGAAATACGCTCACGTTCATAAGGCGTTAATTGGGTTTCGCGATGAAGCTCTAACAGTGGCAGTGTCTTATTTACATTGTACTGTACTTTTACCGAACCATAATTTCCATATATTTATATCTTAATATGGCTTAAATATAATAGAAATAAACAAAAAATTTAGGCATCAGCCGAAGGACTTACAAAAACAAAATTACTTGCAAATTAATGTAACAGATATTAAAAGTTATGTTTAATGTTATTGTGACGGAACAAGCTCGACCTGATACCTGATGTAAAGCGGACTAACCTCTGCCTATAACAGATGCATTTCATCACAAGTCACGTATTGCACTGCGTCACCTTGAGACATAGTTGTTAAGTCTCATGTGCCTGTAATTTCACTGGCTCTCAAGGACTGCTGCTGGAACACACCGTTAGGTGCTTGGCGACAGGTTTTCTACTTGGTCGCTGGTTAGGCGGGCAATCGCAAAATGCCCTTTCACCATGCAAAACCCAACCAAAAGAACCAAAAGTGATGCTTTTGCCCATGCACTCGGCCGGTGTTGCCTTCCGCACGTTCCGCTGGCTCGGCGCCTCGTGTTGCATGTAAGTTGATACTACACAGTAGTTTCCTTGGCTATTCAATATATAATTTACGTGATATCACGAATGATACAGGTATTTACGTAATTACACCGGAGAATACGTCGATGCTGAGCACAAATACATCTTTCCCGAACACACTTTCAAGAAAATATTTGATCGGCTGGTAATGTCCACGAATGCGTCCAGGATGAAATTGATGATGCAACTGAGAAACGGCGCCAAAATTTTGGCAAAACTAAGGCGCGCGTGAATCAATGCACGCGCGCCTTAGTTTTGCAAATATTATTGTAGGCGAGTACGGCGAACGTCGCTATCACAATAACAAAACGATGTATATATAAATATAAGTAGATATAACTTAGCTTGTAAGTCCTTTTAGTAAGAAAATAATAAAGTATAGGTTAGGGCTTGTTTTTAAGGAATAATCAGTTAGGTAGGGTATTTTTAGATATGTAGGTATAGTTATAGAATCAGTAAGCTAATAAATATGTATAATTTAAGTAGAATGAATAACAAAGAGAGATTTGTCGCAACATACTACCTAACGCCATGTAAAGTTCTCGGTCCGACGGACAGGTAAAGTAGGATTGGAGGTATATAAGGGTTATATACCTCCATCCGAGGTATGTAAATGGGTAGCAGGGAGCTTCAGCTACAATATACAGGTAAAACTACCGGCCTACGGCCAGAACTACGGAATATATAGGCCAAAAACCACGTATTTAATAATGAAAATGTTTCATGTCAAAGGTCAGCTATGTAAACCGCGCGGCCAATCAGAGAGCCGTTTTAAACGGGGTCGCGGGTCAATTATGGCCAATTAGAGGTATAGTGCGACCGTAGGTGGCCTTGAACCCGCGACAGGGACGAGACCTACGGTGTTCTAATTGGTTTATATAAACTCTTTTGCGATGTAGTGGACGGCCTATGTGCTTAGTAAATAAGCGTTATATAATAGGGCATAAGTTCAGTCTCGATATGTGGCAACAGAACAGTAATATTGTGAACTCAAAGAACAAAGGAATACGGAATAAAGGAACTCATCAGTGATCAAAGAACCCCCCTGGTTTCTCTTCTGCCTACCCGAACCCTGCGGCCGTCTGTAAAGTAGACGCCGAGAAGAACACGACAACATATATACAGTCCACTGCGTCCGTGGGTCCGTGCGCACATCGCCACATCTGTGTGCGCCCCCACGGGCATTGAAGCTATCGAAGGCGATCGTCTACAACGTGGTCCTTCGAGCCGGATCTGAAGAGGATCAGGGATGAGTGAACACTCGGCAGTTACGACGCGTGGCCAGCTCCGACAGCTGGCTGCAGAACAGGAGAAGCGTCGGGCCGCCGAGGACAAGGCGGATTCCGGACTTCCTTCCGACCGCGCAATGGATGGTGCATCAATGGCACCGACGGCGACGTCGTCCCTCACACCGGTCATACCGGCGGCGGGTGGTCGTGTGATCGACCACAGAATTAGTGAGCTGCCGCCGGCACCAACGTCGGGACGGAGGAATCGCCACGGCTCCCACTCCAGCGGCGCGTCTTCAGTAGGAAGCCGTAGAAGCACGGACTTCCGCAGGAAGCGCGCGGAATATGAAGCTGAACGGGAGATAGTGCGCATCCGCGAGAAACTACTGCGGAAGAAGCTAGAAGTGGATCTCGCTGAGATCGAAGCCACGGTGACCGACGAAGAAGAAGAAGACACACTACGACGTGTCGAGGACTGGGTGGAGACCACACCGCGTGACGCAGTGCACGATGAACGCGTGCATGCGGTCCGCGGGGAACCCGAAGCGAGGCCCCCACCCAGGAAGTCGGTCACCATAATGGCAGGTGAGTCACCCTTCTCACCTAACCCGGGTACAACGCAGAACGAGCCACCGAGACATGCTCACGTGTCACGTATAAGGCAAGCGCGCGGAGAAGTAAACAATGTGGCGTCAACACCACATGCGCAGCATAACGCCCACGTGACACAAGCGTCACCCCCGCATATTGAAGAGCGAACCCAGCTGAGGCGGACGCCCAGCAACGACAGAAGGGACCGAGGCATCGACCAACTGGCGGAAGCAATCACAAAGTTAGCCAAACCCCGACCGGTGCCTAGGCAAGCATATGAGTTGCCCTTCTTCAACGGAAACTCGTCAGACTGGATTACGTACAAACATATGTACTATGAGACGACGCACCTGTACGAGTTTCAACCGCACGAGAACCTAGCCCGCATCAGAGCATCATTACAGGGCGAAGCGAAGGCCGCAGTGGAAGACTTACTACGATCGTCCACTAACCCGAAGCAGATAATAGACGCCTTGGATATGATGTTCGGCCACCCCGTTTTAATTTTGGAGTGTGCTATGAAGAAAGTTAAGGCGTTGCCTAAAGTGTCGGCCAGTGGTAGAGAACTACCGAAATTCGCGGCTACAGTGAGAAATTGCGTGTCATTGTTACACAATATTCGAGCAGATGGGTATCTGAACAACCCACAGCTCATAAACGAACTTCTAGGCAAGCTCACGCAAAGTCAACGAGAGAAATATGGAGACTTCGCAATGGGAGTGGACCAAGGCAGAGGCGTGGATCTACGAATATCGCCGAACCTAGAAATTTTATCTGAATTTCTAGATCATCTGTCGCACGCCGCATCCTATTACGCTCAAATGGATTTCGGCGCGCCTGCCGGAACGCCGATCGCAACCGCTCGTAACCAAGTGCGGACAGTAACCGCGCAGGCGCACAGGTTTGTGCCACGGGCTCAATTTCAGCAAGTTCACGTGCAAAGTGACCTACCGACATCTACACAGTGCAAAAACAATGAACAAGTAGTTAAGTGCTTTGTGTGCGACGCGGAACACTCCATTCTTAAGTGCCCGCGGTTTTTAGACATGAATACGAACGATAGGTGGTCGGTCGCGAAAAATAATAAGCTGTGTTTTAAGTGTTTGGTGAAGCGTCACTCGCGGGACTTATGTAAAGCGAAGCGATGTGAAACATGCAATTACTCACATCATAAGTTGTTACACGCAGACAAACCGGCCACCGAAAGTGTCACGAACGTAGGAGAAGTGCGCGCTAAAGCCTTGCTTAAAATACTGCCTGTGTCGATATCGTACGTGAACGGGGTGCAAACAAACTTACAGTGCTACGCGTTATTAGACGATGGGGCTACCGTGTCATTGATAGACAACGAACTAGTGAAAAACGCCTCGGGACCGGTAGTACCCCTTGTGATTAGAAGTGCGCGCGGACTCGAAGTGTCGGACAATACCTCGCGTGTGCTTAACATCACCTTAAATGGACCTAATGGCCATAGCCATAAGGTTCAATGTCGCTCGCTGGTCCGAATGGACTTGCCGGCGCAATCGGTGGCGGCGGCCACCATCGACGACTGCGCTCATCTACGTGGCTTGGGCTGTGAGGAAATGAGGGACGCCAAGCCGTTGCTACTGCTGGGTCAAGACAACTGGGAGCTACTCGTCAGCCAGGACGTCCGACAAGGAAAATCCGGTAAGCCAGTTGCCTCTTTGACTAGTCTAGGTTGGGTGTTACACGGGCCGGTTGGCGGCGCGCGGGGTCAACAATCTGTTAACTGCATGGCGGCCTCCCTCCCCGATCTCCACGAGGTGGTAAGGGCTCAGTTTGAGTTGGAAGCAATAGGTATTGCGGAAAACACCCGCAAACACCGCGACATTGAGCGTGCGGTCGATATACTCGATCGCACAAGTAGGCGCACGGCGGACGGCTCGCGGTGGGAAGCGGGGTTACTATGGAAACGGGACGAGATAGACCTACCGGACAACCGCAGATACGCACAGCAGCGACTCGACAATTTGGAGAAGAAAATGGAACGCAATGCCGAGTTCGCGGCCACGTATACGGCGCAAGTGAAAAGGTTAGTAGACGAAGGGTACGCGCGGGAAGTAACGGGCGGGTTAGACGTCAGTCCGGTATGGTATTTACCGCACTTCGGTGTTGTAAATCCCAATAAGCCGGGGAAATTACGACTGGTGTTTGACGCCGCCGCCACTTTCCGCGGGATCAGCTTAAACGACAATCTGCTTGTCGGCCCTGACTTACTTAACTCACTTTTAGGTATCCTACTTAAGTTCAGGCTGGGTCCGGTGGCATTCTCAGGGGACATAAAGGATATGTTCCTACGCATTAACATCAGAGAACAGGACCGCGGCGCTCAGCTGTTTCTGTGGCGCGGAGAGAAAAAGGGTTCGGAACCAAAAACATACGCGATGAATGCGATGATTTTTGGCGCCGTCTCCTCGCCCACAACAGCGAGCTATATACTCAAGAAAAATGCAGGTGAGTATGTAGATAAGTATCCGCAGGCGGTCGAGGCGATACGGTCCAAACATTACATGGACGACTACTTAGATAGCACATGGACCGTAGAGCAGGCGAGTCAGCTGATCGGCGAGGTCACGCGGGTTCACGCCGCCGGCGGGTTCGAGATCCGCGGCTGGGTAACTAACTCGCCTATCTTACGCAAACAATTGCAAGTAAGTATGCCAGAACGCGTGTCACTCGAAAAAGGTGATAACGCGATGGAGCGCACTTTAGGTATGATCTGGTCACCGGAGGCGGACCAGTTAACTTTTGACCTGTCGTTCAAAAGGCTTCCCGGTGACATAGTATCAGGAACGAAAATACCTACTAAGCGTGAGTTTTTAAGGTTCATTATGTCGATTTTTGACCCATTAGGGTTTGTGTATCCGTGCATTATACAATCGCGAATTATAATGCAACAAATTTGGAAGTCGGGGATAGGATGGGATGAGCCGCTACGCGCTAACGAGGCAAAAAGCTGGTTTGGGTGGCTAGCTAGTCTCGTAGCGCTACGGGAAATTAAGGTACCAAGGTTCTACGGCGTAGACATCTATGCCGCCGACGTAGAATTACATGTGTTCGGCGACAGTAGTGAATTGGCTTATGCGTCGGTAGGATATTTAGTAGGTACGAATCTTAGCGGTGTAAGGGAGGCCGCCATCGTTATGGGGAAGGCGCGCGTAGCGCCTCAAAAGGTAATTTCAATCCCGAGGTTGGAATTACAGGCGGCGGTCCTTACGTGCAGGGTAGCTCGCACGATCAAAAGTGAGTTAGGTCTGCACGGTGTGAAAACATACCTATGGACCGACAGTAAAACTGTTTTGAAATGGATAAACTCGGAAGCGCACGAGTTTCAACGGTTCGTTTCGCATAGGCTGTCTGAAATAGACAAACATAGTCAAAGAGAGGACTGGCACTGGGTACCTACGTCGGAAAACCCGGCTGACAAAGCTACTCGGTGGGATTGGCCCAGTAATTGCAAAGAATGGTTTTCTGGCCCCTCTTTTCTCACATGTTCACAGCGATCGTGGCCAGCGAGCGACGGGACCGAGGTCGCAGAGGCGGACCTCGAGCGAGCACACCGTGTCCACGTGACGGCGGCGCCTGAGCCCGCCCTCATACAGTACGAGCGACATTCTACGTGGACGCGGGCGGTGCGCGTAGTAGCGCGCACACTCGCATTCGTCGGGCGGTGTCGGCGACGTCGAGCGTCGGCCGCACTGACAGCCGACGACTTATACGAAGCGGAGCAATACTTGTTTCGCACCGCACAACGGGAGAGCTTCGCGGCGGAGGCAACGGCTTTACAAGATGGGCTACCGTTACCTAAGGGAAAAAAGATACGCAACCTTGACCCCATGCACTATGAAGATGGCTTGTTGCGAGTGCGTGGGAGATTGAAGGCGTCGGAGGAACTAAATTTTGGCGAGCGGCATCCGATCATATTGGACGGCCGGCACCCGCTGACAAGACTGCTAATATACGATTACCACAGAGCGGCGTTACACGCGAACCATGAAACTGTCGTCAACAACATGCGAGAGAAGTTTTGGATAACGCACTTGAGACCAACGGTAAAAGCAGTGACAGCGCGGTGTCAACTATGTCGCGTACGGCGAGCCAAGCCGACCACACCAAAGATGGGAGACCTACCGACCGCACGCATACACAACACAAGACGTGGCTTCGTCGAGGTGGGCGTGGATTACTTCGGACCGATGGAAGTAACAATTGGACGGCGGCGCGAGAAGAGATGGGGCGCACTCTTCACTTGCCTAGTGACGCGCGCTGTCCACCTGGAGATCGCCAGCTCGCTGAGCGCTGACTCAGCCATCTTAGCCCTGCGCAGACTCATAGCGCGCCGCGGGCAACCTGCACATATATACTCCGACAGAGGGACCAATTTTGTCGGAGCGAACACAGAATTACGAGCTGCACTTCGCAACCTAGACCAGGAGTCACTGAAGGACGAAGCCACACGAAGAGGCATCAGATGGACCTTCAACTCGCCCGCCTCACCTCACATGGGCGGCAGTTGGGAAAGATTAGTAAGGTCAGTCAAGAACGCGCTGAGGGCAACCCTGAACGAGCGAGCTCCGCGCGAGGAGGTCCTACACACCCTCCTCGCAGAGGCGGAACTCATTGTCAACAGTCGGCCTCTGACGTACGTGACGAGTGACAGCGAGCAGCCGGTAGTACTCACCCCTAACCACCTACTGTTGGGGACCGCATCGGGCAGTACTACCTTTACCCGCCGCAATGATGACGACATGAACGCCAGACAACAATGGCGTAAGGTCAACGCCCTCGCCGATCTCTTCTGGAGGCGGTGGCGCCGTGAATACCTCCCCACGCTTCAACAACGACAGAAGTGGATCGACGGGGCCCCCAACGTGAAGGAAGGCGACATCGTGGTCATCGTAGAAGAAAACAAGCCACGCAACCAGTGGACGAAGGGCGTCATCGCGGCGGTACATAAGGGCAAAGATGCCATAGTCAGGATAGTAGATGTTAGGACGGAACGCGGTACTGTACGCCGACCCGTAGTGAAGATCGCCGTACTACCTACCGAACAGTGATGTAATCGGTGGAAGCCTCTTACAGGAGGCGGAGATTGTAGGCGAGTACGGCGAACGTCGCTATCACAATAACAAAACGATGTATATATAAATATAAGTAGATATAACTTAGCTTGTAAGTCCTTTTAGTAAGAAAATAATAAAGTATAGGTTAGGGCTTGTTTTTAAGGAATAATCAGTTAGGTAGGGTATTTTTAGATATGTAGGTATAGTTATAGAATCAGTAAGCTAATAAATATGTATAATTTAAGTAGAATGAATAACAAAGAGAGATTTGTCGCAACATACTACCTAACGCCATGTAAAGTTCTCGGTCCGACGGACAGGTAAAGTAGGATTGGAGGTATATAAGGGTTATATACCTCCATCCGAGGTATGTAAATGGGTAGCAGGGAGCTTCAGCTACAATATACAGGTAAAACTACCGGCCTACGGCCAGAACTACGGAATATATAGGCCAAAAACCACGTATTTAATAATGAAAATGTTTCATGTCAAAGGTCAGCTATGTAAACCGCGCGGCCAATCAGAGAGCCGTTTTAAACGGGGTCGCGGGTCAATTATGGCCAATTAGAGGTATAGTGCGACCGTAGGTGGCCTTGAACCCGCGACAGGGACGAGACCTACGGTGTTCTAATTGGTTTATATAAACTCTTTTGCGATGTAGTGGACGGCCTATGTGCTTAGTAAATAAGCGTTATATAATAGGGCATAAGTTCAGTCTCGATATGTGGCAACAGAACAGTAATATTGTGAACTCAAAGAACAAAGGAATACGGAATAAAGGAACTCATCAGTGATCAAAGAACCCCCCTGGTTTCTCTTCTGCCTACCCGAACCCTGCGGCCGTCTGTAAAGTAGACGCCGAGAAGAACACGACAACATATATACAGTCCACTGCGTCCGTGGGTCCGTGCGCACATCGCCACATCTGTGTGCGCCCCCACGGGCATTGAAGCTATCGAAGGCGATCGTCTACAATTATGGCGCAGGGAAGATGAATTCTGAAACCAAAAAATTATATTAGGATGATACCCATTGGAAAAGGAAGAGAATATTACAAAAATGAAAGGAAAAATAAAATAATATAATAATATACGGGCAATCTGAGGTCGGGAAGTGGAAGGTGATAAGTTTTTAAGGGTAAAAAACGGTTTATCTCGATTTCCGGAAAAACTAAATGGAAAAAAATTATATGACAAAGTTGTAAGTAATAAAAAGATCTTTCACCTTTGTTATATACTTTTCCTTTTTTAACGAGTTTCATCCTACTAATTTTTTTTTCACTTTTTACCATTTTCAAAGGCTTCTGCACCCGTCTTCTATGCGGTGACACTGACGTCATAGAGGAGCTACCGCTGCTAGCCTCAGGCACACTTTTGATGGTTCCTCTGCAACGCGATGGGCCTGGTTACCCGCTAGGTGAATCAAAAGAATGCTTTCGTCTCAGTTGTTTATAAAGACATTAGAGAATAAGTCGCTGGAATGCCTGAGTTCCAATCTGAACAAGTCGGAGAGACATCAATGTATTAACGTATGGTGTGTCAGAGTACAATATAAAGAGGGATCGTAATGTAAGATGGCAGTTCTTCAAATGGTACTGCTGCCGACCATCTAGTATTTTTAACTTTGACACCTCTTACGACTTCCAAAGGAAGATATGGATCCCTGCACCCCAAAGATGAAAAAGTAATTTTGATATTATATTTTCTGGACAACCAACTTATCAATCCATCAAATTATTTATTTGCTAGAATACATTTCACATAAGATCTTATATTAGTTGTTTTGAACACAATGTATTTAGTGTGCGAAGCAGACGTGCAAATTTTTATATAGCTATGTAAAAAGGAAATATTACATTTTACAAAACTTCTTAAATTCTTTAACACTATAAAACAGTTGATAAGAAGCCAGTGAGTCAATTTTTTTTTAATTTTCTTACCATCCAATATTTTGATGTCGTTAGGTATTCAGTTATAAATGGATAAACACTCGTTGTAATTTTTTTTATATATGAGTAAGTCCTTCTTGGCACGAAGTTCATATAATACATAAGTTGGTAAAGTTTGCTCTTTTTTGACGACTAAAAACATCACATCAAAAGCAGGGTGTTGTTTAGTGACTACACTATTATTACTACGTATTAAGGTCATCAAGTGTATTAGTACGAATAAAAAAATAAGCTAACAAACCTACGAATAAATTTATTCGTAAGTGCAAACTGTCTTTGCAAGATAATGTCACTTCCATATCGGGAGAACAATGATAATAATTACAGAGTCTAGAAACCAATGCAAAGAAAACCTTTTATATATTTAATTATCCGCTACAACAAGCTTCAAAGAGAATGCAAACAAATTATTAAGTCTTTTTATTTTAACTGTTTCTTCTCTATACAATAGTTACTTAGGCGTGCGATCAATTAACCTTTATAGAAAACAGCGTTCATGTTGACATAAAGCATACTACTTGTCAATATGGAGCTTATACCTACGCGTTATTTGTACTCCCAGACAGACAATACAAAGTCGTCTGAAGTTCGATCTAAGCACGTGGGAAAGACAAATCTTTAATAGAAGGCGAGACAGTCAGTCACGCGGTAAATTAAATAGAAGAGAAGGTATGCGCCAAGCTTTAAAACGTAAGCAAGGGCTTTTAAAAATAAATTGGATATCATTTTTGCCAGCCATTTTGTTCTCCCCGTCAACCTAAAATATTATTATTACTTATCTCACGTATCAAAATTTAGGCCCAATTTCACATACGTCTGGTTAACTAATACGCAGATAACTTTATAGTATAAACCATTCAAATGTGATCATAGAAGGTCAAACCTTTTTGTAATTAGTTGAATTCCTGGTGTGGAAACAAGATAGTTCTTTGCTTTGACTTTTATGACATGTGACAGCAGCGTGGACATAGAAATAGCATGTATTATTAGCGGTAGCAAAGTGCACATATTTGTTTTTAGTTTATGGAGCTATACCCCCAAAGATGGTATATTTTTTTAAACTTGGATTAGATTTTTTCCTTTGCTAGGGCCGTCTTCCGGAAGTCAAATGTGATAAAATTCAATACGATGGCAAATTTAAAATACTGCAACAACATCGAACTTCTATGGTGCCAATCATATTTTCTTGGTTACAGAGATTAAAACTATCCTCGTATTATTCTTTACTTTGGTTAAATTGGCCCTTAATGTAAAAATTTCGAGATGTTAGATAAAGTTTTCTTTAAGGGTGTCGTACGAAAACATGGGACTGTAGACCTTACTGTCTAATTAGAATGTTAATGGAAATTAAAATCATTCTGACATTTTCGTTTCAAAACAAAACTCATTATAGAGTTCACAGTCTAATTAAGAGTAGAATGGTAATTTTACTTATTAAGGTCATCAAACTGTATTAGTGCAAACTGTCTTTGCAAGATAATGAAACTTCTTTCGCAAATAACAAGTTATTACAGAGTCTAGATACAAAACAAAAAAAAAACCTTTTATACATTTAATTATCCGCTACAACAGGTTTTAGAATGTCAAAGAGAATTCTAATATATTATTCAGTCTTTTTATTTTCTCTTCCGTTTCTTTATGTTAGTTACACGAACGAGACACAGTCCCTCTGTCTATCCTATCTTTAAAGGGGTATATTTTAATAGGTACTGTACTGTACTGTATCAGCCGGCTCGTCCACTGCTGAACACAGCATCCCATAATCCCCACGCTTGGCAGGCGGCTGGAGATCGCAGTGAAATGGCAGTTCTTTGGAAGGCGCTGCTGCCCACCTTCCAGTATTTTTCCATTAGTCGCCTCTCACGACACTCAGGGGAAGATATGGGGAGGTGCAAATCTAACTATATAGATAATAGGTATCCAGTTGAAATTTCTTGGATTATCTATGTGCATGGTTGATTTTATAAGTATTATATACAAAAATAAGAAAGCATTCGCATAGCTTTTCTTCGCTTCGAAACGTCCGCTGCAGTCATGACTTGGATGGGTGACTGCTAGTGGCCTTGCTATTGAGCGTCCACGTGCTCCGGAGGGCACGTTAAGCCGTCGGTCTTGGTTGATGACTTAAGATGGTTGTCGTTGTAGCATGATGGCAGGGATTTATCGAATGTCCGCCTGACAAGCTAGAAAATGAAGTAGAAAATCTGTGGTGACGCACTTAATGGTACACGCCTTCCGTCTCTTTGAGAGCCTTTCCCAGGTTTTTTTTGTTATTGTGTCGGAACAGGCCCGAGGCCCACCTGATGTTAAGTACCTCTGCCTATAATAGACGCATTTCGTCAACGACGAATTGCACTGTGCCCGTCATACCGAGACGTACAGTTGTTAGGTCTCAAGTGCCTTTAATTTTACTGGCTCTCAAGGACTACTGCCGGAACACACTGTTAGGTGCTTGGTAAAAGATTTTCTACTTGAGGGTGGTCGCTAGCCAGGCAAGCATTCGTAAAATGCCCTTCCCCCATGCGGTGAAGCTCAAGCCTGCGGCGGGATTCGAACCATGGATCTGCTGCACGGCAGTCCATAGCCAATGCTACTGAGCCATCACTGCTTCAAGAGCCAGTAATTGTAATTAAAACCTATTAATACATTCAACCACATCATCACTTTGTTATGAAAAAGAGAAGAAATTTGGTAATTGTTATGTAATAAAAATACATAGGTTGATGATATGTGGTTGCCTAAGACATTGTAAAATGAGAATTTAAAATTGAGCGAAGAACAATAGGTACTTTAAAGGTCAGGACGAGAAGCTTCAACCGCTTTTAACTACCTGCCAATCTATTAGAAAAGTTATTTAGACTCTACTCATATAAAAAGAGCTTTTATTATTCAAAAAAAATGTATTAGAGCTGTTTGTGGAGTCGGTCCACTAGAATCATGTAAACCACTTTTTAAAAAACTGAATACACTGACATTAATAGGTTTATATATTTATCAAATAGGATGTTTTGTTAAAGAACATGACGCATTTTTTAACCACTTTGAAGAAAAATCTAACTCTAGGGCAAAATATAGGGACCCAACGAGGTTAATGATGCCTATATGGAAAACTGCACTTGCTCGAAAGAGCTGTGTGACTATGACAGTAAAAATATTTAACAAGATTCCTAGAGATATTAGAGAATTACCAATTAGACAATTTAAAACTCAACTTTTTAAGTGGCTAAAAGAAAAATGCTTTTATGACATTAATGAATTATTCGGTGTAAATTGAGGATGACATGTTTATTTAATAATTTAGTAATCATTTTAATAATATATACATATTTTTAATTGTTTGACATGTAATTTCATTAATAAATAAATACTAATAATATTATATTGTACGTCTGTCATGGACAAACTGTAGTTCTACTAGCACTTGTGCTCTTAATAAGATCTAATATGTACACGGTTTATGCAATAAATAAATTTCATTTCATTTCATTTCATTTCATTTCATTAGAAAAGGTAACAATCTATTAAAACAGGTAACGTAAACACACATGATACGATTTGAGTATGGACGGTCTTATAAATCTCCATCAATATCATTATTTCATACACTCATCACTTCAAATAGTTAAAAGTAGCCAATACAAGTTAAGTACATACTAAGTACCAAGTAATGCTCGTTCGCACCAGGGACAGTGGGTAGCTTAATGCTAATTCTCAAAATAGGAACGAGCGAACAGCACTCCAACAAAATTTAATAATATATTTGAGATTGTTTACCTATTTTACAATTTCTGTGTGCCAGCAACATTACAAAACAAATTTTAGATCGCTGAGGCTTATATGTTGAGTCGTTAAGGTCAAAAGAGTTCCGTTTCAAATAAGTAAGGGCGCCATATAGCTTTAGGAATCCGGGGAACCTTATCAATACTGGAACGGTGTAAAGGTGAACAGGGTGAGACAGCAGGTCTACAGCATCAACGGCGTAAAGTGGAGCGCCGGCAACTCCGGCTGTTTAGCAGTGTTGAGCTATGGCATAGGATAGCTCCTAAGCTCTTCCTAGGCCCCGTGAACCTCTTGGAAGACTCAAAAGTGCGCATGTCACAATTTGCTTTACGGTTTTAGTAGAATTTGCTTGAAGGATATAAATTACACTGCAAGGGTCCACGACCATATCCCCCGAATACACACTGGGTGACTTAAAACATCGCTGTGTACGGGATCAAAAATTTTGAAAATGTGAAATCCTTAAAATGCTACTATAATGCAAACAAAGTTTCCAAACTAAAAATTGCGAAACAAAAAAGTAACTAAAAAATAAAATAATAATAAAAATGTGAGCTCAGAACTTTTTGAATCAGCTGCATGGTAAGGACATCCACAAGTTATGTTGGTTAATTTATTTTTGAAGTAGATTTCTTTGATTTTTTTTCTTTGTACTTGTCACAAATAATATATTGTAACACATATTTTGTGATGATTTCAACCAGTTACATTATGGTTTATAAGACAGTCCTTTAAAAGTATGACGAACAAATAGCATAGGTTTACTGACATTGTCAATTTTTTTCGTATTGAACTCTAAAACCGTATAACAGTTCATATACTACGACGACAGCTGTCACAAAGCATCACAGTGGCCAATTTGGCAACGATTTTGATCAATATCCCTTTTTATCGCTAATATTAGGTGATGACGGATCGCCACACGACCCCGTACCGTCCAATATCCCCCGACCGTTGTCACGTCCGCAGTGTCCCGCTCGACATTACACGATTGTCACGTCCTGAGTGAACTGACAGCTGGACATGCCTTACGCCGTGCTCGGTATTGACTAACTGACACTTGCTACAGATATACGTGAATAGTGAATATTTATTGAGGTGTTCGTGGGAGAATTACCTAGTAGTTCTTAACCAATTAACTAGGAAGCAATGTCGCTGCGGCCAATACTTGGATGGGTGGCCGCGAGTGGCATTTGCATAGCATTGAGCGCTTCGTTGCTTCGGTCTCGGTTGTTGATGGCATTTTTAGAATGCCCGCCTGGGTAGTTACCATTCTCAAGTAGTAAATCTAGCCAAACACCAAACTGTGTGTTTAGGCGTGTGGTCCTTGATTAACCACCACCATTAACACATAACAAGTGGTGAGATGGCCTATCGGCAGGGTAAATAAGATGTTCACTTTATGTAGGCGAACCCACGTTTTGCTAGGGCCGACAAGGTTCCTCAAATTTTCAATTTGCTTAATAACTTTACATTAATACTACGTTAAGATTGCAGTGAACGTTGCTCAACCTGGTTGATTGGTTATGAATGAATAGGCTTTTTTTTTTTTTTTTTTTTTTATTTATTTTCATGGATCAACTAACAGTACACACAATAAAAAATGTACAAAAAAGTTTAAATACAAAACATATAACTAATTGCGATACCAACGACGTTGACCACAAGTTTACATTTTCATATATTCATGTGCTGAGAATTAAGACTACAAAGTATTTTATATTTTACAAATTGTTTGTTAAGTTGCTTATTATATGCTTCACTAAAATAATAAAAATAGGAAGGAAAATTTAGAACAGCTGAATTATAAAACAGTCTCAGCTGCTTAAGGAGAAACTATGATGACAAGATCAACGTATCCTGTTGTACTTCCTTCAGCAGCCCAAACACTGACTGTTTAAAACATCCCTCTCTCTCATGAAATATATCTATAGAATTAAAATGTTCATTATAAGATTTTGCCATACGGTACAAGGGAGATCGTTTGCCAGCATTGGTACGACAAAATGTTGTAGCAAATATTTTTTTATGATTACGTGAAAAGGCCCTAATGGGTACATTATAACTAAGCTTATTAACTAATTCAGAACAGTCGTATCGATTATTACAAATATCACGCAATAACATTACATCTAGTTGTTTCCTTCTAGACTTTAAACTTAATAACTTATATTTTTCTAGTAATTCTTCATAGGACATAATTCTGTGATTACATTTATAAGAAACGCAGCGCAGAAATTTCTTTTGAACTCTTTCAATGTTGTTACTGTAACAGTGGTAATATGGATTCCAAACAGATACACCATACTCTAGTTGTGATCGAACTAAGGATTTATGTAACAGCAGATATGTTGATTCGTTTTTAAAATTACTAGAAGATCTAATGACAAAATTAAATAATTTATATCCACGAGATATAATATCCAAAACATGAATGTCTAAGGTTAATTTACTATCAAGTGTGATACCAAGGTCTTTAATTACCTGCACTTTGTCCACATAAGTGTTACAAAGTGCGTAATTGAAGTGACTAATATTTATTTTACGAGTAAATATAATGGATTTGCATTTTTTAAGGCTGAGTGACAGTTTATTTTTCAAACAGTATGCAGAGAATCGATTTAGATCCTGTTGAAAGTTAATATGATCTTGATAAGTATTAATAACATGAAATGCCTTTAGATCATCGGCGTATAATAAAAATTTACTGAACTTAAAGCATTTACCAATATCATTTATGTATAATATGAAAAGCAATGGACCCAAAATTGATCCCTGCGGCACGCCAGAACTTATTGGCATAGTATCAGATACATGACCATTGATCACAACTGTCTGACAACGATTGGTTATGTATGATTTGAACCAGCGCCACAGATTACCTCTAATCCCATTGTATGCTATCTTCTCTAAAAGAATTTTATGGTCCACTCTGTCAAAATCTTTTTGAAAATCAGTGTAGACACTGTCAGTTTGCTTATTTTTATCAAGATTATCAAAAAGTTCGATTGTATATGTTAACAAATTAGTGATTGTAGAACGTCTTTTGACAAAACCATGCTGATTAGGAATGATATTATGATGCAGATTAGGATATATAACATTGTGTATAAGTCTCTCAAGAAGCTTCGACAGAGTGGGTAAAATTGATATAGGACGATAGTTTTCAACATCTCTTTTAGTTCCATTTTTATGGACAGGTACAATGCGAGCAAATTTCCAGATACGTGGGCAAACACCTTCACGTAGACAAAGATTAAATATATAATGTAGCGGTATACATATAGAATTTGCGGTATGTTTTAAAAAATACGGGGGAATATTATCCACACCAGCACCTTTGGACGTGTCTAATTTATTGAGTTCCAACTTTATATCATCAACTGAAAACGATATGTCACTTATAATTAGGTCAGATTCATTATTTTCTATGGTTGGTTTATTTATGTGGCATAAATCATAATCGTCAGGAACTACGGAGGGTTCAAAGACGGAATGAAAATATTCAGAGTATAAATTGCAAATATCTAACACATCACTAGTTGATTTATTTTTATAATTAACACAACCAGGTATGTTACTATTTTTCTTTTTATTAGAAATATAAGTCCAAAAAAATTTTATATTACATTTTATGCTTTCCTCGACCTTTTTTATGTAGCTCTTGTAACTGGAGTCAGATAGTGTTTTCAGCCGCTCTCTGTATAATGAAAACATTTCGTAGTCACATCTATTTTTATATTTTTTCCATTTGATCCATGCATTCTTTTTATTATTAAAAATGTGTCTTATTGATGAATTGTACCAAACTGGAAAACTAGAACTAAAAACTTTTTTTGAGGAATATGTTTAGATATGATACCATTAATGGTATCGTAGAATATACTGACGGCACACTCAGGTGACTTCCTACTAAAAATAAGATCCCAATTTACTTCAATTATATCGTTATTTATTATGTCATAATTAGCTTTGGAAAAACAGTATGTCTGACGTAACTTACGATTTATATAGTCATGACTACGTTCAATAGGCAAGGTCACATAGTAAGCGGGATGATAAGGATCCAATTTCACCAAAGGAATTTGAGCATTAAATAATTCACAATTAATATTATTTGTAATAAATAAGTCTAGTATTCTGCCTAATTTATTTCTTACGTAATTAAATTGAAAACTTTTGGTTGCATACATGAAATTCACTAATAAGTTAACTATGTGGCACGTACTATGTATGGGTTGCATATAAGCACATGTATCACTGCGTCGCCAGTCTAATGTTGGTATATTTAAATCTCCTACAATAAATAAGTAATTATCCGTAGAATATTCTAAAATGTTTTGTAAATAATTCAAATATGATGTATAAACGTCGTACGTTTGTTTTGGTGGAATATAAACTGCGCAAAATGTATAAGTCCTATTACCAAACATAAACTCAATGGTAAGGTAGTCAATGATTTCGTCCGGAAGTGTGGACACGCTGGCGGGGGCAGAGGTGGTGGGGTGAGGACACGCACTCGTGCATCTGCTACAAGTGAATTCATCACAGCCACCACTAAGCCACCGCCGTCCTTCCGCCCGCAAGCAAACCGGTTTCTGTCGCATCTGAATAATGCATACCTATTATCAAATAATTCACTGTCAAATATGCTGCTAGTTAGCCACGTCTCTGTTAAATCATAAGAATGTAATAAAATATTCATATATAGTTGGTGTACCTTAGTCCTTAAACCTCGACAATTTTGATAATATATAGATAAAACATCGTTATCCATTTTTAATGTTAACAGTAAAAAATGTTATTAACTTTATGTTATTGCTGCCAAAACACATACACATGGATAAATGGAAGTATAATAATGTAACACTAAAATATGCCCTACGAAGCCAATACGGAAACAGAGTCTTGTATAAAATACACATAATAGATTTTATACATAAATTATTTACAAAAATATTCGTACGTGTATTATATATATACTTGGCTATAAAATAGTTACCGCAAACAATAATACACCTTTCGCATGTACTATTCTTGCCAGCTAACCAACTAGTTTTTATAATTAACAACTTTTTATGAATAACACTTGTGGTTAGTATAGACAGTAACAAGATTGTATAAAATTGCTTTACGATATCCTTAGTAACGCTTATAGGTGATGGTATAAAATTGAGTGACATAAAATTACAAACAGAATGAAGTACATTAATATTACGATTGAATAACTGCAAAAAACCCTGTACTAAGTTGTATTTATATATTAAATAATAATAACAATAATACGAGTACACAATGTAATAATCTAAAGTGAAGTTATTAGTGAAACCTGATATTATTCTGCTAAGCTTAGCTATATATCATTTTATTTTCGAAATGTCCTGAGGGTTCCGAATAGCCAGTACTGGAGAAGCGTCAGATTTACGCAGTAAAATGGTGCCGTGTTTTACCCACACATATTTATAATCATGGGCCTTTGCACGTTCTCTGCATGTGCGGAATAAGACCTTATTTTGTAAAGTAAGGTGTTCATTCGCATATATCTTAGTGGAGGCGCCCGCGATAGACAACTGTGATGAATTGACACCTTTTTTTAACCTGAATGCAGCCAGAAAATTGTCCCTTAATATTCTGGATACAAATTTAATAATAACATTTTTAGGGCGGACATCCTTACTGTCAGCATGGGGAACACGATGGACAGATATTATGTCTTGTTGGTTGAAATTGCACCCAATAATGTTACCCAGTTGCGTGGTAAGTGTGAGTAAATTTTCAGTACGGCGGTCAGGGAGACCAACGATTTCAACATTGCAAGACCTGGCTTGTTGTTCAATGGCAGCAATCTTAGTCTCAAGTACACTAACCCGGTTGGTCGTGTCAGAATTTTGTGCGACTCGCTCTTCAACTGATTTTAATCTGCCCTCCAAAATATTTTGACGCTCGTCAATATGTGTAAGTGACTTGTCGATATCAACCAGCCTATTATTCACCTCATTTAGCAATTGCTTAATTGATAAATTGTCGTTGGTGTTAGCTGTAACTGCTGTACTTATAGTTTTTAAACTTTCCGCAATGACAGAGAGCTCTGACGATAAAGCCGATTTGACTGACTTACTAACCAATTCCTGAAGGTTTTTGTCTGTTAGCCAAGCGTCCAAGTCAGTTTGGCGATCAGGCTGTTTGCGCTTTCTATTTTGCGCGTTTATCGTAGAAAGATCTGGATTTGACGGGCATTTATTTGCGCTAACGCCACTTGGTGGTGTGCGTGATAACGACATCTCAAACGGGGTGAGGAAGGGGCTCTCTTCAGTTAGGTGCAGCAGATACGATGCGGAAGCGAGACAGGAATAACTAAGCAACACGTAATAATAACCGAAACACTACACAGGTTTAAAGCACTTATTTCTCTTTAACTAGGGTGTAATTGGCTTGAAACAAATTCACAATTTACGGAAATAATTGGTACACGTCTTATCTCAGCAATAATAGGCTTCTCATACAAACGTAGTTTCGTCATATTTTTAATACCAGGGGTTCAATCTCGTTAAAATGTACCTTCATATCCCTGAGCTTAATGTCTATGCTTCTGGTTTGCCAGTTTTCCGTAAAATTAAGTATTATCAATATTTTCTTTATGCCTGATATGTTAGGCTTTGACCTTTTTTTCATCTGACGGTAAGTGATGATGTGGTCAAAGATGTTGCTCAGGCTAACCTAGAATTACTGGCTCTTAAGTACAACTGCCGGATCACACCGTTAGGTGCTGTGTGACAGATTGTCTACTTGAGGGTGGTAGCTAGCCAGGTGAGCATTCGCAAAAGGTCCACCATGCAAAATATATTCGGAAAAATCGTTTTAAATATTTTTAAAAACTCATTTTACATAGAGATAAAATAAATGATAAATAGAAAAACTGCCAAACCAGAACAATATATTATATTGCTCAGAGCTATGCTAAGACTTGGTATTTAAAATAGGAGGAAACAACGATTGTATGAAAAGCGCTACGTGTACTCTAGCCTTAAAAATACTTGAAGAAACACACATTTTAAATAATGAAATAAAATCAAATTTGACACATTATATTTCACTTATGCACATTTAAAACTAAACAAACAACAGTTTATTATCATATAAGAATGCACAAATTCAAGTTGGTTCAATTTATACCCACTCTACCCTTCTATTTCTAGGTCATAGAAAATAAGAGCGCATTTTCAAATAATAGAAAAGCAGGCACTTATGTAAATAGACCGTGGAATCCCGGAAAAATTCGATTAGGGTTAGGAAGAACTCCCGGATTCTCGACAATTCTGTACCTATCGGCTGTTGGGAAATAGAATATCTTGCGATATTGTTATTGCTTTTCGTAATTCTTATTACGTTATTTTATGTTTACGATTTTCTGATAACGTTGCTATTATATTTTATATAATATAGAGGAAAATTGTGCCTTAATCATGTAATAAGGCTACACTGAGGTTTTTCTACTATTTTATGTTTACGATTTTTTAATAACGTTGCGATTATTTACTTACAACCGAAACGAAACGAATACCAAATGATATAACAATTTTTGTTAAATATATTTAACTGATATTTAGTATGTTTGTGCGAGAATGTATGTATGTGTGGGTACAAAACTATCCGTGTAGCCTTGTTACATGATTTAGGCACGATTTCCTCTTTATGATTATATAGAGACAACACAAATATACTAGTTAGAGCGAGTGAAGCGAGCCCTATCACTATTCCAGAACTTGAACATTATGTGGCACACTTTACTGAAAAACTATCATGCCTCTATATTTATGCTTCAACTTCCAACCTCCAACCGAAATGTGCTATCTGTAAAAAAAACTAACATTAACAATTTTGTATTCATTGGATAGAATGTTATTGTACTACTAACCCCATCTGTTAGAAAACCAAAGAGTTAACATCGCTGCAACAGAACTAAACTCAGTACTCAAATACGTCGTAGTTAATTTACTTAATACTAGATGACACCACTAGAATCAGGTTGTAAAATAAACACAAACCCTCACAATGCTCAGATTTTTGCTGGTTATATATGTGGTACGTATTTACAAAAATTGTTGTACATGTACATATTTGTTGTATATATTTACCAATTATCGTTATATTTTCATACGATGTTAGTTTCAGTTCAGTTGTAAGTAAACAATATAACTGATTAAGGGATGATTAAAGGAGCACACTATTGGTTCAAATTAGAGCAATTAACATACAGGTTAGGTATAGCGATTGAGTTTAGTTCCATCTCCTGATAATGCTCCGTGTAGAACCGAAACGCTTTAAAAATTATTCCGGTTGTGCTACGTGGTGTTTATGACGTCATGTCAGCTAAGCAATCAAATTTGTTAGAATCGTACATGTATTTTTAATTAATTTTGTTATTATGTATTTATGCGCAGTAATGCCTGAATTATAAACTTTTGACTTTGGCTGGCCGGGTTCCAAAATCAATACGTCTATACATCTTAATGGTAGTGTACCAGCTATCTTCCAAATAGTGAGAAAGGTGCTAGGCTGGTAAAGAGCCCTGATATGCACCTAATGTGCAGTGGAACTCTACTGCAGATAGCTTCGTAGGTGATGATTTCTTAAGATGTAGTCGGTTTTTGAAAATGTCTGGGGTGTGAGACAGAGAGACCACGTTTCGCATGCAAATGAGTAAAACAGAACTACGCAATATGTAGATAGTGAGAGGGAAATATTAATTAATAAAAAAAAACATATGAAAATGAGCTTTATAAATTTTAAATTAATCTTTCAGGTACTGTATCATGAGGGTGCTACGTAACAATTAGAAATAAGATTTGATTTATACGATTTGCTACATACAGAAACACAAAAGTTGGTAAAGCGAGATTTTAGAACTCTATTTATGATTTTTTTATAGAGAAAAATATATGAAATTGTGTTTTTGGATCAGGCATAGTATATGTCAGATCCTCTACAATATTATTCATTTTGTTCATATCTGTAAGACGGCTACGCCTAGAATGCCCTACAGTGGTAGGTGGTAGTGTTAGCATAGTAATGCACTGAAGCTGAAGCACGCAGCTGCATTTTAACCTTGAACCCTCTGGGCTACAGTTCACAACTACTGCCGCTGAGCCATCACTGCTTCAACGAGCAAATAAAAACACGAATGCCATATCAATAAATTTATAGCCAGTGCTACTAAAAGGAATATAAGGATTATAATGATATCCCATACATCCAAATCTGTTCAGCCGTTTAAAAGGTATGTTGGAATAAGGAAATTGACATACATACATAGATACATGAACCCTGAATACGTGACCTACGCGTAAAAAGTAAAAATCGATAAAGATATAAAGAATTAAAAATCTTATTAGCCCTTGTGTATTTTTTTTACAGGCAAGTCAAGGTACTTTAAATACATATTAATACTACTTAAATATATTAAATTCTAATTACGTTTATATAGATATGATTACTAAGATAATTGTCTGAGCGATGTTGGCATCACCTACTTTCTTTTATTTATCAGCAGTCCTATACAAATCAACCTGAAGTAAGATAGCATAGCATAGGCCGTTATAGCGATAAAGGAAGTCATAGCTTAACCCGTTGCCCACTAGTAACAATGACAAAGCTAAGCGATTAGTGGACGTCGTAACGGCGTAGTACGAGTAGCTTCTTGCTACGGTGCTACGACAGGGATTTATGTAGACTATTCGTTTTGATAGAAATGGGACTTCGTAGGTATTTTCTGTGATTATAAAAACGTTTTAGCTTAGCGCGCATGATAGAACATTTTTACACGACTGACCTAAAAAAAAGAGTGTTATGTATTCAGGGTTCATGTATGTATGATTCTGAGTTTCTTTATTCTATCATAACATTTAATCGGCTTAACTAATTTTAATGTATGTGATGTCGTTATCGTCGTCCATGTATCTGTTTGTCGAGACCTTTTTTCTCAAGAGTTTAAACAAAGATCAAATACAAATGTTTAGGAAGACGCGTGATATTCTAGCTTCAAAATTACGTATTCAAAAGATTCACTTTTCAGAAACTTTTGCCCTTGAATAGTAAAATTTGAAAACAAGCTGTCTAGTAGTAATGAGATAAACCTGAAATTATGAATTTGTAATAATATCAGTTTTTCATTTCGTTTTTATTTCATTATTAATATAACAATACAAACTATAGATAACACTACAGATACGATGTGTATAAATGACAGCACTTTGGCAACCAAAATGCCATTGCAGGTCCACAGGCAGTCCAAATGCTCTGGGCCACTAACAGTTTTCAGCGTGCGTGAATCAAAATGGTAGATTTTATGGGCTATAACAAGCAGGCTAAACATTTCTTATTCAATCTCTGGAATCAAGTTTAGAAGCGCTCGTAGCAAAGTTTACTTAGCCGTTTCTAAACTATCACCACATTAAAAAAAAAAAAAAGTTGCGGTCTTTATTCAACAAAGGTGCCTAAAGACATAAAAGTTCATAGAACCATCAGTAGCTGAATGTTTTGGATAAATATTATACTACAATTTATTGATTAGATTTTAGAAACTTGATCATGGATTAATAAAAAATCTTCACAGTCACTGTTTTACTTCTATCAGTCTGGGAAATACTATTTTAAGTAATATACCACCTAATTTAAGGTTCATTAGAGCTTTTTCATTTCGAAGGACATTGTAGAATATAATAATAAAAATAGGGCACATCTTGTCAAACAAGACCTCATAGCCAAGCGGTTAAGGCACCACATACGTAAAAACGGGGAATGTGTGTTCGATTCACGCTTGAACTGAAAAAAAAGTGAATGAAAATATATTTTAAAATTTAAAATACATTTTCAATCACTTTTTTTTTTCAATGTAATAATACGTAGTTAAACAAACGAACAAAATGTTTGGCCGTTGCTGAAACCACCATTATATTAATATTTTGACATCTATAAATCACAGACGACGACAGAAAGCTTTGAAGCGCTCGTAGCGGAGTTTACTTAGCTGTACTTAACCGATCAGCAAAGGTAAGCAACGTCAACGCGGTCATGAGTTGGATGGGTGACCGCTAGTGACATTACTACTGAGCGCTTCCTTGTTTCGGAGGGCACGTTAAGAAGTTGGTCCCGGTTGTCGTCTTAGGATAGCAGTCGTTATAGCATGGTAGTAGAGCATTTTGAGAATGCCCGCCTGGCTAGCTACCACCCTCGAGTAGAAAATCTGGCTCCAAGCACCTAACGATGAGTTCCGGCAGCAGTCCTTGAGAGCCAGTAATTCTAGGTTAGCTTTAATAACATCTACCGCATCATCACCTACCATCAGGTGAGATATATCAAAGGCTAATATAGAGCATAAAAAAAATATGGTATACAACAAATTGGTTTTCGCGAATCTTTTTGGTAGTAAGTTTTAAAACGGATAGTTGGAACATGATAAACCTAAATTAGAATATGGGTGATTTAAAATCTAATTGCGTTAACTAGGGTGTACGAAGGAGCAGGGGGAGGGCACGCGACAAGCCGTGAATTGTGCGGTGCGGCCCTTAAATGCCAATTATGTTATCAAGGTCGGGCTTTTAGAGCGTCTCTCGTGGAATTTACCCTCTGTTTTGTAAAGTGCTTATTACTTAAGGTATGTCATAAAGGTTCCAGCACGTTCTAAATTGAATATATTACCTACCAGCTTCCCCTTCTCTACTGTTGTGGTATAGTAATCGGTTATAATATGGCGGCCTACTTGAGATCTCATCACGTCAACCGTAACGTCAACTGTTGAACAAGGTCTCCCCCATTGGGGGGATTTGCCAGTTCCCACGTTTGGTAGGCGTCTTGGGGATCGCAGTAGAGTTGTCAGTACTTCAGACGGAGCTGCTGCCCACCTGTAATTGAACATAGTCGCAACTTAAGAGACCCACGGGAGAAAGGGGGAAGTGACATTCTAATCTGGCATCCCACGGGACCGGGGAATAGTATGCAGTGATGGCTCAGTGGCTTTGACTATGGGTTGCCGCGCAGCAGGTACATGGTTCGAATCCCGACGCGGGCATGAGTTGCACCGCATGGTGGAAGGGCATTTTGCGAATGCCCGCCTGGCTAACGACCACCCTCAAGTAGAAAATCTGTCGCCAAGCACCTAACGGTGTGTTCCAGCAGCAGTCCTTGAGAGCCAGTGAAATTACAGGCACATGAGACATAATAACTATGTCTCAAGGTGACGGGCGCAGTGCAATTCGTGCCTTGTGACGAAATGCATCTCTTATAGGCAGAGGTTAGTCCACTTAACATCAGGTGGGCCTCGAGCTTATTCCGTAACAATAACATAAAAAAAACTACCTACTTAGTAAATCGGGATATAAAATTATTCCTATTTAATATCCACCCTAGGAATACGAGTACATACCGTGTTTCATCGAAATTCGTTCAGCTGATTTGGAGGTGCCAAGCATTAAACACTTTAATTTTCACATTTGTAATACTAGCTCCTGACCGTGGCTCAGCTTCTATGATTTTCATTCCTACGAGAACTGCTCAGTAAATTGGGTAAAAAGTATCTTATCCTAATCCAATGATCTAAATTACAAAGCCAAGTGAAAGCATTAGCGTATGAGAAATAGGGAAAAAACGCCGTGTGTTAAATAACGACTATAGCATTACTATTATTTTTCTTTTTTTATAGAATAGGAGGGCAATGAACAGATGTCTCCCTTGATGGTGAGCGATCGTCGCCCACGAGCATCCGCAGCACCAGAAATCGAGCCTTTGAGGAGGGAATTTGTTCACTTCTTTTTTTTATGCCTAATAGGTTAGCCTTTGACCACTACCCCACCTGATGGTAAGTGATGATGTTTTCGAAGATGTTGTTTAGGCTAACCTAGAAGTACTGGCTCTCAAGGACAGTCGCGGGAACACATCGATACAACGACAGATTTTCTACTTGAGGGTGGTATTACGACGGCTTAAAGTGCCTTCCGAAGCACGGAAGCGCTCAGTAGTAAGTAGTAGTCACTAGCGGTCACCCATCATACTCATGACCGCGGCGGACGTTGCTTTACTTTGCTGATCGGTTAAGAACATCTAAGCAAACTTCGTTACCAGCGTTTTAAAAGGCTACTAAGTCGTATCGGTTCGGGAATATTTCTTCTCAGCCTATTAGGACTATATTTTATGCTACGCGTATAATTACCGGTTTAATTCAGTTTGCAAAGAATCTCAGCCTGCCAGCTGTCCGATAAAATATTAACAGCGAAAAAGCCGCGCCGAAGCCTCGCCTCAACCCTTTCACGAAGACTCATTCGGTATTCCATCGGGCTGAATAGCTCTAAAGGCACATTCTAATATTCAGGGGTCTGTGGAGCAAATGGGAAGGGGCTTTGTACCTTCTGACATTGCATTGTGAATTTTGTATGAAAGATGTCTTGTGCTTACCTTTATGAGTATAGCTTTAAGGAAGATCTTTTGTAGGTACTATATACAGTATATCCAGAAGATCTTATTTTATATAGATAAGACAACTTCATTGAGTTACCGTATATTAAAATAAAACTAACCAGCCTAATGCGTTATGGATGATATTGATACATATATAGCTATAGTAAGTAATGATGTGTTCGAAGATGTTGTTCAGGCAAACCTAGAATTACTGGCTGACAGCTGCCGGCACACTTAGTGGTGCGATGCTACGTGCGTCAACAGTTTAGCACCGGTACTGCCACTCCGGCAGAGCAGCTCAAACGGTGCCAATATTTTAATTAACACCACCAGTGGTAACATATTAGAGCTGTTTGGTGTGGATACTTCAATGGGTGCATCCGTAGAAGCCAGAAAGGTATTATATAACTGTTTAGAAGTCAAAAATGCCTGATCGTATTAAAGCAAACCTTTAAAAATAAGTTTGAAGCGCTCTTAGCGACGTTTGTTTAACTGATCAGTAAGGTCAACGTCCGCCGCGGTCCTGAGTTGGATGGGTGGCCGCTAGTGGCATTACTATTGAGCGTGCACGTGCTTCGGAGGGCACATTAAACCATCAGTCTCGGTTGTTGTCTTAGGATGGTAATTGTTACAGCATGGTGGTAGGGCATTTTGCGAATGCTCGCCTGGCTAGCTACCACCCTCAAACAGAACAAGTTAGCCTGAATAACATCTTCAACCACATCATCACTTACCATCAGGTGAGATAATAGGCTTAGGATGTGCGAAAAAATCCTAGGTCTGTGGGTGAGATAGTGGTCAAAGGCTAACCTATCAAACATAGAAAAAGGCAACTATATATGAGGAACCATCGTTGTACCATTGTATATAATTCAAACTTCGTTTATTTGCTGGATAAAAATAAGTTAGTTGATATAATTTTAAAAATTTAATTTAATAAAACTGCCATATATCAAAGTTGAAACCATTTCAAGAGTTCAATGGACTTTCAATTCTAAAGGAGAACCGCGAGCTCAATAAATCATTCGAGTTAATCCTCTTTCGAACTTGTCGACACTCAGTTATTGGAAATCTATAAATTTTCGTATACTGTGATATCAGACTTTCTTTATATAAATCATGATTATTTAAGCACAAATAAATGCAGAAGTTTCTAACTTTAATCTATTTCCAAATGGAGGATTATTCTCAAATCAACTCTTAGCTATAATATTTTGTTTTATGTATCACCAAGTTGATCTCATTTAAATTGTATCAATACTGTCGAGCATTTCTTTGTTGACACTCAATTAAGTTTAAAAAGCATTAAAAAAAACTAAATGTGTTTCACTCATGTTTGATTTTCACATACATAAAATCAGTACAAACTGTTACTTAGTGGCGCATTGCTTTTGAGCATGATAACGACGAAAACCGCGGTTTACATACTCCATTCGCAAACTTTATTTTTTTTTAATGTTATGGGTGGCAAACAATTAGACGGCCCGCCTGATAGTAAACGGTAACTGCCGCCTATGGACATCTGTAACATTAGCTGCGCTGCACTGAGAAAAATCTAAAGTCAAAAGCGCCCTAATGACGGCCAATTTATATGGTATGAAGGCAAAAAACCGACCAAACGTAAATACGTTTGAAAACGCCTTCCAACTAGAAGGCGTTAAACGAGGTCAGTGAAGGCGAATGTTTCTTTTCGTCTTCATTTAAGGTGTATTATTAGTATTTTGTGGTCTTTCTTAAATATTGACTTTTCGATTTATTAGAATGTGCCTTTAGAGCTATTCAGCCCGATGGAATACCGAATGAGTCTTCGTGAAAGGGTTGAGGCGTGGCTTCGGCGCGGCTTTTTCGCTGTTAATATTTTATCGGACAGCTGGCAGACTGAGATTCTTTGCAAACTGAATTAAACCGGTAATTATACGCGTAGCATAAAATATAGTCTTAATAGGCTGAGAAGAAATATTCCCGATCCGATACGACTTAGTAGCTTTTTAAAACGCTGGTAGCGAAGTTTGCTTAGCTGTTCTTAACCGATCAGCAAAGTTAAGCAACGTCCGCCGCGGTCATGAGTTAGATGGGTGGCCGCTAGTGGCATTACTAACTTGAGCGTGCACGTGCTTCAGAGGGCACATTAAACCATCAGTCTCGGTTTTTGTCTTAGGATGGTAATTGTAACAGCATGGTGGTAGGGCATTTTGCGAATGCTTGCCTGGCTAGCTACCACCCTCAAACAGAACAAGTTAGCCTGAATAACATCTTCAACCACATCATCACTTACCATCAGGTGAGATAGTGGTCAAAGGCTAACCTATCAAGCATTGAAATAGGCAACTCTATGAGGAATCATCGTTGTACCAGTGTAATTCAAACTTGATCTGTTTTATTTTCATAACGGTTATTTGTTGGATAAAAATAAGATATTTGATATATTTGAAAAATATTATTTAATTAAACTGCCATAAATCAAATTTGAAGCCATTTCAAGAGTTCAATGGACTTTCTATTCTAAAGGAGAACCGCGAGCTCAATAAATCATTCGAGTTAATCCTCTTTCGAACTTGTCGACACTCAGTTATTGGAAATCTATAAATTTTCGTATACTGTGATATCAGACTTTCTTTATATAAATCATGATTATTTAAGCACAAATAAATACAGAAGTTCCTAACTTAAATCTATTTCCAAACGGAGGATTATTCTCAAATCAACTCTTAGCTATAATATTTTGTTTTATGTGTCACCAAGTTGATCTCATTTAAATTGTATCAATACTGTCGAGCAGTTCTTTATTGACACTCAATCAAGTTTAAAAAGCATTAAAAAAAACTAAGTGTGTTCCACTCACGTTTGATTTTCACATACATAAAATCAGTACAAACTATTACCTAGGCAATGCGCCACTAGTGGCGCATTGCCTTTGAGCATGATAACGACGAAAACCGCGGTTGACATACTCTTATCGCAAACTTTTTTTTTTAATATTTTGGGTGGCAAACACGTAGATGGCCCGCCTGATAGTAAACGGTAACTGCCGCCTACGGACATCTGCTACACTAGCTGCGCTGCCGATGCGTTGCCTGACCAGAGAGGAATATGTAGATGCCCCTTTTGAAAAGGTCCATGTCGTAGCTACGCGGAAAGACCTAAGAGGAAGGTCGTTCCACATCCCACAAGTACGCGGAAGAAAGGAATTTCAAATTTACGTAGGTGCTACCTACTGTATTGAGTTGTAGTAGCCTAGGTATGCCGTTTTGTGTTAAGCCGCTACCACGACGCGCGTTCTTTTGTCGCAATGACCGACCAAAGCAGACACAGGCACAAAAATACAGCAGCTTACCTACGAGTATACAAGAAACAGGTGTTTTTTGTGCAGTGATGGCCTTTCATTGACTTCGCGTAGAATTCGTACGTTTGTGTGAATGGAGTAGATAATATACCGTGGTCAACGAATAAATATTATGTATTATTCGGGGACGTGGGGTCGTGGGGTGCCGGGTTTGAATTGCACCTCCCCAAATCATCCCGTGGGTGTCGTAAGAGGTGACTAAGGGAAAATACTGGAAGGTGGGCAGCAGCACCTTCTTAAAAACTGCCATGTTACACTGTGATTCCCAAGCTGCTTGTCAAGCGTGGGGATTATGGCAAATACCCCTTACCAGGGAAGGCTGTGTTCAGTAGTGGACGAGTCGGCTGTTACAGTATTCGGAGCCCGCGGATGTCGTCACTATCATTCGTAAAGCTTAGGAGTTAGGCTTACTGATTTTATGTATGTAAAAATTTAACATGGAGTAATGTCGCACATTTATTTATCGATTCCACACCATCCTCCGCAGTATTGTTGATATATTAATATCTACCTTATATAACTCCAGTCGCAGCTCCTGCCAATGTCGAAGATTATTGTATAGGGGAATGACACAATCAATCTTGTACGCATTATGCATAAGAGTGTGTGTAACAGCAGGGTACCAAATCCAAAAGCTTTCAAACTTACACGTCAGTTCAGTTTTCATTTTTAAATTACGAGATATAAATGGAACAATCTTGATGAACAGTGCTTCAGCGGAGAATTTATTGAAGTCACTCAAGCTACGGACAATAAACCGCTGAAACTTTATGAAGCGCTTTCAACGGCTTACTTGTGTAAGGTCGTGGACGCCATTATCTGTTACAAAATTAAATCAAAGTTCACTCTGAAAATTCGCCATGTCGCCAAAATACTGAGCGGTTGTATTTCAAGAAATTCGAGTTAAGAAAACGTCTACGTAGGTCCGCATGGTCTTATTATTTAAAGGTTTTCGAGTAAGGAAAACGTCTGGATAAAGTCTCGACTAGTTTATCTCCAATAAAGTCCAAATTAGTGTCTCTCCAGTTAAGTTGATCCAAGTCCAAGTTGATTTCTGTAGGGCCCACTCTCAACGGTACAACACTGCAGTTGTACCTCGCTGTCTACCCCTCCTATAGTAGCGGCGCGTGTTCGGCGCCGCAGGAGACGGAGGTAGAAAGCGCTTTTCGCCTTCTATGCCAGTCTCGGGAGAAGTGCTTTCAGCACAGGGCTATAAGAGGGCCTTCCCTCGCTCAGAGCCCTGTGGAATTGGACGGCCGACACCATCTATGTCTTCCCTAATAAAAAAATTAAATCATCTGGATACGTCCTCATGGTCTTATATAGCAGCTAGGCAGCTGCAGTTTAATGAAAGCTGAGTACCAGATCGAAGGATGAAAGCTTATGAAATACTTGTGAAATAAAGTGGTTATACGTTGTTTGCCGAACTATTTTGAACTAAATATAGTCGGCCCAGAAAATAACTTATGATAACGGTTTGTATAACAATAATTTTAAACAAAGCAGCGAAAATCTGCTTTATAAATCGGTGTTTTTAGTATCTGTTGTTTAAATAGATTGATAAGTACATATGTACCCGTGACAAATATTCGGACAAACAAAAAATCAGCATAGTGACGCTAAATAGGGTCGTGTTTCCCCTTGAGCACAGATATGAAGAATACCCACCTAGCAAGATAAAACTCTCAAGTAGAAAATCTGTCGCCAAGCACCTAATGGTGTGTTCCGGCAGCAGTCCTTGAGAACCAGTAACTCTAGGTTAGCCTGAACAACATCTTCGACCACATCATCACTTACCATCAGGTGAGATAGTGGTCAAAGGCTAACCTATCAGGCATAAAAAAGATATAAAAATTAGCATGTGATAGTGGTAGTAATCATATTCAGGTAAATGAGTTATTTACCTTTGACTTTGTTTTGTTCTCAGGAACTAGCAGCAGCGACTCCTACACAGCGCAATTGGCGCGGAATACTCATCGCCCTGCTGGTGATAGCAGCAGTCCTGGGGCTGATAGTGTTCAGTATTGCACTGTTGACGCCTGCTGGAGATGGAGGACGCGTGAAGGGGCGAAGGCCTACGCTGCATCATCTGCTACATGAGCACTACAAGCCATTCAATGGAACGTGGATGTCAGGTTAGTTTTCAATGTCATATTTTACCCATTGCGCCATTGAACTCCAAGAACCTTATATTTGTTTTATGGAGATAGTAAGAAATTCAAAACTAAATATCAATATTTTTTTAATGTTATTGTCACGGAACAAGCCTGAAGCCCACCTGATGTTAAGTGGACTAACCTCTGCCTATAACAGACGCATTTCGTTAACGACGAATTGCACTTGTGCCTGTCACACTGAGACGTCCAGTTTTTAGGTCTCATTAGCCTGTAATTTTTCTGGCGCTCCAGGACTGCTGCCGGAACACGCTGTTGTGTGCTTGGCGACAGATTTCCTACTTGAGGTTGGTCGCTAGCCAGGCGGGCATTCACAAAATGCCCTTCCACCATGCGGTGAAGCTCAAGCCCACGGCGGGATTCGAACCATGGACCTGCTGCACGGCAGTTCATAGCCAATGCCACTGAGCCATCACTGCTTCAATACTACGACATATGTATTTGTATTAACAAAATACGAATAAGAATTATGGTTAAAAAAATCAACGCAACACATTCAGCGGGACTTTTGATTGATAATAGAATTCACTGCCATTGCAAGAAGAATTGAGAGAAAAATGCTTCATCAGTTATTACGCATGCGTAAAATTGTTATATTTCCTTTGGTTGTCTATCACTAAACTTTTAACTTGTAGGAATCATGACTTTAATAACTATTAAATGATAAAAATACAGTAGACCTCCAAAAAAGGCTGTGCGAAAAAGCTGTTGAATGCCTCAAAGTCTTCACGGTGCGTTTCATACCAGCGGTCGGTATCTTTATTCTGAAGCGTGTACGTACAAGGTACGAATTAAAACTTTTATTTTTGAGGCTTTTCTTGAATGATTTTGTACAATTGTTAGTGATTACGCTGATCAATGGAAATATATGGTAATCTTACTAAGAAGACGTGAGAAATGTATGAAACACTTATAGCTCATTCGAACAAAGAAACAATTATGCATCGCCGAATAAGTTTAACACGGAACTAAAAAAACACAATATTCACATGAGAGTAAATAGTAGTACGAGTATTATTTTGTAATTCTAGCAGATTATACGATTCTACGTACATGTCATTATTTTTAATAAAACACGTTTGATGATAATATTCTGTAATTAATATTGATTATTGAAGTTTTAATTTTAATTGTAAGATTGATATAATACAAAACGGTTTGCTAATAAATACGAATTCAGTATGATTTTATTAATTCATACATATATGGTGCATTTTTTAATTAGCATGACGTAAGCCACCCTTTATACAATGCGATTAAAATAAGAATAGGACGGGCTCTCGGCTAACTTCACTCATATTCACTCTTCTAAGTACGATCAGCAGAACAAACTTAAAAATAAAGCAGTGCCATTTCGAAACTAGGTAATATTAAATGAGTGGCCCGATTTGTTAATTTTAATAAATTCATATATTTATGGTTGTCAGCACAGACGACATTTTGGTTTGATGAAAACGCGGGCGTCAGGGTCTTATTTCTCCGACAGTGTAGGTACTACTACGCGACACGTTTCCGAGTGTTTATTGATCTTCTCGTTTAATTTTTTTTTGACTGTTTAATTTATTCTTGTTGACTGTTTAATATGTTTTTGGTGATTGTTAATTATGTGTTTTTGTTACCCGTTACGTTGATAACGATGAGTCTGACTCAGTGGGCCATCGGGACATGCGGCATCGAAGAGCTAAGCGATTCAAATTAAGATACCTAAGTACAAAATATTGCTAACAAATAAAATCAGTTCGAATTATTTCTGTGTTTGCTGTACCTACAGTCACCTACAACTTCGTTTACCTACCTATGACTACTTGTTTTTTTACACGACTGCCCACATACACATGTGTTAAGTTTACAGGTTTCATGTATGTTTGTATGTTTGTGAGTTTCTTTATTTCACCATAACTTCTAAACCGCTTAACCGATTTTAATTTACGAGTTATCGTTAGATTTATATAGCTCAAGTGACACTATGTACATAAAAAAATAAAAAACAAACTGGTGGAATTTAGACGCCATATAGTGAGAAAAACAATTTATTTTTTCTTCCAAAGCCATCGTGTTGGCTATCAAAATGATTGGCTTTAAAAAAGATTCCATAAATATGTTAACTGGCAGTTTTAATTTCAATTGATCGATAAAACACTTAAGGATAATAAAAAAAAAGCAAAAAAATATATATGCAGTCGGGTTTTTTATTTTCTTTATTAATTTATACATGTTTTATCATTTCTTTTTTTGCACACTGTACCAAGTTCTAGTTTTGACGTCACAACATGGCGCTAGGCCGATCCTATTCTTATTTTAATCGCATTGTACACATCTAAAACATGACAACATAACGTATGTCACACTACTATTATAAAAATGATTTTATTAACATATCCTCCACAAACTAAACTTTATAGTAATTAAATAACTTCACGGGTTGACCACGATAACTGCAGTGTTTGGACGTCGCGACGTCGGGACAAAAATAATGATAAATATACGCGATTTAAACCGTTTAAAGTTGTTTAATTACTATATATAATAATCGCGAAAACCTAAGACAACATTAACTAAACTTTATTTAAGTAGGAAAGTTCTTATTCTGTTCACGCTACAATCTAAATATAATAACGATATTCCTAAATTTTTATGTTTCTATTCAGTCTTAAGTCAAATTAGTTGTTACCAATATAGATGGCGACTAATCTGCTTAAAAGTACCCATAATTGCAGTAATAAATGTACTTTTAGGATTAATATTTTTAAAGTGTTAAACCAATCCCCAAAACCCCTGCCACGTGTGGGTATTATGGCAAACCCCCCCATAATGGGAAGGCTGTGTTCAGCAGTGGACAATCCGGCTGATACGGTACAGTACACCAATTTGGACTTGTACACAACACACGCAATAAGAACTTTAGTTTATAACTTAATTTTAGTTTAGTTTGTGATGCTTAACATAATTACATCTATTGACTCACATATTATTATTTTTTTTACTCTCTTCAAAACGTGTTTTTACTGTCTATATTGACTTAAGATTCTCTGAATTTGTGCATCAAGATTAATATCTGCTAACTCACATAGTAGGACGGTAGACATTTCTGATGCATGTGCAAAAGATATATAGTGAATCCGCGGTGGTAAGACTTAGCCAACACTTACGGATATATACTGTAACAACCGTATAGTCCACTGCTGAACACGGATCCCCCATTATGGGGGGTTTAGCCATAATCTGCACGCTTGGCAGGCGTCTTGGGATCGCAGTGTGAGATATCAGTTCCTCAGTAAGCACTGCTGCCCACCTTCTGGTGTGTTACCCTTAGTCGCATCTTATGACACCCACGGGTAGACATGGGGGGACATTACAAATAACTGTGTCCGGTTTGAAGGGGCTGGTGAAGTTTCAGGCAGAAATACTTAACAATTGTATGTCTCTGGGTGATGGGCGCAGTGCAGTTCAGCACTTGTAATTAACTGCATCTGTTATAGGCAGAGGTGACTGCTTAACACCAGGTGTCGGTCTTGATTTATCAGGATAGCATAAAAAGGTGTGTCATAATTCTATAAATCTTGCCGGTGACCTCCCGCCAAGGGTTGGACACATCATAAGTCCAAGAGTCACAGCCACGTAATAAATCACGCTTTGAGTGAGAGAGTCCATTAATAATCTCATATTTACGACGTTGGTCCGTTAGAAATACATTAAATCACTGAGTGACAGGCGCCATCTTGTATGCAGTAACAGCAGTAAGGAATATTAGTATGTACGGGAGCTATAATATAAAAACTAAATTATTTTTAATTAAATGTGATTTCACTACTGGGCAAATCCTGTATGGTTTCTGTGGAGTCATGAATCAAGCCATAAAAATAAAACAGGGGCTATTCGATAACACGTATGTATTTCGAATGAAAAATCAAAATACTAGTAGAGTTTCTTGCCCGTTCTTCTCGCAATGGCTCTATAAATATTTTTTTTTGGTGTCACAGTAAAATTTTGAATATTACAATATTAAAATTTGTAATTGACCTTGATAAGAGCGTCGTAGAGGCCTAAATTGAATAAATGATTTTGACTTTGACTTTTTGACTAGAAAAGCGTAAATAATGTACCCGCGGTTATATTTTTATATTTGTTAAGAATCTATTTACAATACACCACATTTCCATTCAGTATAAATATGACTAAATACGAGATCACTACTGGTCGTAAAAATAAACCAATAAAAAAATATTACCGTATTTTACTATTATTGTAAGAAAAAAGCATTGAATGAAATTGATACGATTTTTATAAGGTATGCACTAACTTTGTAAGTACCCTGTAACGATACAATAAAATAAAATATGTGACAGCGATTACAGGTTTTAAATTCTAATGAACAGTTGAAATTCGTAACTGAACGATGCAGTGGTGACAGACAAATAGTAATAATTACAAACCGCAACTGTATTTCAAATCAAACACATATCAGGCAAAAGTCGTAAAACAACTAATGTCTAAGACAAAAAACTCTTGGCTGCTTCGAACTTCTCTTTTCCAGTATAATGAACATACTATTTGGCGCAAAATCTAGCATTCCGGATGGTGTAAATCTCAAGCTTGGCTGGTAAAAACCCGTAGCATTTCGCTACACAATAGTTAGCCGTGCGTAGGCCCTCAGACACAGATTACACAATCTACACATACAGGTTTATATTGTAATAGAAATACACATTTGTAAAAAAACAAAGGAAGAAATCGAGTAATACCATATTTTGAATCGTCGCCGTTCCGCGGTCCGCTGCAGTGCGCTCTTTATTTAAGACATTAGTGCTTATATCTCGTTCGTCCAGTTACTTCACTTGCCTTTCACGCCTAAGCACAGAAGCGTTTAGGCGATAAAATATCCTAATAATCCATTCGAATATATCACAATGCTGGGACCCGCCGCAGTGTTTTCGAACTATTTAACTATTGGTGTCGCATTGCCCGTTCTCAACTAAAGATAGAATGAGGCTAGTGGTATCCTATATCGATTTACTTAGCTGGATTTGATCCATCGCAAACACAAATTGCGCTCGCGGTTAATATTTCACCTTTGATTGTAGTTAAGATGTAATTTATTGCTTTTATTAAAATTTGTTATAAAATGTAGGCTTCGTTGCACCAACTCTGTAATGCCCAATCGTTCGTTAAGTCAATTATTTCATTGGAATAAGGTAAATAGTTTAATATTAAATATAATTAATTAAATATAGAAGTAAATAGTTATTATTAACGATATATAATAAATAGTTAATAAGAACGTTTTACACAAATTTAACGATAGTCGAATCTGGTGTAATCCAGCCGTAACTAATCGCTTCGCTGGCGTTAATGCAGAAATCACAATGTATATTGACTGAATGAGTACTAGACTGAAAAAGGACTTATTAAAATTTCATTCCTTAGTTTGCAGCTATTCTATATAATTTAAACTGAAAAATGAGACGTCAATTGTCACTTCCCTACATGGAAATGAATTCTCCATGTAGGGAAGTAAATTTAGTCTAAGTAGTTCAACTGGCAACGTAGCAACTACAAGTCACAATATTTGGAAAGAGAATCTCTTTCAGATGGGTGGTTTCCAAACTCCGCACGAAATACTCCCAGTGGGACATGAGCAGCAGTGGACAATGTGGAAGTGTTCAACGGACTGCGCATTGGGATTGGATAGATACAATATATGCAGATGTAAATTGTCATGCAAGATTTTATGTGTATTCAGTATTTTTGTAGTATCAGTAATTTAAGTAGGATAAACAGGATTTATTTCATGTGTGGTACTAATACTACTTTGAACTACAAAAAATAAAAAGGCCCTATAGCAACGGTTTAACTTCACAATTAAAATAATTGTATGTACCCGAAAACTAAACAACTTCAAGGCAAAGCATTTAAAGCTGTTTCTTAGTCCATATCCAGATATTATTTTATGATGTTGACTAATGTTGGTGGTCGACAAATGGAAGTATTACGAGTCCTTACTGCTTATAGTGTGTATAAAAGCTTCTTCCTTTGTAAGCATTATAATTAAAAGGGGATGTACGCTGACAGTCGTCGTGTTTTGTGAACTTCGCCTTCATTCAAAGTTCTCGAATTCAAGGAACTTACGGATCTTTAAACTTGAATAATGTTAAAAATGGAATATTTTCGAATTCACAACTTAAATACATTTAGTATTAGAGTTTTGACGAGTTAATTTAGATTGTTTTAGAGAGTTAGAGAGAGAGAGAGAGAGAGAGAGAGAGAACAGATTGACATTTGACAGGTTCACCTGCTGCGATCATGACTTGGATGGGTGATCACTAGTGGTTTTACTGCTGAGCCCTTCGATGCTTCGCAAGGCACAGTATGCAGTCGGTTCCGGTTGTTGTCTTAGGATGGCTTTTGTGTGATTGTTACAGCATGATGGTAGGGCAATTTGCAAATACCCGCCTGTCTAGCTTCCACTGTGCCAATAATTCTAGGCTAGCCTGAACAACACCTTTGACATCATCATTATACTTATATTTCTATGTATACTTGCCATCAGGTAAGTCAATAAGCCTAGCCTATCATATATATTCAAATAAATCAAAATCTACCTCTTACTTTCCGGTCTTCGTAATACGTTTCCTGATATACCTATATGAACTTTTTCACTGGTTCAAGTTTTACTCCATCTATCATTAAAACATTGTTGTACCGACCGACACTTGAGATAAGGGTTGATTATATGGTAATCCATTACGTACGGAATAACAAAAGAAGGAGCACTCCTTGCGAGGTACCTCTCATGCCTTGTTTGTGCCAAAAATTG
This sequence comes from Plagodis pulveraria, assembly GCA_963890685.1. Classification (NCBI taxonomy): domain Eukaryota; kingdom Metazoa; phylum Arthropoda; class Insecta; order Lepidoptera; family Geometridae; genus Plagodis; species Plagodis pulveraria. The sequence goes on from OY982971.1 coordinate 1,351,294, forward strand.
AAGGCAAAATCCAGTTTTTCTCGTTATAAGTCATTTCAGCTCAGCCATATTGGAGACATACCAGAGAGTAAACATTGTATACGTACCTAATATGTATGTACTCATATAATACAGGTTACTATGTTTATGTCCCGTAGGATGCCGGGTTAGACTGTCACCCACTTGGCTACCTGTGGGTGTCGTAAGATGCGCTAAGGGTTACATACCGGAAGGTGGGCAGCAGCGCCCTCTGAGGAACTGCTATCTTAAACTGCAATCCCCAAGATGCCTGCTAAGCGTAGGGATTACGGCAAACCCCTCTCATAATGGGAGAGGCTGTATTCAGACGATTCAGTACTCATATAATAGTTATATATTTTGTAGACATCGAAATTTTAACATTTATGCCTATAATTATGTGTGTATTATCCTTTTTGTTGTTACAGAAGACATGTTGTACCGACCCCATATAGGTTGGGAATGGGTAGGAAGGTGATGACGAACCGTAATATATTGATAACGAAGATATTTCAAGTCAATTATACATTGCACGCATTTGATCTTATTAAGTAGGTACCTTTATTATTATATGTATTTCCAGTGGGCCAAGTGCAAATTGGACCGGGCGTTTTGTACCAACAGAATGGACTATTAAATCGTTATTTTTTAAATATGAATTGTATATAAAATATAACGATTTTGACATCCTTAGCGAGAGTCCGACCCGAACTTGGCCGGTTTTTATTATTTGTTGTTGTATTTTGGATATTGGACTTCCAGGCAGGCCTAGGTGGGCATATTGGCAAATTGTATCATTTAATTAAGTTTAACTAAAAAACTACTCAACCAATGTTGATGAAATATAAACAGGACCAACTTGGAGTACTTAATTTACTTGGAGTCTAACCAACAAAAAAAAACATGAAGATTGTATGTTCTATGATCCAGTAAAAGGTTGTGCGTAGTGATAAAATAAAAAAAAAATACAATAGCATTGGCTGAAGAACCTTTCTCCTTTTAGAAGTTGGTTAAAAATACGACGTGGGTGGAGACGCAAGCACTCGCAATCAATAAGTAGGTACAAAACTCTCGATTGTACATGCGTACCCTTTTATCCATTCCGTCAACAAAGTTCGAGGGATGTTTTCGTTCAGGCGGGAACAAACAAGCCTGTTTGCGGATTTAAGACGTTCTGTTTTTGCACGAAATATACATGACGTACCCTATATATCAATTTCACAGAATAAAAAGGAACAGAAGGTTTACTCCGCAAAGCCATTTCAATTAATAAGCGACTCTAACTACGAAGCAATAAAGTGCACTTCAGCTCGCAAAGCACCAAATGTTTATATTTACCTACAAGGCATATCTCTTTCTATCACATAGCCAGGCATAGCTCTGATCTCTTCTGACGCAACATGCACCGTACAATAATCCAGTCCGTACGGATACGCCGATATATTTGTAGCTTTGTACCTAAACTGCGAAGTGAGCTAGGCCTGTCTATATTGGAAACGATAAGAGATATGTAGAGTGAATTTGTCAACAACAAAATTAAATGTCATAGTCATAACGGCCATGGTAGGTGTTAATAATCCAAGATGGCGGATCCAAAATGATCTCTATGAATCCAATCCTCAGACAATTTTATTTAAATATTTGCAAAAGAAAGATGTTTCGTAGCTATCGACTATTTTGTATATATAGATGTAGATCCGGTATAAACAAAAGAGACATTTTTTTTATTACCGGCGGTATGCCTTTATTTACAAAATACTACGAACTATATACAACACTACAGCTACTACAATAAAAGCATTTAGATCCCTATAAGTAATTGCAGACTCATAGGCAGTCCAAATCCCACCATTAGTTGGCAGCGTGCCCAGCATGCTAGCAGCATTGCCCCGTTGAATTGCAATGCTTAGTCTTTGAGCCAAATAGGTGCCAGCATTTTGATCATGCTTCGCATCGACCAAGCGCTCTGATAAGTTTTGAAACATACGATGAGCTCCCGGTCTCCACGGACCCAACGTCACTACACCAAACGGCTCAAATATGTAACCCATACCGAGGTTAGCATACTTTGCGCCGCTTGAGTTGCTCCGCCGAAGTAGCTGCGACGGAGCAACATCATATTTATAGTTGATTATTGAATGTTCACACTGCCGCGCCGGTTGGAACTGTCTCTCCACTAGCTGCAGCGACAAGAGCAATGGTCAGCAATGTTCTCTTGGTTGTTAGAACCCTCACCGACTCGAGACTCGCTTGATAGATACGCATAAGAGAAAAGAGATTTAGTTAAACTAAACTAGTTAGCAATCAAAAACTTTGGTACAGTACATAACATATTCTTTTTCTTACACAACAAATACGATTGTTATTTTCGTTTTTAAACTGTGATCAAAACCGACTCATAATGTTTTTTTTTTCTTTCTTTGTTGCGATGCTGAAACCTGATGGAGCGGGACCACACTCGCACTTGGTCAGTTTTTTTAATGCCGTACTGGCTGCACTGCTAATAGTAGTGTAGAGAGTACTTTAACTTATTCTGTGGTAGAAATGTGTCGGTCTAAAAATGCTCGCTCCTCTAATGTATTTACCCCTACATGCAAAAAAGCGTATAGATGCAATACACGTAGCCTCGTCAATATCATTGGTACTTTAGTCATCGTGGTGTGAGTGCGGTGTGCGCGGTTGAGGCCTAGTTTACAGTAAAATGATGGCACTCACACAAACAAAAATAATGACGTTCAGAAAAGTAGCCTGCATTTTAAGTCTGACTCATCTCTTCTGGGCGATTTTATTAACTTTTCTACGATTTCATAAATAATTAAGACTTTGAACAATATAAGGGAGACCTAATACACAAACAAAATTTCCTGCAAAGTAACAAAACTGACCCTAATTTTTTTTATATGATGCATGTTCCGCTGATAACATCACAAAATTTCAACGAGAGGTAAAATTAATTATCCCGCACTTGACTTTAACTTATCCTCACGTTGTTAATTTGTAAGGTTCTACTACATTCTCTAAATTAAGGCACAACGGACAGACCGCACTACTTTTCACTTTAATCGGATAGAATTATAGGACTATTCACATTACAACGTACAGGGTACTTGCAAAATTATCAAATCATCGTCTTAATCATCTTTCTGTCCTTATCCCGCTTATATTACGTCGGTATTATATGTATTTATCTACTTATGGAAAAACAAAAACAAACATATATTATAATTTTGTGACCACATCCAAATAAATAAAAAATGTACCGGGAAAATGTTTTTGACACGAACTCTTTCATATTTTTGTTTTAGTACGCCTCCAACGAGGCGACAAATAATAATACAAATAAGCAACATTGAATCGTAAACATTACTTCTTTATTACTGTTAGGTTGTTCTTTGACCGCAATCTTACATAATAGTAAGTATGTAAGTAAGTAAGTAAGAATGTGGTTGGAATCGCTGTTTAATTATACACTAAATGAATCATTTAATTAAAAACCTTCTATAATTTGATTAAAATTCAAAAATTTTACTGATTTCGTGTTTGTTATAATTGACCAGTGTAACAGCTGGAGTTTTGGTGAAATTTGGTGCAATGATGTCATCCTGTTTTACAAGCATACTAGAACACATATTTTGGCAACCCATCTGAAAATTTTATCTCGACTAAGTTTGTTAAAAATTACAAATTGCACGCCGCGCGCCGGTGAAGTCGTGGGCAGAAAGAATAAAGCAATAAAATTTCAAACCAGAAACCATAAAATAAGCCCGAAGATCTTGTACATATACACACCAACAACTAGAACAGTACATTATGCAACAAGTGCGCGAAGTTGTTTATTACAATCGAGACGGAAGATCGAAGGCCTAAATTGAGTAGACATTGTAATAAACAACGCGCACGAGTTTCATACGACGTTTTTCAACACATTTGCGAGAAACGAATACGAAAATTTCGATACGAAAATATTTTCTTGACATTTTTGATAGCAATAATAATCTGATTAAGAAGGTTTATAATTAAATCTTCTAAAGTTTTACTTCAGTAGGTAAAAACTCTTTAGTTTGTTTTTATGTGAAAAACGAACGAAACACACTACAATCTCCTTGGTGAGAAGTGAGGAAAAATCTTTTTTTTCTATTTAAAACACTAGTGCGGTAAAGTAAAAAAAAGCACGAGTGTGTTAGTTGGATTTAAACAATAAAGTCAATAGTCAAAATCATTTATTCAGTTTGATGAAATTTTAATATTGATTTATTCTACATTGTACTGCCACGTTCAGCAAACAAAATTGTATAGAGCCACTGCGAGAAGAACGGGCAAGAAACTCGGGGCCATTCTTTTGTACGTCTTTTAACAATGTGTTACATACTTACTATATACACTTTCACTGGTTTATCAACTATTAATTAACATATAAAGTCACAGTTTACATAAACAGATATTGTCTTATTCGATATATAATTGTCATAACCTTTTAAACAAACCATGTAATGGTCCAAAAGGACCATTACATTTAAACGAGGTTTGTCGTTATGTAATATCAGAAAAGATAATAATAAATTACTTAACTTCACAACATCTTGATCGGGCAGCACTTCGTCACTAAAGACTACTTTCCAAATATATTTCGACACCCCCGGAGCTCTGCTCGACACGGCTGTCCGACCGAAAGTGAATCAAGCAGCACTTCGTCGTCAAAGACTATTTAAACACCACTGGAGGTCTGTTCGGCACGGTGGTCCGACAGAAAGTGAAAACACTACCTCTTTTATAGCAGTGAACAAACAAGGTGACGAAGCGACTACCGTCACAAACACAGTACTCTTTAAAATTGACAATTGTGTGATTTCAAGCTCTATACTTATGGCAATAAGTATAATAAAATCATCAATGATTTTACACATAGATATAAAGTACATAATATATACTATTTTAAATAAGTATCTTTACAACTGTCACATGATCAGTTATCCTACTAATAAAATATACTTGTAGTAAAAATATTATCAAATAATGATTAAAGTGATCATGATAATCCTCACATTATACAACATTAGGTATAGTATTAAATTCACACCACAGATAAAATATACACATAGATAATTAAACCAATACTTATTTTCATCTGAAGAACCACAGAGTATTTCTAAAACGAAATTAGAATGTCACATTATACCAGATATTTAAATCTTAAGCTTAAAGCCAATCAAGTGAATATGAACAAATATTTCAATAAATAGTGAGCCAATTTTCAAATAATCTATCAAGTGCGTAATAGACTATATTATGACACTAAAATCGGTGCATTTAAAGGCTCGTTACGAGCGAGTGTGTTGAAAATGTCTTTAATACAATATGTTGTAACTTCCCGTTGTGACCTGAATAGCGCTTTAAAACTTAACTCTGGAGTAACAACCACTAATAAATTAAAACCGGGTACAAGACTTAAGTCTAAGAAGTTGAGTCTTATGCTAATACTTAAACAGAACTTAAGCCATCTCTTGTCTTGCCTAAATGAAATAATTTTTGTGAAACATTTCAGGGGAAACTTTAAGGAATAAGAAAGGATTGTTAGCTTGAGGCAAGTACGGAACTTTTGCATAGCTTTTTTCTGTTTTAGTTTGCTGTGTATGTGTAAAAACATAGATATTGCCTGTATTCGCCGAAGAGGCAGCAGCAACCTTGATTCTTGTTTTTGTTTCTATTGCTGATAGGCTAGCTAGATGAAGCACGGGAAACAAGTGCCACATGCATTCTAATTTCATCCTTCTCATCTTTACATTATCATCCATACAAGTACAGATACAGCAGTCCTTGAGAGCCAGTGAAATTACAGGCACATGAGACTTAATAACTATGTCTCAAGGTGACGGGCGCAGTGCAATTCGTGACTTGTGACGAAATGCATTGTTCGGACCGATCAACTTATCGGGCAGTTTTCGAACGCACCCCTTTGCTAGTCGTCTATTTTTGAGCTATGGATTTTTGTGTGTGAAAATAACTTGAAGCTGCTTGTCGTTCTCTTGTACATTTTGACGTAATTGAAGTAACTCCGGTTCTTGATTTTTGAATTTTGTATATTTGTTTGTATTTGTCGCCATGCGCGTATTTGTTCTACGCGATCTATAAATTTGTAAATCTTTGTGCCGTATCCTGACGTTGAAATCTCAGAAGAAATAAGCACGGGATCGATCATCGCCGCCCTGGCAGTAAGTGAAATAAAGTTCTAGTTGGCCAACTTAATTTTATTTTAGTAACAGCTAGGTGCGGTCGCCGAAGTCTACACGACTGCATCACTCTGTATGTAATTTTCGTGTATTTTTTACCTTATCCTTTTCAGCCCGGCGAATCGCCGGCTTGTTAATTATCACAGTTGTTCAGGTGGAAGCCCTCTGCTGAACAATCCCTGCCTGGGCAATCTGGAATCTTAACATGCATCGTTATAGGCAAAGGTTAGTCTGCTTAACATCAGGTGAGCCTCGAGCTTGTACCGTCACAATAAAATAAAAAAAAAGAATCGATCATGGTCTTATAATTTTTCACTTTTCGATATTTAACACTTATATCCACTAGAAATACGGCAGAAATATGTAAAGCAAACTGCCCTGCAAATTTTCCATTGCAAATAAACTGCCCCTATCGGCAAAACGAAAACATTATTCACAGTCCCGCAGGTTCCGACATAAATCGACCCATGCAAATCACCGATATGTACTTGTTCCTCTATCTGCGTCGTAAATCAAGATTATTACCAGACTTCTGGTGTTTTTCTATCAAATATCATATGTGATCGTGTCCCTAGTAAAAGCGTAGAGCGATTTTGTAACCATAGATAATAAATGTAGAAGCGTTGTAAGCATAACAATTATTAATTAATAATAACAAATATTATTATTAATTAATATAAGCGGTCATGAGTCGGATGAGTGACATTACTACTGAGCGTTTCCGTGCTTCGGAGGGCACGTTAAGCCGTCGGTCCCGGTTGTCGTCTTAAGATGGCAGTCGTTATAGCATGGTGGTAGGGCATTTTGCGAATGGCTAGCTACCACCCTCAAGTAGAAAATCTGTCGCCAAGCACCTAACGGTGTTTTCACAGCAGCTGTCCTTGAGAGCCAGTACTTCTAGGTTAGCCTGAACAACATGTTCGACGACATCATCACTTACCATCAGGTTAGATAGTGGTCAAAAGCTAATCTATCAGGCATAAAAAAATAAATAAAAAAAACTACTTTATGATGACAGAATAATCTTTTAATTTTAACAAATAATACTTAAGTATAATTAAGAAAAATGTAAAGTAACGTAGCTACAGTTACTTAAGTTGAGTGTAATATTTGTGATTTTTTGTGAATTTTTGTTAGGTACTGTAATGTTGGTGTTAGTGAATTGTGTACTGTTTGTAGGTAAACTACCTGTCATACTGAACAGTTGTTCAATTCATCGGATTTTCTCGGTGTAAACGTTAGGGAGAGGGGGCGATGGTTGGATGTTTCGTACCGGTTCATTTTTAATGTAGAAGGGCCAGTCCAAAGATCTGACTGAGGCTCTTTCAGTGTAATGGCCCCTAAGATGCCTTTTAATATTTTAGACTTATTTTGGATGGAATCTTCTATGTGTCTCTACAACTGCATTGGACTTCCGCGCTTGCGGCGCGAATGGCGCTCAAGGAACAGAAGATAATCTCTTGAATCGGCCAAAAGTGTTGAAGTTCCTCAAAAACAATGACCCGTGTACCACATGGGTTCTGGAAGTTCAAGAACTGTTACTATTTCTCGTGGGATACTGCCAATTTTATTAGCACCCATAGGTTGTCTGAAACACTTTCCGTTGCGATATTGTAGAAAAATCGATTGAATGGAATATTATGCGGGCATAGGGCTTGATATTTTTCAACAATTGTTATTGATCCGTCGGAGTTCTATTTGTGTCTATTACTTATTCGAAATCTTTGGTCGCTATGAAATTATGCAGAAAACGTAGCCCGATTTCACCTTTTTTAAATTATTGTTATGTTTGTGTGGGCTACTCTCACATACGCATATTTATATCTATATAATTAACATACATTATATATCACATAAATATATATACATTATAAATTATTCATTCATTCACAGTCATACATTCACACATACTTCAACATTCACAGCATACAAACATTATATTTATAACACATGCACAATTAACTATTTATTAATATTTACTTAAATAATATATCACAACAAATATTCACACACGAGTATCATCTGGCCGCGCCGTCAGTGGGCACACGCACCACCACCGCGTTCTATTGTTCTCCGCTCTGCCGTGCTAAGGGTAACCGCCGTAAGTGCATGTCAACTAGTTTCGAGAAAATGCCGCCTAAAGTTTTTAAAATGTTTTTGTTGACTACTTCTACAAAATTAACTTTTTTTTACATCTGAAACTACTTTATTATAGAGAAAATGATGTAGTTTTTATACGTCGGAGAATTAAACTCCTAATACAATTATTATTACATCAAAACATCAAAAAACTCGTTATGCTATGGAAGCCTGCTGAATTTTGTAGACGAATACTTAAAAAAAGCGTCGTATGCAACACACATACCGCGCTTATGTTAAGGAACACTCTTTAAAGCGCTTTTGATAGGGAAACATAGGCTTTGAAATTTGTTAATTCTAAGCTTAATCGCCGTCACTGCAAAAGTTACGGCTGTCATGTCAAGCAATACTTACTAAAACTTCATATTTACATCATATGTAACATCTTTTACGGCTCTTATTGCAAGGTAGTGTAGGTGTGGTTCCTATAACATGTATAAGCCTATTGTAATAAAAATAATAGTGAAATACTTATTAATGAAATAAATATCACTATAAAATAATATTAATAATCTATCTAGTAACTGTTCAAAATTAACTATGTACTATACACGTATAACATATTATGTTAAAAAGAAAACAAAGTTCTTCTAATACTCTTCTAAAACTTTTATTTTAAAATCTAAACTCAGGGAACTGTAACACCATATTCATAAAAATAATAATTGCTACTAAATCACAATCTCTCATTTTAACTCACATTGGCACTTTATGAGATCACTTAGTTTTAAAAACCAGCCTTATCAGTCATCTAGAATAAAAATTAACAAAAAAACCTTCTCTAAAATTAAAAACTTAAAACTATTGGCACTTTTTGAGATCACTCAGTTTTAAAAAACAGCCTTTATAACTTCTTAATCAGTCATCTAGAACACAAATTATAAACAAAAAAACCTTCTCTAAAATTAAAAACCTTCTAAAACTGTAGGCACTTTTAGAAATCACTTAGTTTTAAAAACCAGCCTTTTTATTTTATTAATCAGTCATCTAGAATAAAAATAAACAAAAAACCTTCTTTAAAATCAAAAACCTTCTAAATCTCATAACAAAAAAGAATTCTTACACTTAGGAACTAACTACTCACTACTCCTAAACAATATAAAAAACCAGACTAATTGTCTGGTTTTTTATATTGTTTAGGATTCTTCTAACAGATTTACTTCAGGTTCTCCCTGTGAAGTAGGCAAGTTAAGCCAGAAAGGTTTCCTGTTTTCTGGCATCAATGGAATCAGCTTTTCTATTATAGCTGTCTTCCTTTGCTGTGTGATTCCTCTCTTGGTTGTTTTGTATTGGAAAGCAGGAAACTTCTCAGTTTTTTTTATTTTGACTTGCAAAAAATCCAGCTCCTCAGGTTGAAAATCCTCGCTGTGTACAAATTTATACTTCAGTTTATACATGCCTCTCTCTACCCTCACAGACATTATATCACATAAGTAAACCCTAGGTTCATTTTTACGCAGCTTATGCTGGGAGGAGAAGTCGTCGTAAGAAATGAAGTCGCTTACCTCCATGACCTTCACTTTATTTTTTCCCTTGTTGCACCGTTGGACGGAGTCCACAAAATCATTGAAATCGTAGACCTTTCCCCTTCTTTGTAAGGATAGTTCTACCTGATGGTGGAAGCTATCTGCAGACATGAAAGTATGCCCTGGTTCGAAAAATTTAAGTGTAATGCTCTCGGTTGAAATATATGCGCTGTTAACTATATTGACAAGAAAGCAAAACAATGCCCAGTTCTTGTTCTGGGCCGAGCAGTTGTCGAGCCAAAGAACTATGTGTTTTTGGTCTCTTTTGTGTTCGAAAAACGCCTTGAATGTAGATATTATATCGTCTTGGCTGCGTCCCGCAGTACACTCATGCCATAAAACTGCATATGGCAAGTTATCTGCATTTGCTGGCCCAAGAGGCACAAAACTTTCATTAAAGGCAATTATCCTTGGACAAAAAATTGCAATCTTGAACTGGTCCATCCTGGGTAGCATGATGATCTTTTGAAGATCAACGGAATAATATGTTGTTTCTTTGTCGTCCTTTGCCTTCAGTCTGTCTCCTTCGTACTCTATCCGTGAGTCTGTATACCTCGGTTTATGGTATTTGTGAAAACGATTGCATATTTCGCAGGAATCGTCTGGACTTATCACGTGTTCACTGTTATGTCGCTTGTGAAGTTCGCATTGTTCACATTCTTCATTCCCAAGGTGTGCAAATGATATATTCATATCTTCTTTTATGACTTTTCGATAAACTTCAAGAGAAACTTTGAAATCTGGATTTACTGAGCAAAAGTGTTTATGCATGCTTGTTATTGTTAGATCGCTAGGCAGGTAAAGCTTTTTGGGGGCATGCTCTCTTCGGTAATGCGAGACGGCGGGATTATATGACATTATATGTTCCTTCAAAGCCTGTCTGTCTATTAAGGTTCTACTGTGGGTTCCACGAACCGTTTTTTGTTCATCAACAGGCTTCTTCATAGCTGTTACAATTCTTCTGTCATTTTTAGGAGTATAGCCTAAAGTAGACAGGAAAAATGTTTTACAGACTTCTTTTTTGACATTATCAATGCCTCTTAAATAATATTTATAACATGTATTTCTCCTGTATGATCCGCTTTCCTCTACTTTGGACCTTCGGGTTACGGGTTTTTCATCAATGAAACATTTAATAAATAGTCCTTGTGATTCGTAATTCAGAGCTATGTATCTGTCATGGATGTCTTGCCTTTCTTGAGCTGTAAATTTTGTGGAGCATTTTTTTGTACATGTATATGTACATGGTTCTTTCAGTGCATTTTTGTCTTCCTGAATTTTTCTCTTCTTTGCAAGTCTCTCCTTGACAGATTCATTGTATTTTTTCCTTTTACGTGGTTTGCCATCTTTAGTTAATCCTTTGTCTTGTGTGTCTATAGATTCATGTGTTGTAAGATCAGTGGCTATGGTATTATTTTCCAAGCATTGGGGGTTACTTTCAGAGCCAAACGCGGATTGTGTTTGTGTGTCAGAATTAATTCTATTTATTTCTGGTGTAGAATCTATAATCCCTGGGTCGTTTTCTTCTGATTGCTGCATCAAATTTAAACTGGTATCAATTACTGGTTCTGTGCCATCGTGAATCAAATTATTTGATTGTTCTGAGATATCCCGTAATGGGGGTGATAGTGGTTGTCGTCCATTGTATTCATAGTTGTGTGATGTATCTTGATCGGAATCCAGCAAGGACTCAGGAAAATATGTTTTTGTCACTTTTTGTTTTTTGTGGTTGTGAGTTATATTATCTTCATCTGAATCAGAAGACTCAGGAATATATGTTTTGTCATTATCATCGTCGGAGTCGTGAAAAAGATCAGTTTCTGGTGCATAGCTCGTTTCATTATCAGGAAGAAGTGATATGTCTAGTTCTTCGTGGCATAGCAAAAAATCTACATCTTTCGGTATATCTTTTTTATCGTTCACGTAGAATTTGAACGAAGACTGTAATTTAGATAAGTTATTTTCTTGTACCCATTTAAAGGAGTTTTCATATTCATTCGAATAGTCAAAAACTGCACTGAAATCGTTGAAATCGTAGGGCCTTTGCCATATTTCTTGTATATCAGTTTTCATCCTGTTTATTTCTTTTTCAGTGATCTTGACCGGTACTTTATCACTAGGGCCCGCGATTTCTTTTGCAATATTCTGATGGTCGATGGTCATAGCTAGTATTTTATTACGCCTAGCACTTGATGCCGCCATTTTTTTCTGAAACAAAACAAAAACTTAACACAGAGAAACAGCAGCTTAAAAGCATCTTTGTTTCTGACTGTATTTCACTCAATTCTTATGTAATTAAATGTCATCTACATGTTATAATCTGCCCCCAATAGAGTTAATCTCTATCGTAGGTATCAAAAATTGTAAGATCCATGTGATGGTACTGAAACACTTAGACCCCATAGAAATATAATTGCAGGGAATAAAAAAACATTTTTGTGGCGGAAATCGAACCCACGACCCGCACTAATCGCGCCGGAAAGTATCAACCTTACTAGCCACGCTCGCTACGGTCATCATTTTTAGTACCTAGTAAAGTTTAATTGACATTAATATCAAAGTCTTTTTAAATCCATTATGGCTGAGGCCAAACGAGCGTAATTTTCTGAGTTTTGAGTCGCTTAAATTCCTCGCCCCCTTCACCCCCGCTAAACATTTCGGTCGGAGATAGCGCGTGTAGGCAGACAACTCATTTTGCGTTGCCGTGCGAATCAAACAGGATATTTTTATGAAAACAAATGCAGCAGAAATTACGCGACTCACAACCCAGAAAATTCCGCCCGTTTGGCCTCAGCATATAAGTTAAAGTTATTTACTTACGAAAAATGGTTTTTGCCGCCAAATCTTCGCAGCACAGCGCGCACTCCCTACGGCGCGTGCGACGCTCCCAGTTGTCTGCGAGCCACTGACTGATGGTTCTTTGTACTTATACCTCCTTCAACCCCGCCCGCCCGCAGTATGTGTGAAGTTTAGTTGCGAGTGGCTTACAATAAGAGCCGTATAGTGACTGATTAGGCTCTAAATGTTAGCCAACCAAAACTTTTCGTCGTAGTAATCCTTAGAATAAGCGTCGCAATGTATAATTACGGCGCTTATTACAAGGATTCATAGTGCTCTAAGTATTGCAGTCGCTTGTAATTAGCGTGGTATGTACACATACGGCTATTGTCATAAGGATAACAATATATAGGTTGTGATTGTTACTTCATTTTACCGCCGTAATTTGTAGTTACAACGCTTAATGTAAGGAATATACATGTTGATTAGAATGCGTATCCTTAGTGATAAGCTCTATATGTCTTTAATGCGATTAACGTAAGCACACTATAAGTTTTATCTATACATGTTTATGTCAAGATAGTGTTATGTTCGTTTACGGCGGTAATTCTTAGAAACCCATAAAATAAATGGTAGTTACGGCGCTTATCACAACTGAAAAAAGCATTTAGAGACGTTATTTTAAAAAACTGTCAAAGAGAAAGTTATAGATCTTGACACGGCGATTCCGAATATGGTACTAACTCAATTTTGGAAAAAATGCAGCTTACGGCGGATATCCTTAGCACGGCAGCGCTGACGTCACACGAGCGACCGGCCGCCGCTCGATAACGGTACCGTATATCAGCGCACGGGCACCGCGCGCCTCCTCAGTCCGCTTCACTAGTTGACGTTGGACGCACGCCTGTTTGCCCTCTGCTCTTTTGCTTACGCTCGCGCCTCTCGCTACGTTAACTATTACATATTATTTGTTTCATCTCGTACTTATATGTTCATCTTTATTGTGTATATTGTTTCTACCTATCTGCTGTGCTCGTCATCCTTCTTTATAACTGTTTATGTGTTGTACAATTTGTGACTGTGTAATTATATGTGCCTAACTTGGAATATACGTTTGGATTTCTATCGCCACCCCGCCTACCAAAAACCAGCTAAGTACATCCAGTCCATACCTATAAGTACATAAATTAATTGGCCATTCCTCATTGGTGATCATCATCACCAACACCTCAACATTGGCCAAATTGGTGACCCCTCTAAGAACACCATGAGCGACAGCACAGAAACATCACGCGCTGACGGCGTGGTAACACGACGCCACCGAACGAAACCGATGCGCGTTTCCATTGAACCGGAACACGTCAAAATTGACGTGATACGAGATTTTGAATTAAGGGTCCCGCCATTCTCAGCAGATGACCCCGAACTATGGTTCGCATTATTGGAAGCCCAATTTATAAATTTTAAAATTGTTGATGACGCTGAAAAATTTTACATTGTTTTAAAAAATCTTGAAATTTGCCATGCAAAGACCGTCAGAGACATAATCGTCAACCCTCCATCCCAAAAACAGATACAGCGTTATTAAACGTGAGATGATTAGGCGTCTCACCGCCTCACATGAAAAGAAGGTACGGCAACTCCTTACTCATGAGGAAATTGGAGATCAGAAACCTTCACAGTTTCTCCGCCACCTCCAAGGGCTCGCAGGCCCGAACGTGCCAGATGAGTTCCTTCAGTCTATTTGGAGCAACAGCTTACCTCATAGCATCCAGACAGTGCTAGCGTCGCAGACCACCCAGACCCTGGAACAGCAGGCTGATTTAGCTGATCGCTTGCATGAAATTTTTGTACCTGGTTGTCATAACATTGCTTCAACTGCTCAGACTAGTTCGAGAACAGCATCTGAGAACAGCTGTACCAGCGAGACCGCTGAACTGAAGAGAGAGATTGAGCGCCTCGCAGTGATGCTTGACGAAAGCACACATTCGTTGCGCACTCCTGAGCGCCCTAGTAAGCAGCAGGATCGTACTTCTTCAAGCAGCAGAACCACTCCGGCTTCGAAAACCAAACGGAACCCATGTCGGTACCACTCGAAGTACGGAATGAAGGCGCGCAGGTGTCAGAAGCCATGCGACTTCATCAAGTCGGACAATGCCGTGACCAACTCACTAATGGCCACGGAAGATGACCTAGTCCCTCCAGGTCGCCTCTTCGTGACTGACCGCGCTACGAAAACCCAGTTTTTGGTCGACACTGGTAGCGACCTCTGTGTTTTCCCCCGGTCTCAACTTCGAGAGCGTCGTGCGTCTACGGACTATAAACTCACCGCAGCCAATGGGACAACCATCGACACATATGGTTACGTGCACCTAAACCTGGACCTTGGACTTCGTCGGACCTACCCATGGAAATTTGTTGTGGCTGATGTTACTAAGCCTATCATAGGTGTAGACTTTTTGTGTCACTATAATTTAATTGTTGACTGTAAAAATAAGATTTTAATTGATAATACTACATCTTTATCTACTTCAGCTTCACTGGCTTATAGTGCTAGCGATATACAATCGGTGAAGGTGCTGACTGGCGATTCGTGTTACCATCTTTTATTATCGCGTGAATTTCCTGATATTACGCGACCAGCTGGTACTCAACGCACCATACCTCACAACACACAGCACCACATCCGCACTACTCCTGGTCCTCCGGTATCGTGCACACCTAGGCGGCTAGCTCCGGACAAGTTGCTGGTAGCTAAAAAGGAGTTCGAGTCTATGCTTGCTAATGGCACAGCTCGTCCTTCTGATAGCCCCTGGTCCTCCCCATTACACCTGGCGCCGAAAAAGGACAACGGCTGGCGTCCTTGTGGGGACTACCGACAGCTCAACGCCCGAACGATCCCAGACAGGTATCCAATCCGACACATCCATGACTTCTCTCACAGCATTTCTGGGTGTCGGATCTTCACCACCATCGACCTGGTGAAGGCCTACAATCAGGTTCCAGTCTGCGCGGAGGATATTCCTAAAACGGCGATCTTTACCCCTTTCGGAATGTTTGAATTCCCCTTTATGGGGTTTGGTCTCCGAAACGCGGGTCAGACGTTCCAGAGGTTCGTCGACGAGATGATGCGCGGGCTGGATTTCATCTACTGCTACCTTGATGACTTCCTGGTCTTCAGCAGGGATGAAGTCCAGCACGAGGAACACCTCCGCCTAGTGTTCACCAGATTGCGGGACTATGGGATGGTAATAAACGTCTCTAAGTGTGTTTTCGGTGCTCCCGAGGTAACCTTTCTGGGTTACACTATTTCGGAGAGCGGAACAAAACCACTTAGAGACAAGATACAGGCCATACATGACTTCCCCCCTCCAAAAGATGTTAGAACGTTGAGACGCTTCTTGGGCATGGCCAACTTTTATAGGCGATTTTTACCAAATGCTGCCCAAATTCAAGCACCTCTCAACGCTCTTCTCACTGGGGCAGTCAAGGGCTCCACACCCATCCACTTGACCGACGATGCTCTGAAGGCTTTCTCAGACACCAAGGAAAGCCTAGCCAATGCCACCCGTCTGGCACATCCAGATTGTCACAACAAGCTGGCATTGGTAACAGATGCATCGGACGTGGCCATTGGAGCTGTTTTACAGCAGCTTCAAAATGACGTGTGGCAGCCACTGGCGTTCTTCTCCCGGAAACTAAGCCCATCCCAACAGAAGTACTCTCCGTACGATCGTGAACTCCTCGCGATCTACGAGGCCATTAAGTACTTTCGTCACATGGTCGAGGCGAGGCACTTCACGGTCTACACAGACCACAAGCCCATCTGTTATGCTTTCCATGAAAGGAAGCGTGACTGTTCGCCACGGCAGTTTCGACACCTGGACTACATTTCCCAGTTCACGACCGACTTAAAGCATATTTCTGGCAAAGACAATGTCGTTGCCGACACTTTAAGTCGTGTTGAAGAACTGGGCGCTCCAGTGTGTCTTGCAGACCTTGCCAAAGACCAAGACGCCGATCCCGAACTGGCACAATATTTAACAGACGGGTCATCACTTCGTCTGCAAAAGATGAACTTCCCTGGATGTCGCTCCCCTTTGTACTGCGATGTCAGCACACCGACTCCCAGGCCGTTCGTCACAAAGTCACTCCGCAAACAAGTATTCGAAAGTCTCCATTCCCTAAGTCACCCCGGCGCAGCAGCAACTGCCAAACTTGTAGCTGAAAGGTTTGTGTGGCCCGGGGTGAGAAAGGATTGTCGAGACTGGGCTCGAACTTGTTTAGCTTGTCAACGCGCCAAGGTGAGTCGACATGTGTCTGCACCGCTAGGCACCTTTGACTTGCCACGTGCGAGGTTCAGGAAGGTCCATATCGACCTCATAGGGCCCCTGCCTGTTTCGCAAGGTTTCAGGTATTGTCTCACGGCCATAGACCGGTTCACACGGTGGCCGGAGGTCATGCCAATACCTGACATTACGGCAGAAACGGTAGCTAAGGCGCTCATCACCGGCTGGATATCCAGATTTGGGTGCCCAACAGATATTGTCACAGATCGCGGCCGACAATTTGAGTCCGCACTGTTTCAATATCTGGCAAAATCATCTGGATTCCAGCACAAGCGCACTACAGCCTACCATCCTGCTTGTAATGGCCTTGTCGAGCGCTTCCATAGGCAGCTCAAGGCCGCTATCACATGCCACGCAGATAGCAACTGGGTAGAGGTCCTACCACTAGTGCTCCTTGGCATCCGCAGTGCGTTCAAGGAGGACTTGCAAAGTTCTTCCGCTGAACTGCTGTATGGCGAACCAATACGGCTTCCCGGTGAATTTTTTGACCCAAGTACGCCCACTACGTCTGACATGACAGACTTCACGGCGCGCTTACGGTCCTTCGCCGAGAAGCTGAAGCCGGTCCCAACTTCTCGCCACAGCAAACACAATGTGTTCGTGTTCAAAGAGCTGGCCACTGCTGAACACGTCTTCCTGCGCGAAGACGCTTCACGTGCCCCTCTACAACCAGCCTACACAGGTCCACACAAAGTGCTACAGAGACAAGAGAAAGTGTTCAAACTCCTAGTCAAAGGAAAACCTATGACCGTCTCTGTAGACCGCCTGAAACCTGCCTTCATGATGGCAGACGAACAGGATTTGTCACGTGACATCTCTCCGCCTGTCACACCAATTAGGAACACTGCACCCTCTCCTATCACAACTCCCAGCAACACACCTCCCGTTACATCACCTGCTCCCAAAACCACACGTTCTGGTCGGCGAGTCAGGTTCCCCGATTTTTATCGACCCTAACCAGGTCTCTGGGGGGGAGTGATGTGGGCTACTCTCACATACGCATATTTATATCTATATAATTAACATACATTATATATCACATAAATATATATACATTATAAATTATTCATTCATTCACAGTCATACATTCACACATACTTCAACATTCACAGCATACAAACATTATATTTATAACACATGCACAATTAACTATTTATTAATATTTACTTAAATAATATATCACAACAAATATTCACACACGAGTATCATCTGGCCGCGCCGTCAGTGGGCACACGCACCACCACCGCGTTCTATTGTTCTCCGCTGACGTCACACGAGCGACCGGCCGCCGCTCGATAACGGTACCGTATATCAGCGCACGGACAATGTCGTTGCCGACACTTTAAGTCGTGTTGAAGAACTGGGCGCTCCAGTGTGTCTTGCAGACCTTGCCAAAGACCAAGACGCCGATCCCGAACTGGCACAATATTTAACAGACGGGTCATCACTTCGTCTGCAAAAGATGAACTTCCCTGGATGTCGCTCCCCTTTGTACTGCGATGTCAGCACACCGAGTCCCAGGCCGTTCGTCACAAAGTCACTCCGCAAACAAGTATTCGAAAGTCTCCATTCCCTAAGTCACCCCGGCGCAGCAGCAACTGCCAAACTTGTAGCTGAAAGGTTTGTGTGGCCCGGGGTGAGAAAGGATTGTCGAGACTGGGCTCGAACTTGTTTAGCTTGTCAACGCGCCAAGGTGAGTCGACATGTGTCTGCACCGCTAGGCACCTTTGACTTGCCACGTGCGAGGTTCAGGAAGGTCCATATCGACCTCATAGGGCCCCTGCCTGTTTCGCAAGGTTTCAGGTATTGTCTCACGGCCATAGACCGGTTCACACGGTGGCCGGAGGTCATGCCAATACCTGACATTACGGCAGAAACGGTAGCTAAGGCGCTCATCACCGGCTGGATATCCAGATTTGGGTGCCCAACAGATATTGTCACAGATCGCGGCCGACAATTTGAGTCCGCACTGTTTCAATATCTGGCAAAATCATCTGGATTCCAGCACAAGCGCACTACAGCCTACCATCCTGCTTGTAATGGCCTTGTCGAGCGCTTCCATAGGCAGCTCAAGGCCGCTATCACATGCCACGCAGATAGCAACTGGGTAGAGGTCCTACCACTAGTGCTCCTTGGCATCCGCAGTGCGTTCAAGGAGGACTTGCAAAGTTCTTCCGCTGAACTGCTGTATGGCGAACCAATACGGCTTCCCGGTGAATTTTTTGACCCAAGTACGCCCACTACGTCTGACATGACAGACTTCACGGCGCGCTTACGGTCCTTCGCCGAGAAGCTGAAGCCGGTCCCAACTTCTCGCCACAGCAAACACAATGTGTTCGTGTTCAAAGAGCTGGCCACTGCTGAACACGTCTTCCTGCGCGAAGACGCTTCACGTGCCCCTCTACAACCAGCCTACACAGGTCCACACAAAGTGCTACAGAGACAAGAGAAAGTGTTCAAACTCCTAGTCAAAGGAAAACCTATGACCGTCTCTGTAGACCGCCTGAAACCTGCCTTCATGATGGCAGACGAACAGGATTTGTCACGTGACATCTCTCCGCCTGTCACACCAATTAGGAACACTGCACCCTCTCCTATCACAACTCCCAGCAACACACCTCCCGTTACATCACCTGCTCCCAAAACCACACGTTCTGGTCGGCGAGTCAGGTTCCCCGATTTTTATCGACCCTAACCAGGTCTCTGGGGGGGAGTGATGTGGGCTACTCTCACATACGCATATTTATATCTATATAATTAACATACATTATATATCACATAAATATATATACATTATAAATTATTCATTCATTCACAGTCATACATTCACACATACTTCAACATTCACAGCATACAAACATTATATTTATAACACATGCACAATTAACTATTTATTAATATTTACTTAAATAATATATCACAACAAATATTCACACACGAGTATCATCTGGCCGCGCCGTCAGTGGGCACACGCACCACCACCGCGTTCTATTGTTCTCCGCTGACGTCACACGAGCGACCGGCCGCCGCTCGATAACGGTACCGTATATCAGCGCACGGGCACCGCGCGCCTCCTCAGTCCGCTTCACTAGTTGACGTTGGACGCACGCCTGTTTGCCCTCTGCTCTTTTGCTTACGCTCGCGCCTCTCGCTACGTTAACTATTACATATTATTTGTTTCATCTCGTACTTATATGTTCATCTTTATTGTGTATATTGTTTCTACCTATCTGCTGTGCTCGTCATCCTTCTTTATAACTGTTTATGTGTTGTACAATTTGTGACTGTGTAATTATATGTGCCTAACTTGGAATATACGTTTGGATTTCTATCGCCACCCCGCCTACCAAAAACCAGCTAAGTACATCCAGTCCATACCTATAAGTACATAAATTAATTGGCCATTCCTCATTGGTGATCATCATCACCAACACCTCAACATTGGCCAAATTTGCAATAACGCCTGCTATGCGTCTTACATTACAAAATTACAAATATACGAGCGGAAAAATTCGATTCGAATTCATGTGCGGGATTCGAACCCGAGTTCGAATCGTTAAAGAACGACAGGAAAAAATTGAGTTATGACTCATTGTCTTGTTAACTCAATTGGTTAGAGTATACTCCGGTTGAAGGGGTGGATGAACGTGGGTTCGAATCCCGCACATGACTTAAAAAAAAAAACTCGTATATTTGTCATTTTGTAATAATATTTTTTTGTTAGAATAGTGACGAGTGATCCTACGGGCAGCCCGTCACCCCACGGGCAATCCGGCACCCCACTAGCAGCCCGGTACCCCACGGGCAGCTCGACCCCCTACGGGCAGCCTGGCACCCTTGCTTTACTAAGAGTGCTTCACGGCAGACCACAGCGTTGCTTAATATGAGATAAACAGTGCTCAAATGTGAATAATTAGTTGGCAGGTACGGCAATCGCGAACGAAGTCGCAGGTACAGCTAGTAGGCAATATAATTGAATCATGCGGATAAAGACGTGGACAGAAGCAAGTGACATTAACCGATATTGCCAATAAAACCTCCTGAGCATTATGAGGTTGAGGTTGGACTCAAATAAAGACCCTACAACTTTTACTTACGTAAATACCAATTCTGTCCTAAATCAATAGACGACGACGGCTCAGACCTTTCATCTCGCTCTCTATAAGAACACACCCTAATCCCGTTGAAACCTCAACAAATATTATTCAGCGTCTGTGTTAGTTTTCCCTCGTTCCCATTCATCCCTTCTCATCCCTTGCAGGAAATCTATTTAATATCGCCACTGTGTATCAGCGAACAGCCATAAATTCTTCTTTATCGATATGATAAGAAACAAATGTAATATAATATAAGTTGATCCTGTTGTACTTCTCAAGAGAAAAAATCTAACTTAGTGTATAAAGATATCAGACTGTAATTTCCTTGGAGTCCTTTGCAGACTGTAGAGGAATGTTATATAATCTAAGAACCCATGTTACACCAGATTTGTTTTGGTCCCATTTAATAAGTAGCGCTCATATTGCTATGTGCCTATGGGGTGCCGGGCTAGAAAGCCACGTCCCATCTCTTGCATTGGGAGAGGAGACTAAAAGTAAAGTACCGGAGGGTGGGCAGCAACGCCTGAGAAACTGCTTATTTAAACTGTGATTCTTAATATGACTGCCAAGTGTAGGGATTATGGCAAATCTCCCTTTAGCTGGTTGTTTTCAGCAGTGGACAATTCGGCTGATACGGTATATTTCTTTTATTTTCTTTTATAGCTCATAGGCTAGCTTTAAACTACTATCTCACCTGATGGTAAGTGATAATTTGGTCAAAGATGTAGGCTAACCTAGAATAACTGGCTCTCAAGGAAAGTCGCCTTGAAGATTGCTGACACATATTCTACTTGATGGTGGTTAGCACGATAACAACGACTAAATTAGATACGCTACGAGTGCTTCAAATATTAAACAATATTGCTATCCTGTCCCCTGACTCCGGGAAACTATTGAAAAATGTATGCTTTATAGCCATCAACTAGACTACTAGAACTTTTTTTAAGACTTTTTTTTTATTCAGACCCGTAACAATTACTAAATTATATGTTTGAAAACACGGGTGTTTGAGCGTGAAACAACTTACTGTGAGTCGATATGACGATCGACAATGTTTTGGCTTCTACCGGAAGCCTTCCTCAGGATATTGAGTGTGGTACGTCGGCCGCGGTCGCGTCACGTTTCACACTGTCGATCGTCATATCGACTCACAGTAAGTTGTTTCACGCTCAAACACCCGTGTTTTCAAACATATAATATAAATATGAGCGTAAGTTTTTATAATATAATTACTAAATTACAAACGAGAGGTAAAATTATAGTAATGTGTGGGATTTGAACCCGCGTCATCCACCCCTATAGCCGGGGTATGCTCTATCCGACTGAGCTAACATGACAATAAACTAACACACATTTAATTTTTTATAGCTAAATTGTATCAACAAGTCTACAACTACAGACTCCATTGTCGCTATGACACAAAGGCCTTTGAGGTACGCCGCCAGAAGATTACACTTCTTTGAAGTGCCGCCAGGACTGCCGTAAACAGATTCTAATGGACCCCTATTTTGTCAATGTTGAATCGAGATCTTTTAGACGTTTGTGGAAATTAGAATGGGAGAGCTGAGTCGTAATTTTTTTTTGGGTGTTATAAAGAGTTTTGCTCCAGCTTGATTTACTGACTCCATCCGACACAAAGGGTCCCTATGAGTCTCACGTTGCTCGTGGGATAAAAAAAAATATTGGGAGACCCTGATGACAGCTTGCGACTTACGTTTCAAAACCTATTATCAATAAACACACGTTCTTATGTTATGGAGAGAGAGGACAATTCCTGATGGAGGAGTCCGTATTTAAAAAGCGCACCTATTTGCGAATCTGCTTGTGAATATTATGGTTTGCGGTTTGTCATGCGGCTCGCGGACAAATCCCTTGTTCATGCGAGCGCCGCGCCAATCCGTGCATGTACACTCAAGGATATGTCACAAAACTATTACTTCTCAGTGTAATAATATGTGAAAACGGACAAATACAAAAAAAAAATTATTCAATAATTTCGGCGTAAATGTCACTAGACATATTTACAAATGTATTTCTAAAATATTAATTGAATATTTACTCAAAATATTTGTTACTAATATATATGGATTTGGGCAAGGTAAAACCTAAATTTATTAATTATTATGTAAATAAAAAACTTCACATCATTCGATATACACTGTACAGTATACACGATACACGAACCTACGAGTATACACATGGAGTACAGTGATCATAATATTATCACGACTTACATAAACGTCTTATGCAACATTGACCAATTCAAATAGTTTTTTTGCAATAACGCATGGTCTGACTGACATCACATTACAAAATTACAAACTTACGAGAGGAAAAGTTATAGTCATGTGCGGGATTCGAACCCGCCACCCCTATAGCCGGGGTATGCTCTGGCCGTCTGAGCTAACATGACATATGACAACTATTCGATTTGTCGACCTCCTAAAAAGAAAAGACAGGTGGCTGACTGCAATAGTTATCCAGTATGGTTCGCTGCGAAGATTATTAGGGACATTCATTGGAAAACCAGAATGCACAAAGCCTGGTTTGTCTCTTAAAGCATTAACCCTACAAACTATTTTCTGACCCATGTTCTAGTTTAAAAATACGCATCTCTCAGTGTACAAAGCACATAGCTAAGATTGAGGAAAAAATACAGGAGTGTCCACAGCGTTTTTGAGGTCACGTACTCAAGCTTAGGTCACCTGGACCAGATGATATTCCTAGTTCTGTCCTCAAGACATGTACAAAGGATATAATTTTGCCACTTTGCTACATCTTCAATTTATCACTTTTAACTGGAATGCACCCCAAATAATGGAAATTATCCAGAGTGACTCAAGACTAGTGACAGAACACTTGTTGATGAACATTGTCCTCTAGACATCTTATGTGCGCCTGCAAAACTATATCTTACACAAACATATATATAGACAGGTAAAGCAGCTGTTGGGTGATGAGCAGCTTGGTGTTCGAAGGGCCGCTCCGTAAACACAAACCTGTTATGCCTGCTTGCTTACATCTAGCGCAATGAATCGTGGGCTCAAAATCAATGTTATTTATATTGATTTCCAAAAAACTATTGACAAAATGTATTACTAATTATTGTTGAGCACTGAGTGCCAGTCATTGCTATAAAACCAATGTCTCACCTTACTGAGTTCTTTTTTAATGTCTTCATAAGTGACTGCCGCATCGAGACTTAATGAGTTAAGTGTAGTACTATTTCATTTAATGTAACATAACTGATATTCACATGTTGTGTGTGGGTCTATGTGTGTTGGCTTCCAAAATGGTTTGCCCTGTTTATTATATTATAGTTGTGGAATGTGACTATACAATTTGAAGTACCCTATGTGACCCTAATGATGTATTATTATTATTAAAGTGTTGTATGTGTTCCTAGAAATGTAGTCTTTTGAGATTTCCTTATGATTCCCTTTTGCGTAGAAAACCTAGTAAGTTAGATAGTTAAGTACTGAACTATTACTACTTATTTACTTTACATTAAGCTACACTGAGAAAAATCTAAAGTCAAAAGCGCCCTAATGACGGCCAATTTATATGGTATAAGGCGAAAAACCGACCAAACGTAAATACGTACAAAAACGCCTTCCAACGAGGTCAGTGAAGGCGAATGTTTCTTTTCGTCTTAATTTAAGGTGTATTTTGTGGTCTTTCTTAAATAGTGACTTTTCGATGAGGCTGATTAAGTCGTACGTTATAGTGATAATCACCGTATATAAACCGCCGTAAAAGTAAGGTATATTTTATGGTCAATACTGCAATCATTTTCGTATAACAAGTTCAATTCTGAAAATACTTTACGGAAGGCGTTTTTGACGGTTGTGTTTATTATAAAACATGGTACATTTTTATTGATTGGTGAAAATCATCTTAAGACTTGTGCAGGACGACGCCTTCAAGAATAGTTCATAAGTTATAGATAGTTGTAATATAGTTAAAATTGTATCGTACCATATTTGTAAAGCCCGAGAAGATAACTTGGAGGAAATGATGAAGCAATACTTCGCTACAGACGCACTCTGCCTCAACGCGAAGAAACCTTCGACAGATCCAGAAGAGACAGCCCGGCGTATCCTTATACAGAATACAGTCCACACAGAAGAAGGAAGATACGAAACTTCTCTGCTCTGGAAGAAAGAAGACTTCACATTTCCCGACAATTACGAGAACACGCTGAAACGACTCTATGGCATAGAGAAGAAGCTCGACCGTGACCCGAAACTTAAAGAGAAATACACAGAACAGATGGAAGCGCTCATCACCAAGAAGTACGCAGAACCTGCACCGAAAGAGAAGACTCCAGGCAAAACCTGGTACCTCCCACACTTTGCGGTAATAAACCCAATGAAGCCTGACAAGCTACGAGTTGTGCACGACGCCGCAGCCAAGACAAAGGGAGTGGCCCTCAACGATGCATTACTTAAAGGCCCTGATCTCCTACAGTCACTGCCAGGCGTCATGATGCGATTCAGACAGCACAAGATTGCAGTGACAGCCGATATTGGGGAAATGTTCATGCAGGTGAAACTTCGGAAAGAAGACAGAGACGCGCTCAGATATCTATGGCGTCGGGATCGACGGGACGACAGACCACCAGAAGAGTACAGGATGACGTCGCTCATTTTCGGAGCCTCCAGTTCTCCATCGACGGCCATCTTCGTGAAGAATTTAAACGCCGAAGCAAACCAACAGACGCATCCCGAAGCAGCAATCGCCATAAAAGAAAAGCACTATGTTGACGATTACCTCGACAGCTTCAGAACCATAGAAGATGCGATTCGAATATCTAAGGGAGTACGAGACGTACACCTGAAGGCCCACTTCATCCTCAAGCAGTGGAAGTCTAACTCAACAAGACTTCTTGAAGCCCTCGGTGAACAAAACGCTTCAGAAGATGCAGAACTCTACGAAACCGAACAGAAAACAGAAAGAGTTCTGGGGCTAATATGGAAACCGGAAGAAGATAAACTCACGTTCAATCTCAACCTGAACAGAGTACCACCACAGATCATAGAAGGGAAAAGGCCCACTAAGAGAGAGGCTTTAAAGGTTGTGATGTCTCTCTTCGACCCGCTTGGATACGCTTCTCCAGTAACAGCCAGAGCGAAACAGATCCTGCAAGAGATATGGCGCAGAGGCACAGCCTGGGATGACGAAATAGATGAAGATCTGTCCTTCGATTGGCAGACATGGATCATCCAACTGAAGAACCTCCGCGACGTGGCCATCCCGAGGTGCTACCTCGGTTACAGCGACGCCACCAACCTTCAACTTCATATCTTCACAGACGCCAGTGAGGTGGCCTACTCCACAGCCCTCTTCTGGCGAACAGAAGCTCCAAACGGCGAAGTCAACGTGTCACTCGTCATAGCGAAGGCAAGAGTCGCGCCTCTCAAGCTCACATCGATACCGAGACTAGAACTGCAAGCCGCAGTAATGGGCGCGCGCATCGCCGAAGCCGTCATGAAGGAGCATGAGAGAAAACCAGACTCCAAGGTTTTCTGGACTGACAGCAAGACAGTTTTAGCCTGGATCAAGACGGGCTCGCGATCCTACAAACCGTATGTGGCTCACCGTCTCGCAGCTATAGAGGAAAGCTCCACAGTCAATGAATGGCGTTGGGTACCAACAAAACTCAACGTAGCAGACGACGCCACCAGAGATGCTCCACCATCCTTTGACGCAAACCACAGATGGTTCAGAGGACCGGAATTCTTGTACGAGATCGAGGAAAACTGGCCCAAGGACACGTCACCTCCGACCCCAACATCAACGGAAGATGAAAGAGTCAACCACATAGCCAACAGCAAGACACAGAGGCTCGCAGAAGGGCTACCCGATGTCTCTCGCTTCTCTAACTGGGAGAGACTTCGCTACAGCACCGCGAGAGTCCTGCAGTTCATACAACTCTGCAGGACGAAGATAGAAAAGGTCAACTACAGGCGAACGAAAAGGAACCAAGAGAAAGATCCCGCGTGGAACAAAGTCAACAAGAAAACCACAGATCAGAAGAATAAACAGCCACTACAGAAAATAAGGACAGAAAAAATAAACTTCCATCCCGTCACTGCAGAACAGCTGATAAGGGCAGAAGAACTCCTCATGCGCTCTTCGCAACAAGAGTCCTTCACGGAAGACATAGAGAACATTGCAAAAGAGAAGCCCATCGACAAAGAAAGCCGTCTACGTCAATTAAGTGTCGTATACAACGATGGAAGATTGACGCTTAGAAGCCGCATAGACGCCACCACGCAAATCACAGAAAGCGTCAAAAGCCCGATGATCATAGACGGAGATCATCCTACAGTCAAGCTATGGATCAAGAGTGTACACGTCCAGCTGCATCACGCTGGCGTCGAAGCGACAGTGAACGAATGTCGCCAACAATATTGGGTTCTGCGCCTTCGACCTACAGCTCGAACCATAGTAAGAAGATGCCTTCACTGCAGAATGAAAACTCAAACGCCGCCGTACCCGAGGACAGGAAACTTGCCGTCATGTCGCTTGGCACACCACAGAAGACCCTTCACCTTCACAGGACTCGACTACTTCGGCCCGCTGACAGTTACCGTGGGGCGCACGCATCAGAAGCGATACGTCGCCATCTTCACTTGCCTAACGAGCCGCGCTATTCACCTAGAACTGGCGAACTCACTCAGTACATCTTCAGCAGTCATGGCACTTAGAAGAATGATCGCCCGACGAGGTTGCCCAACAGAGATCTGGTCGGACAATGGGACGAACCTGACGGGAGCCAACAAAGAACTACGGCAAGCCATCGATACCGCGACAGCAGAAGAGGCCGCAAAACGCACGATCTCCTGGCGTTTCATACCTCCCGGAGCTCCGTTCATGGGAGGGGCATGGGAACGCATGGTGCGATCTGTGAAGACAGCACTCACAGCAACACTCCACGAGAAAAGACCAACAGAAGAAGTCCTCTCCACCCTTCTGGCAGAAGCCGAATACACGGTGAACAGTCGCCCGCTGACCCATGTATCCGTCAGCGCGGACGACCCGGAAGCCTTAACACCGAATCACCTATTGCTGGGAGGACCCGGACGAGTACCGACACCTGGAACCTTCAACGAACGAGATACCCTGACGAAGGACAGCTGGCGCGCAGCACAGAGACTGGCCGACATGTTCTGGGGCAGATGGCTACGAGAGTATCTCCCAGAACTTCAAAACCGGCGGGAGCCACACGGAAGAGGACCCACAGTACAGATCGGGGATCTAGTCCAGATCATCGACCCCAATCTGCCACGCAACGTATGGGTTCGTGGAAAAGTTATCGCCACGTATCCAGGGCCTGACACAGTCGTGCGCACCGTCGACGTGAAGACTAAAGGAGGCATCCTGCGGCGGCCAGTAAGGAAGATGGTGATCCTGCCTATTGAAGACGTGTCTCCAGCACCGGCAGCAGATGCGACGAGGTCACACGGCGGGAGAGATGTGCAGGACGACGCCTTCAAGAATAGTTCATAAGTTATAGATAGTTGTAATATAGTTAAAATTGTATCGTACCATATTTGTAAGTGTAAATAAATAAAAATAGAATAGGTGCTCTCCATAGGGTAAGGCTCCAACCAACGGAGTAGCGATAGGTGCGAGCGAAAGGGAGCATGCGCCTGAGCGAGAGGCAACATACGCCTCTCCCATTGGCCGAGCGCGCCTCGCGCACTCTCGCTGCACACGACTAGACTGTAGAGAATAGGCGGCTTATAAACAGGCCCATTTTGCTGTGAAATTCATTCAGTGCTCACCTCTCCTCAAGAAAACAACTCCGAAGAATAAATAACAAGAAGCTCTCAATACTTGTTTCTCTCAAGCAACACCCTCCTCGGCACACCAGCATAGTAAGGTGTATCCAGTACAAGACTTGTGAATTCATCTTACGTATTTACAATTCAACGGTAAAAGGTCAAATTTGATTTAAGCCTTTAAGTCGTTTTTCTCAGTGTAAGACTAGATTATGGCATCACCGCCTGACAAACAAATTATAAGTTAATGAGTTTATATTATAGCTTAAATAAATGCTCTCTATCTTGACAAATCTCACACACTCGACTGAAAGTTTCGACAAAATACACTCACAGTATCACTGCACATGTTATTATAGTCACTTTTATGCGAACGTGTAACATTTTTCGAATCTCCTAATACTGGATTCCACGTGCCGGAGAATACATGGGGGAAATTTTAAAATTCGGTATTAACACTTTATACGGGGTTATTGTTAATATGTTAACAACCTCTTAGGGTTGACTTCTGCTAATCCTAAGAAACATTTTTAGATAATAATGATTTTCTTTGGAAAAAAATAATAATTGTTTTATTGATTTTTTTATATGTTTTTGACTGAATAAGCACGAGGACCACCTGATGTCAAAAGTCTCTTGTGCCTGTAATGTATTATTTCATATTGGTTATTACTTAGCTCGATGTAAATATTCAAAACTCTATTCAAAGGGACCACGGCGCGGTCCATTGTTGCCGCGGCGGGCGCTCTTGACTCGGAGTAGGCATTAAAACCCAAAAATATATGTGTTTTTTTTATTTTATTTTTCAAATCAAAATAAATCATCTCAAAATATTTCTTAGGACTAGCAGAAGTCAACCCTAAGAGGTTGTTAGGATTTTTTCAATGACTCTCTATATATCTTTTTATAATATTTGCATATTAATATTTCATTGTTTGTACTCATTGGGAAATTGAGAATCTGGTGATATTAAGCATAACATAGTATGAGTCATTTAATTAACAATATTTTTTCTACACATTTTTTTTAAAGGAAAAAAATCAGTATAATATCAGTAATGCTTACAAATATAACTAAATTTTACGGATTAACATATTTAAACAAAAAACTTATAAATAACTAAAAAAAAAACTCGTCCAATATTCCGCTACCATTAGGCAGTGTCCCCAAAATGCTGGCCGCATTGCCACGTTGTATGGTTGTTTCTAAACATTTAATTTAACTATTTTACCAACTTTTATGAAAATTACAGGGACCAATTCGAAACTTTTATTCCATTAAACACATACAACCACCAGGCTAAAGGCCTCAGGGTGACTGCACATAAATACAAATAAAAACAGTCGAAATCATAAAAGTTTATTATAACAAAACACGTGCAACTAAAATGGTTAAAAGTTTTTAAATGACAGTAAAAAAATATAAAGCGTAAAATTAAAAGTTCCACAATTAAACATTTACACGCAGCCAAATAAGCCGCAAAAAACAACACCGACGTAGCATCGCAATAAACCGGCAGTTTCATTAAAGTAAAGCTCTTCGCGACGATAAACGATTGGATGTGAAACAGTCCTAATAAAACGTTTTAAAATGGGAGTAATTAATGCTTCACAAGAATTTATACTTGCCTAAGTAGCGTATAACGGGAAACATATAGGTATATAGGACCACATATAAATATAACCTCATAATATACAGGGTTATTAGAAAAATGCTAACAATCTTTTAGGGTTGACTTCTGTTAGTCCTAACAAACATTTTGAGATGACCCCCTGATGTTAAACCTCTCTTGTGCCTGTAATTTATTGGTTCATATTTTTTATTACTTAGCTCGATGTAAACATTCAAAACTCTATTCAAAGGGAGCACGGCGCGGTGCAGTGTTGCTGCAGCGGCCGCTCTTAGCTCGGAGTAGGCGTTGTCATTTACAACGGTAGATGTCATGAAATTTGAATTAACAAGAATCGTTAAATAATCTGTTTCTATTCGGTAGTCATAGGTACAGCTTATACGGCCATTAAAATCACAGTTCCAGTACCAAATATGTAGCCAATAACCTAAAGCAGATATAGACGACTACTGTACTGTACTGTATCAGCCGGATCGTCCACTGCTGAAGACAGCCTCCCTTCTTAAGGGGGTATTTGCCATAATCCTCACGCTTGGCAGGCGGCTTAGGAATCGCAGTGTAAGCTAGTAGTTCTTTAGAAGGCGCTGCTGCCCACCTTCCAGTATAATTATTCCCTTAGTCGCATTTTACGACACCCACGGGATGATATGGGGAGGTGCAATTCTAACCCGGCACCCGGCACGGGGAAGACGACAACAATGTTTGTTAAATGTTGTTTACGAATAAAAGGAAAAATAAATTGGTTTACAAATATAAGGGAGCATTAGAAAGTGCGCGTCAGAATAGGAAATTATATTTGACATACATTGCTGGCTGCCAGTAATTTTCCTACAGCAGAAAATCAGGACATGTTTTGAGGCAAGCCAGTGTTCATTTTATTTTGATATTTCAATTTTTGTTACCTCTAAGTTGGTCTCCATTTGAATTTCATCAATTTTAGTCAAGCAGTTTTTCAGTTGCACTTATTAAAATTAAATTAAACTTCATCATTTCATTACACCCATATTTTTTTTATATGCTATCGTTATCGAATAAGCACGAGGTTCACCTGGTGTTAACAGTTACATCTGCCTATAACGGATGCAGTTTGTAACAATTGGCGAACTGCACTTTGTTAAGTCTCATATGCCTGTAATTTCACCCCTAGCCATACCCGTCAAACCAGAAGTTCAAAAACCACCATCTTCCAACCTCAAGTAGAAAATCTGTGGCCAAGCCCCTAACGATGTGTTCTGGCCTTCCGGCAGCTGTCCTAAGAACCAGTAATTGTTAGCTGGAACAAAATATTTGACTGCGTCATCACTTACCATCAGGTGAAATTCATAGGCCTACTAGATACAAAAAAATTTAAACCCTGGGGGTGTTGGGCTGGAGACCCGTGGGGTGCCGGGCTATATTGTCACCCACCCCCATCTCTTGCCGTAGGTGTCGTACCATAAGGGTAAAAATACTGTCAGGTGACACCACCGCCATCCGAGAAACTGCTACTTCACACTGCAGTTCCCAAAATGCCTGCCAAGCTTGGGGATTGTGGCAAAATTAAAACCAGCCTTAATGGTTATGTTTAGCAGTGGACAAGCCGGCTGATACAGTACAGTACCTACTATACCATGTAAGTTGTTTGAAACATGTTGATTATGATATTATTGCCAAATTTGTAACATCAGAGGCCCAACTCCCTCATAAAACTATACTATGGCAAACCAACTTCACTATTTCTTCATATTTTAAGTTAAAATATGAATAATTATTATTCATATTTTAACTTAAAATATGAATAATTATTATAACAAACGGGATATTTACCGTGTTTTTGATTTTTTTGAGCTCTCGATATTTGGGCACTGTTGCAAGCGCCATGATCACGAGTAAACTGAAGTAAGGTTAAAATAGGACTGAATTAAGAGGGCGTCGTTGGCCCCCAGGTACTTTAATTCTTATTTCGTCTGTCTATAACATGAAAAAATACAGTTGAAGAAACCTACATGTTGCAGACACGACTTTTATTACCGCAAAACGAATGGCTAGCTCCTTATAAATAAATGTTTTATTTTCACGTGCAGGAACATACTCCCACGACTCACTAATTTAATAAGATGTCTGACCTCTGTGGGTATAACCTAATCTTATCAAAAACCTTCTTCGTTATTCACAGAGGCAAACGTGCTGTAGGTATGATATGTACGTCTAATGTCACTTCTGCGTTTGAGTACCGATTCTGTGGTGAACAGAGATAAACAAGACAATGGACACCTAATTCTTTAACCGAGGGAAGGCTGCATGATATTCCCCAGGCAAATACTTCTGGACTCATCTATTGGCCCACCTTGTATTTTCAGTTTCGTTTGGTCCTAGCTAAAATTTTATATTAGGTCGAGCAAAAAGTTTTTATGCAGTTTTGAACCTGGCACATTCACAATTTCATTCAATAGTCTTTTTTTGAATTTCGAACACAGAATTTAAAGAAATAAAAGACAATTTGGAGCCTGTTTGTTGATATCAATCAATCGAATACTAAGAAAACTTGGTTTTATTGGTTTACTTGGATTTAATTCTTGAAAAAGTGATTGATATCTTTGGTTTTGCAACAAACATTACTTATTCTTAACATTTAGGTGAGGTTCTATCAATAATCTATGGATACTTCACCTGAAGTCGCCGCCCAAGCTGTGGCACTTATTCAGGCCGGACACAGCCAAAGAAACGTGAGTGCTCAACTTAATTTAAGTCGATCTGCGGTCCGAAATGTTTATCGGAGGTACCTAGAGACTGGCGGCTTTGTTCGTCGCCAAGGAAGGCCACGATCTCGGGTCACATCTGAAAGGCAGGATCGATTCATCGTGACGACCAGCTTGAGAAATCGTCACCTTACCTCCATTGAGATACAAAACCAACTTCGCGACTTCCACGGAGTATCTATGAGCGCTCGAACTGTTCGGAGAAGGTTAAAACAACGCGATATGGTACCACACAAGCCAGCTAATGGGCCCAAACTAACGCGAGCCCACCGAACAGCGCGCCTTCATTTCGCACGCAGTCATTTAAATTGGACACAGCAAGATTGGAGCCGTGTACTCTTTTCTGATGAGTCTAAAATTGTGTTACATGTCAATGATGGAAGGAAGAAGGTCTACCGACGTAAGGGAGAGCGTTTCGCACAATGCTGCTTTGAAGAGAGGGTTGCTTATGGCGGTGGCTCATGGACTGTCTGGGGCGGTATATCCGCGAGCGGCAAAACTCAACTTGAGGTTGTTACAGGACCACGGCTGCCAACATTAAATGCTGAAAGGTACATTCGTGAGTGCTTAGAACCTCACGTGATACCATACGCGGACTATGTGGGCCCAAATTTCCTTTTTATGCATGATAATGCAAGAGCCCATGCGGCCGGCATCGTCAGGGAATATCTTCGGGATGTGAACATCACAGTTATGGACTGGCCAGCCAGAAGCCCAGACATGAACCCTATTGAGCACATGTGGGACGAGCTAAAAAGACGTGTTAGGGCTCGTCAGCCAGTTGCCCAGACGATGCAGGAGTTGAAAACTGCCATAGAAGAGGAATGGGAGATGATCCCTCAAAATTTCATAGAGCGGTTGATAAACTCTATGCCTAATCGTATGAGAGCTGAGGTAGATGCCCATGGAGGCAACACGCGTTATTAAATTAAACCTTTATTTGATAAAACATGTTTTTTATTCAAAAATCAATTGCCTTTAACAAGGCGCATATCCGACTTGTTAGACGTAGCTCCATGTCGTATGGTATTCTGAATTCAAATTTAAAACAATACGATCGAAAAAGATGGTAAAATGTGCCAGCTTCAAAACTGCATAAAAACTTTTTGCTCGACCTAATATAAAATTTTAGCTAAGACCAAACGAAACTGAAAATACAAGGTGGGCCAATAGATGAGTCCAGAAGTGTATATTCCCACATTATTTTCTTTTAAATATAACCTCTAGAATATGATTTTTGCATAAAATCTGGGTCTGTTAGAAAAGAAAATGAAATGACATGGCCTTGTCTATACGCGTCCCTTTCATTTCTATTTCTTCAGCAAGTAAAGAAAATATGACCCCGGAAATGTTAACTAAAATCTGCAACTTGAGTAAATGATGGCTGAGCGGTAATAGCTATGAACTGCCGTGCCGCAGGTTCATGATTCGATCCCCACGACTTGAACTTCACTGCATGGAAGGGCATTTTGCGAATGCTCGCCTAGCTAGCTACCATTTTCAAATAGAAAATGTGTCGCCAAGCATCCAACAGTATGTTTCGGCAGCAGTTCTTGTCCCTAAATTACAGACTAATGAGACTTAACAATTGCGTCAGAGGGACGGGCGAAGTACAGTTCTATTCAAAGATTATGATATTTTGTACGCATATTCTTGAGCATATTTCTGTAAAATTTTCTTGTTTTTGCAAACTGTATAACTGTCAAATAAAGTATAAATTTAAAAAAACATAGTTCGAATTTAAAATTGACTTACCTCACTAGAGTAATTTGCTGTCCCACGCGAGCTACAAAATCGAATTTATCCGACGCATTTTAAGTTACACGTAGGTATACCGAGCACGCATAATGAAATTATATTTACAATAAAATAACATTTCTAATGGGGCCTTATTGTCTAGTTCCAGAATAAACTTGATTTTAATATTTGAACTCTTTAATGTGCTTCGCCTTTAAAGAAAAATATAAAATTTAGTTCATATTTATTACAATGTTGTTAGGCAAGACGGCCCCAGTACAAGTAGCGTATATATCATGTAAAAATACATTTACAAAGATACCTATATATACCGTCTACCGCTTTGGCTGTCTGCGGTACTCTGTCGACATTTTGACGTTTATTACTTACACAGGAATTTGTTTATTTTCTACCACACTCTCCAACTTTTGGGTAATGTTTGGAACGCGGGAGGGTTGTTATTACATGATGGAATAATAATGGAAGGAATTCCCAACGTTGAGCGATCCCGCAGTTTGAATAGGACTATTTATCGAATGATATATTCGTTTTGGTATTTCAATTTAAAAATGCTTAAGACCCTTTTAAGACCCCTATTAGTAGCTTGTTCCAGCCAATACGAGAATCAAACAAAACAACGTTGAATTAAGGATTATATTAGCGCACGCTGAAATGTGACAGTTATGGTAATCGTTCCCTCAGGAACACAAGAAAATTTGAGAAAATCATGGAAGCATTGATATCACCGTAAAGGGGCCCCTTAACCCTTCTCCCTGGGTTGCAAGTCCCAGGTCCCTCTGGCCTCTTCCTCTGCAACGCAATGGACCCGGCACCCGCACGGTGAATCCATGGAATGAACACAAATTGCTTAGAATTTGTGTCTCCTTTCACATGGACACCGTTCTTCAATTTAAAAATCATATGTACTGCTTAAAGATATTAAATGTATCTATCGATTGACATAGTTTTATAAAAATGACGTTAGTATTATGACATAGCTTTTCCACACAAACATAGTTTCGGTATATTTTAAATACCATCTGTTCAAACTCGGTTAAATTTGCATGCACATCTTGAGCCTAATATCTATGCTTCTGGTTTGGCTTCTTCTAGGTTATCCTGAACAACATCTTCGACCACATCATCACTTACCATCAGGTGAGATAGTGGTCAAAGGCTAGCCTATAAAAAAACGCTGCTGACTGTAAATACCGTGGCTGCATGCACAGTGGCACTACTGCAGTTTGTAAGTAAATCTATAAAATGACACCCGAACAAAGCGGCAGCTGCAAGTGGAGTTCCCACAGTGCAGTTCCACAGCGCAGCCGCGCGGCACTCGCAGGTGGCTTCGCTCGGAATATATACTTAAAGCTTAGTGCCTTCGTTTCTCTTTCCATATTCCATGGTTTCATCATATTAAATACCAAGGGTTCATACTCGTTGAAATTTGCCATGCATATCGTACAGCCTAATATCTATGCTTTTGGTTTACCAGTTTTTCTTAGTTTTCGCGATTATTACACATAGTAATTAAACAACTTTAAACGGTCGGGACAAAAATAATGATAAATATACGCGATTTAAACCGTTTAAAGTTGTTTAATTACTATGTGTAATAATCGCGAAAACCTAAGACAACATTATGTTACGGTATACGGGCCGAAAACAGCAAATGAAATAAGACAGTGGGAGTATTACAAGATCAAGCGCGTGAGACTCCTAACATCGCTTAATTTCCTAAAGCGGTGTAGGGATAATAATATCATGCCAGTGTGCGTGAAAATTTCCCCGAAAAGGACATTACTGGAAGTGCCGACATCCTCCACTTACCCCGTAACCACGATCACTGCAAAGTGTTTGAAACGTCGGGTCGGGACAAAAATAATGATAAATATACGCGATTTAAACCGTTTAAAGTTGTTTAATTACTATTACCAGTTTTTCCTTTTATTGTTTATTTTATCTCTACATGTGAAATAAGAATACATTCAAAACGAATCTTCTGTAGGTGTATATTACGACGACTACGAAGTGTATATTCAAAATAATTTTGAATATACACTTTTTTATGAAAACTGAACAGAAGAAGATTTTGAAGCGCTTGTAGCGAAGTTTACTTAGCTGTTCTCAACCGATCAGCAAAGTAAAGCAACGTCGCCCGCGGTCGTGAGTTGGATGGGTGACCGCTAGTGACATTAATACTAAACGTTTCCGTGCTTCGGAGGGCACGTTAAGCCGTCAGTCCCGGTTGTTGTCTAAGGATAGCAGTCGTTATAGCTTGGTGGTAGAGCATATTGCGAATGCCCACCTGCCTAGCTTCCACCCTCAAGTAGAAAATCTGTAGCCAAGCACCTAACAGTGTGTTCCGGCAGCTGTCCTTGAGAGCCAGTAATTCAAGGTAAGCCTGAACAACATCTTCGACCACATCATCAATATCAGGTGAGATAGTGGCAAATGCTAAACTATCAAGGATAAAAAAAAGACAACAGGAGCATAGCTTTTAGAGTCATGCAAGCTTTCACCGAGTTTGAACACTTGGTATTTAAAATATGACGTAACCACAAGTGTATATAGCTATGTAGGCACTACCCATAAGTATTTCAAATAACGACAACTCACGGAAACTTGTTTGAACCTTTTCAATTAGTAAACAATAAAAGCGTACAGATAATTCAAGCGTTAATCACGTCGTTTATATCGTTGCGTCGTCTCGTTAGTCGTTATAACGGCCGTTAACATTCAATTGAGTGCTTTATAATCCGTCGAATGGTGCTGATTGTATGCAAATTGCTGTGACACCGTTAATGTTCAGTATATATTACTATTAGCTCTGTTAGAGCTAAAGAACTCGTAACTAAATATATATGTATTTTATATTTTAAACCGCCATTATTCTGCCGTTTAGTGAAAATAAAAGAATCAACAAAGATATCCATATAATTTAACCTGCGCACAACATTTACCAGAATCAATTCAGAAATGCTACCTGCACAGGGGAACAAACGGAAATCCTAAATTCGGACATACCTACTTTGGTTTTTAGGGTATACTGTACTGGATACAGAACCCAAAAAACCAAAGTAAGAGTAAAGACGGAGCCCTATTACTAAAACTCTAGTTAGACAGTTAAAATTTTCACAGATGATGTATTTCTGTTGCAAACGGAGACGTTTCGCACACACTTTATCAATTATATTATTAATGTATTGCCTCCGATTCTATCATGATTGGGTACAGAAGGGTTTATAATGAATGGAGAAGTGATAGTGGAGGCGACTGATAGCTGCCAAGGTATAAAGATTTAAAGAAGTTTTATTAGCCCGTATTTTTTTTTATAGGCAAGTCCAAGTTACATTGAATACATATGTATTCAATGTAACATTATGTATTATTAAATGTATTTAATTAAATACATTTAATAATACATAATGTAACATTCATAAATTATTTACACAGACATAATTATGTCTGTGTAAATAATTTAATAAAATTGAATAATATATATTTTTACACTTAACACAGTCAAATACAATTTGTAGTTATCGCGTTTGCACATGTCCTAAGAACAAAGATTCTAAAAGCTGCATTGACATGTATTCTTTTAATGTGTAGAAGGGATTGTATTCAAAAAAGTTCTTAAGTTTTAGTTTGAACAAACTATATTTTAAGGTGTTCCAACCTTTTGGTAATTTATTATACATCAGTATTTTCAACATTGTTTCTGTACTTAAGCTAATTTGATTTTTGGTACAACCCGAACTTCATTACTTTTTATAATTAGCTTTTCATTATTACGCTGATTATAAGCTAAAACTTTTTCCAGTTTTTCTCAAATATCCTCATGAATTTCTAATCAATTTCTTTCCAATCAAGTAATCACACGTTCAGATTCTATGTGAGTTGGCATGTGGTATACTCACCTGGCAAGCAAAAATCAATTCATAGTTGGCGTAGTAACCGCGTGACAAAAACGGCAATACCAAATTTAGCCAAATTTAGTGTGAATGCGGAACGAACTCTAAATAATAACAATGGGTCATATCTCTATCGTCAAGACGCCTGCCCCGCGTGTCGATTATGGCAAACCACTATTACTATTATAGTGAAGCCTTATGTTCTAAGGGGGACATCAGGTTAAGTCTCATGAGCCTGTAATTTTTCTGGCTCTCAACTGCTGCCGGTACACACTGTTAGATGCTTGGCGACAAATTTTCTACTTGATGATGGTAGCTAGCCAGACGAGCATTCGCAAATTGCTTTTCCACCATGCGATGATCCTCAAGCCGGCGGTAGGGATCGAACCATGTACCTGCGGCATGGCAGTCCATAGCTATAACCGCTCGGCTCTCATTGCTTCAAAATCTGCCGCGAGCTTTTTTGCCATCAACTTTTCTCTGCACTACAAGGCTTTCCACAGACACGGCTCCAAACTAAGCGTGGAGCCTATTATATTCAAATTCAAATATAGATATTTTATTGGCCTTATAATTAAGAATGTTACATTGGGCAAGTCATGTTTACAATAGTTTTTAAATTAAATTATTAAATTACAAATAATATAAATACAACCTAATTTCGAGCTCGACTTGAATAATAATATGAGTTCATTAGCTAAACGAACAGCTGAAGTCTCGTCAGGGACTGAATGCACAAGGTCATCCATATAAAATTTTGATTCTGCTATATGAGCAGCGTCAGGGAAATTCAGAGCCATCTCAGAGGCCAATTGACGCATTATTCTCATGGCCAGAAAAGGACTTCATTTAAGCCCGAAAGGAAGACGTCGGAATTTAAATGACCGGATCTTCTCATTTTCGGTAAATCGAAATAATATTTTTAGATATTTACTATCTTTTTCGGGGACACCAACTTGTAAATACATTTGCTGTATATCTGCCGTCATAGCGACAGGAAACAGTCTAAACCCCAATAGCAAAAGGAATAAGTCGGCTTGTAAATTAGGACCAGAATGTAACACATCATTGAGTGACAACCCAGACTGTGTCTTTGAACTGGCGTCCAGGACAATTCGCGGCTTAGGCTTATCCTTACTGACTACAGCATGATGCGGGATGTAATATCCATCACTACTAATATCACAGTCTGCAACCTCAGAAAGATAGCCCTTTTGAATATACTCATTAATGACCATATTGTAGTTATCTCGCAACCCAGGCACCTTTTTAAACTTCCTCTCCAAGGAAACAAATCGACGATGAGCAGTGGCTTGAGAATTACCCAGGGTGTCAGGATCAGCACAAAAAGGTAAGGCAACAGAATAGCGACCCTCATTATCACGTGACACAGTTGAAGTGAACAAGTTTTCACATGCTGTTTCTTCTGGACTCAAAAACTTCTTCAAAGGAAGCTCTTCCAATTCCCAGAATCTTTGTATTGATGTGTTTAAATCATTCAAAGCAAATGCAGTGAAAGAAGAACCATCTCCTGATGCTGATACTGGAGCACCACTTGGGCAGTCACCCATTAGTACATACCCGAAGGAAGTTAACAAAGCCGGTGGTGCCTCTGACCCAGAATCAATTTTATGACCCAAATAAATATGGGGGAATAATTGTGCGCCGAGCACAATATCAACATTTCCAGGTACATTCCAAGTTAAGTCAGCCATCTCAATGTTAGATATGTAAGCCATGTCACATCTCGCAATAAAATGTGAGGGCATCTGATCCGTTATGCAGTCTATGACCAATGCATGTAAATTGTATTTATTATAGGGACTCGCCCGAGACTCAATATATAGGTGCAAGAAAGCACAAGTAACATGTACTAAATATTATGTACTAGTATGTACTTATTGAGAGTGTACTTTGTAATTTATTACAATCATTCACTAGGCATATAAAGGTGCTAAAGAATGCACAAGTAAAATGTACTAATATGTATGTTGAGAGTGTACTTTGTAATTTCTTACATATAGACAAAATATGCACCAACAATATGTGCTTTTTATATAATCTTGCTAAAGAAATAACACCAAGTACCCACTTTCAAATGTACGGAAAGTACGCGTACCGTGTCGTGTAATAATGTGTGCTAAATAATATGTACCCAGACAATTTACCGACACATAGATACTAAAGGTTATGTATACCACTCAACATTGCTTGAACTAGAACAAATCCGGCTCGAAGGACCAAAAAATGGTTTGGCGTCTAAATAGCCAGAACCTATGTACTTGCGTACGGGAAAGTATGGTTTAAAAATGGCTCACTTCGTCGGACAAGAAGAAAAATACCACGAGTAAAATCCACAGTGCAGATCAAATAGGCCCACTCACCTCTTCATCAATCTGATTTCCTTGTTTCTTTGTCAGAACCTCCAGGGACTGTGTGATGCGGTGATGAGAAGTAGGTTTCCTTTTTTTTTCTTCACCTGCCGGCCGGCAAGGACTCAATCGCGATGACGATGAGTTTACACATGTAATCCACCAATAATATGGGTGAACTTGGTCGCACTGTCCATCACTCCACTTTTCGTTGAAATTATGTATATCCTTTCATCAAAATATACATGTAACAGGGTAAAAAACAAATATAATGTCCGAATAGTCGTAGGTGAACACGTGAAGAGAAAAAGTATATATCAAGTCAGTTTGACAGTAGCTAGACGATGACGCGGGTGCGATCAATTAGCCAATAACATCCAATATAATTCTTCCATTTGGAAACTGCTAGCGCCATCTCTGCGCACGATTTGTGCAACTCCAAACGAACCCATCGATGAGTGAGCTTTGCACTAATACAAGTGTTTTTTTCTTCTTGATAATAAGTTAATTAATATAAAAATAAAACCCAGCTTAAATGAAGCTATGGCGCTTCACCAACTTAATTTATGAAAATTATCTACCAATTATATACCTTTTTAATATTGCTATGTTTGCAATAATGCCTGCTATGCGGATTACATTACAAAATCACAAATATACGATAGGAAAAATCTAAGTCATGTGCGGGATTCGAACCCGCGTTCATCCACCCCTTTAGCCGGGGTATGCTCTAACCAATTGAGCTAACATGACATGACGTCATAACTCAAATCTTTCCTATCGTTCTTTAACCATCGTATTGGGATGGAGCGACATCTATACTAAAACTTACGTTGTACTACAAACAAGACCAATTTTGCAATTGGTTTAATATACCTATTACAAAAGTCAAAATAATATATCCTTCATCTAAGTCCAAATTAAAATAATTAATAAATGTCAAAACGAATTGAAATAATAATATAAACATACAACCAAAGGTAAAATTTAAATACGAGAGGTATTCGAACGCGCGGCCAATTTATTGTTGGTACGGAAACTTATGCGAAATTTCAGTTCAATTCACACGTGGCTAGTTTTATTTAAGTATCTACATACACAAAAGAAAGCCTATTTAATTTTCCGAACAAAAGTTCCCAAACAAACGTTCAAATCTAGAGCACAAGTGCCCCCTTGCGCCCCAGTTAGGAGTGCTCGAGAGCTGGGGCTCGAGAGACACTTGCTTCTTTTGTTACGGCGTCTTGCGTTGCCGTCTTTTTAATATGTTCACTACAAGAGTTTGGAGCTTCGTTGCTTTATAAAACAATTTTCAAATTAAGTATTCTGAATTAAGACTCATGTGGTGATGACACAAGTGGTTTTTTTTTATTCTTGATAGGCTACCCTTTGACCACTACCTCACCTGATGGTAAGTGATGATGTGGTCGAAATGTTGTTCAGACTAACCTAGAAGTACTGGCTCTCAAGGACAGCTGCCGGAACACACCGTTTAGCTTGGCGACAGATTTTCTACTTGAGGGTGTTAGATAGCCAGGCGGGCATTCGCAAAATGCCCTACCACCATGCTATAACGACTGCCATCCTATGACAACAACGGGGACCGTCGGCTTAACGTGCCCTCCGAAGCATGTGCGCGCTCAGTAGTAATGTCACTAGCGGCCACCCATCAAACTCATGACCGCGGGCGACGTTGCTTAACTTTGCTGATCGGTTAAGAACAGCTAAGTAAACTTCACTACGAGCGATTCAAAGGGCTGTGAAGAGTAGAGATGATGGAGGAACTCACCGTCGGCAGCGTGGTTTCTTTACCTTCTGGCGTCTTCGGGGGGCCCTCACGCGTTTTTTTTTCTACTGCCAGTAGATATACAAAAACCTACTTTGATTTTTTGGTACGGTCTTTTATAGTGTATCTGATTTTATATTAAGACGAAGTGGTCTTTGAAAAATTTCAGACGGAGTAGTTTTTGATAAATTCATATAAAAAAGGAAAATATCTTTCACGCACTGTATCACATGATCGCTACATAATAATAAGAAACAAATTTTGTATCGATGGGGTTTATTATAAACACAAAACTAGAATAGACGGAATTATAGAGCAGTATTTATGATTTTTTCTATAGAGAGTAATACATGGAATCGTTTTTTCGCATCAGGCATAGCATATTTTGACAAATTTCATGGAATTTTAAATTTACATATTTAATTGATATTGTATTTAGACGATACGTTATTTTTAAATGTATTATTTTTTATTTTATATATGTCGTATTTTTTGTTTTTATTACTATGTTTTATTATGTTATTAGTATATATACATTTAAAACGTGCATGCACTAGCTAATGTAATTGGTTATACTATATTAGTTAAATAAAATAAATAAATTATATATCGTATACATAAGAATATATTGTGCAACATTTTTTTATTTTTTTATGTTATTGTAACGGAACAAGCCCGAGGCCCACCTGATCCTAAGTGGACTAACCTCTACCTATAACAGATGCTTTCCGTCAACGACGAATTGCACTGTGCCCGTCACACTGAGATGTAAAGTGGTTAGGTCTCATGTGCCTGTAATTTTACTGGCTCTCAAGGACTGCT
The DNA here is from genome assembly GCA_963890685.1 of Plagodis pulveraria. Taxonomy (NCBI): domain Eukaryota; kingdom Metazoa; phylum Arthropoda; class Insecta; order Lepidoptera; family Geometridae; genus Plagodis; species Plagodis pulveraria. The sequence continues at coordinate 1,395,193 of OY982971.1, forward strand.
GCCGGAACAAAGTCAAAGTCAAAGTCAAAATCATTTATTCAATTTAGGCGTCTACGACGCTCTTGTGAAGGTCAATTACAAATTTTACTATTGAAATATTCTACATTGTACTGCCACGTTCAGCAAATAAATTGTATAGAGCCACTGCGAGAAGAACGGGCAAGAAACTCGGGGCCATTCTTTTAAACATCTTTTAACAATGTGTTACATACTTACTATATAATAGAATTATTAAAATATTTGTTTAAATTATGTAGGTGACAGGAAATAGCTTGGCGGAGGCAGAATTGTCCAGCCATTTTTGTCGTTTATGTAATCAGAAACTGTGTAGTAGGATTTTTTAATCAATATGTTTTTCACGTGCAACTTGAATTTCCCTTCTGTGAGCGTTGTAATATGTTTGGGAACTTTATTATAAAACCGCACACGATTACCTAAGAAGGACCTTTTATTTGTCTTTGCTAATCTAAAACCTGGCACCGCTATTTTATCTTTATTCCTAGTATTGTAATCGTGATTGTCACTGTTTAATTTAAATTTACTAAATTTTTTACGAATATACATAATATTTTCAAATATATACAGACTTGGTAAAGTTAAAATATCAATTTCTTTAAAAAGATCCCTCAGAGATTCCCTAGGACCCATTTTATATATGGCTGAATGGAAGTATCGTTTTCCCTCGGTTATCGAGACAAACAAAAAATCGTATTTCAAAGGCAGCTTAAATTAAAAATTCCTCACCCTTTTAAACCAAAGCAATTTAATTTTCTCAAACTTTACAAAAGCGTAAACCCAACTGGTAGAGTCAGCAAAAAACTTTATGAACTCTTTATAACCAACTTATAATTTAGGGCGTGAAATAGAGGTTCAAAGTTTGTTAAAACATTGGGACGAGGAAACTTAAATATTTGAGTTTATGATTATTTCTTGGTTCAAAACGAAATATAAGCTACTCACCTAAAGTTTTTTTTGCGATGTGGTTGAAAGTTTTACAGGTTAATTCCTGGCTCTCAATGACAGTTGCTGATACACACCGTTAGGAGCTCACCTAGCTGCGTGAACATTCGCAAAATAACCGTCCATCATGCAGAGAAGCTCAGACTTGATACATGATTCGAACCACCTCTACCTTTATTTTTCTAAGTCATTCTGCGAATGGTGCTCACCTTGCTAAGTGAGCACCTAACGTTGTGTGCCAGCAGCTGTCCTTGAGAACCAGGAAGCACAGAAAGTTCAGTTTTTTTTATTTCTGATAGGTAAGCCTTTGAAAGGTTAAGCTCAAGTCGAAGGCTAAGCAATCAAGAATAAAACAAATAAAATATTGAATATTTTTTTGCTGACTGTAGGTACAACATGCTCGAGTTACAAGAATGCTTCAATCTTAAGCACCCCAGAAACTTTTTAATATGTCGACGAAACTGACGGACGATGACGTCAAGGGGTTTCTTTTGTCAACACTTTCGTGTGATTAGGATTTTATCGAACAAAATTATTGCTATTATAAGTACCTTTCTAAGGTTCCGTGTAAAAATTAGGACCCTGATACTAAATTCCATGAAGTAACGTCATATAAACCTGAACAAGTAGAAAATTTTACAGAAGACGAGTATGTGCTAGGAATAAATTTCATATATATTCGTAGAGTCATATATATTCGTAAAAATAGGCAACAAAAAGACTAATTTTTGGAAAATGTATACCTTATAAAAGCTAACACAATATACAGCTCTGCAGGTATAATGTATGTGCTGACGAAAATTATAGGCCTAGTAAAAGGGTTCCATTTTTTACGCATCACTAAATCTATCTGTCTAAGGGTGCCTGAGCAATTATAAAAAAGCTGAGATTTCGAGTATAGGTACTCATGTTTAGCAAAGCAGGTATCGTAACATAAAACTCCTTTTTTGGGGAGTCGTGTAAAAAGTACTTTTTTAAAGTATAGTTAACAATAGTGTAAAAGTAAGAGGCAAAGATTTAAATAAAGATTCATTTCATTGTTCAACTGGGTTATACAGACGTATTTCCTTTGAGCTCTTATCTTGGTAAACGATCGAAGCCTTTCTGAGCTTGTTTTTTCCAAAATAGCGATGGATTTCCCGTAACTCAATTTTAATTAAATTGTGCTCTTTTAGCGTAAAATTGAACAACAACCGAAGCTGGAAAATGTCATGTGTGAAGTAGGGATCACACAAATTTGGGTCGGCCCTAATCGATGTTCGAGTGTCTGCTTATTCCTGACCTTGTCCCACGATAAGCGGAGTCGGCACAACTTGTACGTTTTGGAATATATTGTCATTAAAATGTAAACGGTTGAGTAATTTACGTAGACAAATATATATTTTGGATAGAATATTGACAAAAAAATCAAAGAGTTTTAGAGTTAATGTTATATTCAATTAGAAATATGATGAGGTAATAGTTATGCACTGCGGTGCGGTTCGAATCCCGCCAGAGTTTGAGCTTCACCGCATGGTGGAAGGGCATTTGGCGAATGCCCGCCTGGCTTGCGATCACCCTCAAGTAGAAAATCTGTGGCCAAGCACCTAACGGTGTGTTCCGGCAGCAGTCCTTGAGAGCCAGTGAAATAACAGGCAAAATGAGACTTTTTTTTGTGCTTGATAGGTTAGCCTTTGACCACTATCTCACCTGATGTGATGATGTGGTCGAAGATGTTGTTCAGGCTAACCTAGAAGTACTGGCTCTCATACTTAACAGGTAAGTCTCAAGGTGATGGGCGCAGTGCAGTTCGTCACTTGTGATGAAATGCATCTGTTATATTAGGCAGAGGATACCGCTTAACATCAGGTGGGCCCCGCGCTTGTTCCTTCACAATAACATAAAAAAAAAACAATTAGAAATATTATGTTTGAAGCAATGATAGCCGAGAGGTAATAGCTATGGTATACTGCCGTGCCGCAGGTCCATGCTCGCCTGGCTACCCACCACCATCAAGTAGAAAATCTGTCACCAAGCACTTAACGGTGTATTCCGGCAGCTGTCCTTGAGAGCCAGTACTTCTAATATAATATTATGTAATTGGCAAGGCTATAATCTTATTTTGCCAATCTCATTGTAGCGGGAGCGGGATGTGTGTGTGTGTATGTGTGGGAGGGGAGTATGAGGTCGTGTTGGCGTGCGTGTGCATGTGGTGTGCGAGTTCAAGCGTAGAAGGTGTGTTATTATGAATAAAATTACTATTAAAACTGATAGCCCATCACTTACTAGACTTTTTAATCATTTATATGTATAACGTTTTATTACACCTATTCTTTTTGTATAAATATATGGTTTCTGTAAACTCACACTCAGAGCCCCAAGATACAGGCTCACGCTTAGTTTGGGGCTCGCTAGTACCCACAGTTTGAATAATGTAAACCATGGATCAGACAAAGTGTAATTAGGTTAAGCTATTCTTTCAGGAAATAAACATTTACAAAATCACAAATATACGGTAGGAAAAATTTAAGTCATGTGCGGGATTCGAGCCCGCGTCGAGCCGGGGTATGCTCTAACCAAATGAGCTAACATGACATGACGTCATAACTCAAATCTTTCCTATTCTTCCTTAACCATCGTATTGGGATAGAGCGACATCTATAGCACCACTATATTAAGCACTACGCATTATTGCAATATTAAAATTATAAGGTTGCGTTTTGTAGTGTAATCCGCATAGCTAGCGTTATTGCAAACTTAACAATCTTAAAACAATAAACATTTATTATTATTATTATTACTATGCCAAAATATTGGTTTTGACACTGTGGATAATACCACCAAACTTCAACACGGAATACCTATTTTCGCAAAGCTAATTTCCATAATCCAAAATCAAATCTACCATTGTGGTTAACATTCTGTCTGCCGCTAGTTAGGTTCACGTATTTTAGCCTCCAATTTATAAATTGAATTGTCCGCAAACATTCCGTGTGCTCTGTTTATCTATTAAAATAACTTGTTTTTATTTAGATTTTGGATAGTAATATCCAGGATTTAAAACCAAACTACTTGGAAAACGACCCCTACTTAAGAAAACACTACATACACACCTGTGCCTCCTTATTCCACGTGTATAAAATAAATGAAATCTAATTTGAAAAACTGACTTGTTGGTAAGTGATGTCAGAACGTTGCGTTAAAAGCTCCAAGTCTTAGGTTCAATCCCGGGGTCAGAACAGAAAGAGAACAGAAAACAGAAGACAGGAGAAAGGGAATACCTCGAACATAGCAATATCGACTTCTCCTGATTGAGTCTCAATAGTGTGCGTATGTGCATTTACTGCATGCTTGTCGTCCTGTCTTTAGATTCTGTATCTAAAGATTAATCTAAAGCATTTAAATTCATAGCTTTGTCATTCATTAATACGTATCATATACAATGGAAGTGTGGCTGTGTGCATTATATGCGTTTTGATATTAAAGCGTACCCTATCTTCTTCTATCCTAACGACTTCCCAAAAAAAGGAGAGTTTTGTTGTCAGGGTTCATGTGTATGTATGTTTGAGAGTTTCTTAATTCCACTATAACTTCTAAACGGTCTAACCGATTTCATTCTAAGATATATCGTTAGATTGGACTTGACGGCGCAAGTGGATTATAGACGCCATATTGTGAAATAAACAAAACGTTTATACCGGATAGATGATCGAAGACGTTATTCGGGCTCACGCTGTTAGGTGCTTAGCAACAGATTTTCTACTTGAGGGTGGTAGCTAGACAGGCGGGCATTTGCAAAATGCCTTACCACCATGCTATAACGATTGCCATCCTAAGACAACTACCGGGACCGACATCTTAACGTGCCCTCCGAAGCACAGAAGCACTCAGTAGTAATGGCACTAGTGGTCACTCATCCAAGTTATGATCGCGGTGGACGTTGCTTAACTTAGCTGAACGGTTAAGAACGGCTAAGCAAACTTCGCTACGAGCGCTTCAAATTGATCATGATTTCAAAAGCATGATTTCAACCTCCTTAGTTTTTTTGATGTTGTTTTTGTGACGGAACAAGCTTGGGACCCACCTGATTTTAAGCGGACTAACCTCTGCCTATAATATAATTATGCATTTCATCACAAGTCACTTATTTCTTATTGTCACCTTGAGACATAGTTGTTTAGTCTCATGTGCCTGTAATTTCACTGGCTCACAAGGACTGCTGCCGGAAGACACCGTTAGGTGCTTGGCGACAGATTTTCTACCTTTGGTAGCTAGCCAGGCGGGCAATCTCAAAATTCCCTTCCACCATGCGGTGAAACTCAAGCCGGCGGTGGGGATCGAACCAGAGACCTGCGGCACGGCAGTCTATAGCTATTACCGCTCGGCCATCATTGCAAACGTATCTAGGAAAAGTATTTTCACGTAGACAGATAATCTCGTTAATGGATTAAACCGTCCAAAGAGTATAAACCTGTGCCTCTTTGGCTCGCCGATGGATCATCTTATGTAATCCTACCTTCAAAAGGAAAGCCAAAGACGGCAGCTACGTGTAGCTAATGGCTCTAAAACTGGATAGAAGCCAGATGGCGATGTGACATATGTTATTTATTGCAGGTGCTCGTAAATATGTAAGGTGAAAATACGGTAGTATTATGTAAGAATTAGCTTTTCCTACGAGTTACACTAGTGCTAATGCTTCCGTTACGTTTATAATTTACAAAAATATTATGTTATATGTAGTTTTGAATAGGAAACTCACGTTTTTTAATAAAGATATAAAGAAGTTTTATTAGCCGTTTTGTATTTTTTTTACAGGCAAGTCCAAGGTAATACATATTTATACTACTTAAATATATTAATTCTAATTACGTCTATATAAATAATTGATAAAATTTAATAATCATAATATGTTTATACATAATACAGTTCAATAAAATTTACAGTTATCACGTTTGCACTTGTCCTAAGAACAAAGATTCTACAAGCTGTATTGACATGAACTCTTTTAATGTGTAGAGGGGATTGCATTCAAAAAAGTTCTTAAGTTTTAGTTTGAACAAACTATATTTTAAGGTGGTCAAGCTTTTTGGTGATTTCTTATACATCAGTATTTTCGAATAACGACCTTGTTTCTGTACTTTAGTTAATCTGATTTTTGGTACAAACCGAATTTCATTATATTTTATAATTCGCTTTTCATTATTACGCAGATTTTAACGTAAAACCTTTTCCTGTTTTTCTGGAATATTATATTTTTATAATCCACTATACAAACAATAGCAAAATTTTAACAAAAAATGAAGTAATATATACCAGATTGGGCGAATAAGCTATTGTATGATGATGAACGTATATGAATCCGGACGGATTTCCGGTTGTTCACCCCTAAAAGTCACATTTCCCAACCGATTCTGGTCAAATATTGTGAGCAGATTCGTTAATTATATGGTTGTATGTGTTCAATTTGGTTTTTGTTATTTTTTCAATCCAGCGAAGATATGGGGTTGAAAAAGGTAAAAAATATTTTCACCTCCACCTGGAGCCCTGTTTATCCGCCATTTACCTCGAGTGTAACCACAATTACTCGCGATCTGTAACCATAAACTATGGCTAGATAAAACTCGATAAGAACCACAAACTATGTCTTTTTACTCTGTAAAAGTCCTGCTTCTCTATGACGATGTTAACTTTCGGAAACATTAAATATTTTTTTGCTATTTTGATCAATTTTTCTGAATCAATTTTTTTCATATTTTCATTACTTTATGTCAACTACATATATATATATATATGAGACATTATTGTTTACACTTCTCCAATGAATAACGTTAGTAACACAATCAATGAATGTTAGTAAAAAATACTTCTATAGCCAGAGTTTCAGGGTAAATACAGTGAATTCCGCTCACGTACAGACTCCTTCTTCTATATCATAGCTATTTATATGTAATGTTATATTGGAGTTGTTATATTATTGTTATTATATTGTATTTCTGTGTTGGAGCTCGACATCGATCGACCTTTCTGTTCACTGCAAGGATAAAAACAGCTTATATAGATAAAAGGGAAATATTTCGAAGCGCTCGTAGCAAAAATTTCTTAGCCGTTCTTAACCGATCAGCTATGTCCGCCGCCGTTTTTTTATTTGCTAGTGAGCAAACGAGCAAGCGGTTCACCTGGTGATAAGTGATCACCGTTACCTACAAACATCCGAAACACCAGCGGTTTCAAAGATGCGTTGCCAGCCTTTAAAATTAAGTCATTTTTTAAAGCTGATAGGTTAGCCTTTGACCACTATCTCACCTGTTGGTAAATGATGATGTGGTCGAAGATGTTGTTTAGGCTAGCTTATAATTACTTTTGTTTTTGTTAAACGTTCTATCGTTCGAAATGAATTCAAAACTTCAATTTATGTATAATTATGGAATCGTTTTTTAAAGACCTTCATTTTGATTCGCCACTCGATGAGTTTGCAAGAAAAAAAAATGATGCTTAATATAGCGTCTAATATCTGCCAGTGTGTTTTTTATTATTTTACATGTAACCAGTGTCACTTGCGCTATTAAGACAAATCTAACGATATCTCACACATTAAAATCGATTAAGCCGTATAGAAGTTATGGGGGAATAAAGACAACTCACAAACATACATACATGAAACCTGAAACAACTCTCCTTTTAACTTATTATGAACCGGCTAGGACCCGCGTTATATTTACCGGAAAGATTCCGACCAGTTTCGGACTGTTTTGAAGTCCTTCGTCTGGGAGTCACGATTGCGCGAAGCGACGAGCATGGGCCTCAGCGCGTAACTGGACAACTATAACGCGGGTCCTAGCCGTTTCATAATAAGTTAATATGGACAAAACTCGCGATCGTTTTCAAAGTGAAATAACTATCCTTTTTTGGGCAGTCGTGTAAAAATATCTCCAAACTTTGTTCTCGTTTACCGTACAAATTTGGCAAAAACAATAACTTCGCCTTTTATTTTTTATTCCTGGTAGGTTAGCGTTTGACCACTATCTCACCTAATGGTAAGTGATGATGTGGTCGAAGATGTTGTTCAGGCTAACCTAGAAGTACTGGCTGTCAAGAACAGCTGCCGGAACACACCATTAGGTGCCTGGCGACAGATTTTCTACTTTTTTCCTAACTTTTCACTTAGGTAAGTACATTGAAACAATGTGAGAATTATTACTAAATATTTGAAGCAAACGAAGATAAAACTTAGATCTCCATGTGGCAAAGCATTTAACAGTGTGCTCCGGCAGCAGCCCTTGAGAGCCAGTAAAATTACAGGTACATGAGTCTACACAACTCTATGTCGGGTACGGGTGCAGTGCAGTTCGTCAGTTGTAACGAAATGCATCTATATATTATAGGCCGAGGTTATTGTTGGTATGAGGTGCACACGAATATAATAACACTTCAAATGTCATATACGAGTACCTACACAATTTACACTTTTTTTTTACTATATGTTTTACGTAATTCTATAAAACATTTACAACGATATAGTACTAAAAAACCTGGCCAACCGCATGTCAAACCCCGTTCCTTAAGGGTTCTAACTTGGTACAGCCTGTTAAAGAAAAAACACTATTTGTTGGTTACATCACAGCTATAAAACCACAAGACAAATGAGCGCAGTATTATTTTATTTGAATTGAGGACATGGTATACGTCCAGTGGGGTGCCGGGTTAGAATGTCACCCCCCCATCTCTACCCGTGGGTGTCGTAAGAGGCGACTAAGGGTGGTACCCATATGTAACTACACCAGAAGGTGGGCACCCATAATAATGGGGCTCTCCCATTATTATGATGGGTGCTGTGTTCAGCAATGGACAATCCGCCTGATACAGTATGTGGTATACAGTAGTTAAACAACTTGAAACGGTTTATGTCGTGTATATTTTATCTTTTTATTTTGTCCTAATATTACAAACACTTTGCAGTGGTCGTGATCACGAGATGGTATATACTGAGGATATGATATAATAATATAGAAATTTCGGATTTCTAACTAGTTTAGTTTTGAAACAAATATTAACAAAATTGTCTAAAAGTGACAACTTTGACAGCCTCCAATTGAACAACCACGCGGAGAAGCTCAACCCTGCGTGGCGGTGGAGCTCGAACCTGCGGCACGGCAGTTCATAGCTATTACCGCTTATGTAAAGAGTGTAACAATACGGTTTCTCTGTTATTTTTTCATTGTTCTGGAGGTTGCTAAGGAAGTCGGTCGTCTAAGGTCTAAAGTCTCACTTCGGGGCGAACTACTAATCTTTAAAAGTGTTCCTAAATTTGTCACAGGTCAGGTTATAATGGCGAGATGAAAGTTCGGGTCCGACCTGAATACATAAATTCATTTTTACGTTCAACCGAATTTTTCCCGTAATTTTACCCATTCGGGCACCACTTGCTTTTCATTATTTGCGAGAATTATGAGCATTATTTAAGAGTTCTAATTTTTGTTTTTGGGATTTAAAGGCACTTTAATTAGCTAGAGTTTTCAGGTGGTCAAGGTTAGACTGTTCTTTCCTTTCTATTTAAATAAAATTATTTAAAATAATAAAGGGATGCAGTTTGTATCGTCTGACTGATAGAAGTTATGTCCTAATTGGCAGTGTTGCTGGTCAGTTAAGTTTTTTCAAAATGCTGGACTATTTTGCTCAATCTAAAACGTTGCAATACAACAGTACAATGCTTACAACATACTGAACATGCTGCCAACCGGTAGTGAGATGGAATATTTGGATAATTTGAGAGTCTGCAATGGTTTGAAGGTTGTCTTAAGGATTTCGTTGTGGTTTTGTATAGTTCATAGTGTTTTATCAATAAAGGCTTATCGGACGCGGAAAAAATTGTTATTTTATTGAATTGTTACTCTTCATTGATGCGTAGGTACTATTGGTAAAATCGATTGTGTCACTCGCCCACCCTGGGACTTGTTCGTCAATTCGCGAGCGTGCAGTTCGAGGGTGCGCGAGTTGACACCTTCCTATTTTACCTTTATTTTTTGGCGTCTAATGTATAACATCATAACGTGCAATCATATAAAAAGTATTGAAACCAGTTGATTATCGACTATCTAGAAAGAATTGAAGCGATTTCGCTTATGCGCATATTATGATTTTATTGTTTTTTTTTTGTTTTATTTGTTTAGTTTTAGGTAATTTACATAACAGGTAATAAACCAAATTATTGAGTCTTACTCAAAACTGGTTACGATCGGCATGAGTTATATTTATTGTGTCCTCCGGGTATAAGCATATTGGTTACCAACAATAACCACTATAACATTATGGTACCACAGCAAAAGTAGCTAGCCAGGCGGGCAATCGCAAAATGCCCTTCCACCATGCGGTGAAGCTCAAGCCGGCGATGGGGATCGAACTAGGGACCTGCGGCACGGCACCGGCGGTCCATAGCTATTACCTGTGCTTCAAGAAGGTTTCTTTAGTTTAAGGTAAAATGGGAGTGGATTTTTTATTTGTGATTGTAGTTAATAGTTCTGTTGTAAATATGGAAAGATTTCGTTGTACACATTTATAGATTTTTGGAAGGTTTGCCATAATCATTTTGCAGGTTTGCAATAAATAAAGTGAGTACTGCACTGCAAATGCAAAAAACTGGCTCGTCGCTTATATACCATCAGGCTAGCGACTTTTTTGTCTCATAACTTAATGACATTAAAAGCGCGCAAATAGCTATTTATCTATCACTTGAGAACCCCAAGGTGGTCAGTAAGATTGAATAGGGCATATTGTAAGGTTGCCTAGTCAGCTAGTTACCACTCTCAAGTACAGAATGTACCAGCCATTGTGTACCTCCAGCTGTACATAAAAGCCAATTCATCTCAAACCAACAGGTGAAATAGCACCTCTAACAGCGGCTGATAAGCGAACTTGGCTGTTCCTGCGGGTTACGATGAAAAATGAGGGAAGTCGTCAGGATAGCATTATTAGGTGCCTCCATTCGTCTTCCGCGAGATTAAGTCCGCGCCTACGTGTGAGCCGTGTGACAAAGTAGGTGCAATATTTTGAGCTGACAGTATGGGCATAACTACTACATTTTATCTGCTAGAGAACGAAGCCTCTGTTTTTGTAAAGGCTAATCTCAGACAATATAACAGACTTCATAGTGAGAGGCATAAATCTACGCTTCGCAATATTTCCTGCCGAACGACTTTGTATAGTAATAGCATTTTTATAATGGGCTGAAAATCTACAACAATTTGCCACTTCAAGGACATTAATTTTATAAATGTGTTAAAGTGGGTACAAACTGAATGTTATTTGCTAGATAAGGGTATTATTCTCTTATATATGATAGTCACATTGAACCCGTTACAATGTCACTTATCATTTGAAATCATTTCAGATGTTCATTATTCCGTTATATCATTGTTTTGTGGACCTTCCGAATAACTATTGTAATTGATCACAAAATACGCGAGATCTAGAAGAGATTTCTTACGATATATTATTATCACCTATTGAAATGTTTTCTTGTGTTTCGAGTATATGTAATTTTAAAACTTTTGACGGCTTTAAGGATAATTTATGTAATCACGTGCGTTGGTGGTAAATAACTTTTCAAGGTACATAATACAAGCAATATTAATTAATATTTAGTAACCGGCTAGGACTCGTGTAATATGTACGGATATTACACACACATACGCTTCCACGTGTAAAATACACGTAGAGTTATTTGTATGTATCCTAAGATAAAATATGTGTTGCTCTTACTGTTACATGTTATACAGTGAACATGTTATACAGTGGTATTACAATGAAATATCTTTGCACAACACATTAGTATTCCGAGCTTGTTTCTTGGATAATATCGTTCTGAAATACATAGCTTAGATTATGGCATTGAATAGAGATCTATATTAGAACATTAAAGATTTGTAGGATTGTTATTTAAATTACTGGGTTGCAGTAAAATTACTATAATTGCGTGGGGTGCCGGATTAGAATGTCATCCCCCCCCTTTTCTTTCCGTAAGTGTCGTAAGATCAGCGCCTTCTGAAGAACTGTCATTTTTACTGCGATCCCGAAGACGGCTGCCAGCGTGTGGATTGTGGCGAATCCCCCACATGCGAAGACTTTGTTCAACGGTGGACGTTCGGTTGATGCGATGAGATGATTTATATTACTCCGTGTTGTATAGGTGTGTATTTTAAATGTTATACGTGTACAGAATGCATCGGAATTATTTTCACAATAATCATCATAACCAACAACTACTGAAAGACGTCCGTCGTGGAACAAATGCCTACCCCATTTGCCATAATTCCCACGCTTCGCAAGTATCTTCGGTTTAGTAGTGTGAGATGGCAGTTCAAGAAGACGTTGCTCTCAACATTCTGGTCTTTTCCCCTTTGTCGTCTCTTACGATTCCGACAGGAGCATCTATATTTTTTAAAAGTACTTACACTTCTCAGTATAGTCTTTTTTTTAGGTTGCATGATTAATTAGTAGATTCCAAAATCTAATTTTCCCTAGTGATCGTGATTTCGTTATTGTAGTCAAAACGGTGATATGAGAAGAAACAGAGCTATAAAAATCTGCAGAGCTGAAAAAAATAGAGTTTAAACGCTTACCTATACGCACCGCAGGAGCCGAAGTCATCGAATTCATTCATAAATGCCGGTCGTTCAGCGCAGATATGAGCCTTGCATTCCTGTAAAAATACGATAACTGTGGCGCGTTCGGCTCCTGCGGCGCGTGTAGGTGCACCTTAACCGTAAACATTGGAGCCTGTAAGATTTAAGACTAGGTATATAAAATACATGAAATAACAAATTAGTAATTTTTGTCTACATCCCCATAGAACATCTGTACACTATATCGTTTTTATATCTGGAAGTCAGGGACAAGAAACAGTATTTCATACTTTGTCAGAACCCGAAGCACGTAGGATATAAATGTTGTTGTTCCGTGAATTCCAGTGTGTCTAAGGCCATACGCGTCCCTAGCATCTCTCATAAATGTAGGTATTGTAGCATTCGCGGATGTTGATGAGTTTAACGGAGAGTGAGATAGATGGGAGCAGTCTGCTATATGGCATGCAGTATTAGGTTGAAGCTGTTTCGTGATGGCTGCACGTCTGTTAAACTCCTGATTTTATCTTCTTAACGAACTATTTTGTTGGTTGCAGTTATAGAATTCTCACTCTTATTCTTCATCATTCAGCATCTACTACGGTTCTCCCGTGGGGTACCGGGCTAGAATGTCATTGCTACCTGTGCGTTTCGTAAGAGGAGACTAAAGGTAGAGAACCGGAAGGTGGGCAGCAGCGCCTTCTGAGGAACTGATAGTTTAAACTGCGATCCTCAAGACACCTGCCAAGCGTGGGGATTATGGCAAAACCCCTCTTTATGAGGGAGGCTGTGTTCAGCAGTGGACAGTCCAGCTGATTCAGTACAGTACAGTACAGTGCTATGGTTGAACGCGCAGCCTGTTTGCGATCTGCCATCTGGATTTACAACTTTTTCTAATTTTCGATCGGTGGATGGTGTGTTATGCATATTATTTCGTTAAGCATTCACAGAATCTATAAAAAAGTTATCTGAAAATATTTTTAAATTATATATTAGTATAATATCTAAAGATCTTTTACTTTTGTTACAGGTAAGCTCTTCAGCTTAAAGAAGCCTTTACGGTATTTCAATAAGGTATGATATATTGTACAAATGGTTTTGTTATATACCGAACACGATCTTTGAATCGCAAGCAATGTGTAAATAATTATTTCTGTTTGCTTATATTATAATTTAATATCAAGAAAGCAAGGAAAACTTTCCGTCCTTGACATTTATTTGCTTATACCGGGGTAGGGATCTACAAACCCACTATTATTTTCTGAGTGTATATAAAAGTTACAAATTTCTTATGTTTACTGAAAAATCTAGATTATTGTTGTATTAAAGTATTAGCTATAAAATCTTGGGTTATACGGACTTCCTTATAAGTCTATGCATTTTATTGTACCTCTGAAAAGTTTATATGTGAAAATCATATTACTTAGGGTGGAAACACACTTCACACTTGTGGCTAAATTGTAAGTAGATTGCTTTTGTAGCTTTTTTGTATGCCTGATAGGTTAGCCTTTGGTGATCAAAGGCTCTCATGATGGTAAGTGATGATGTGGTCGAAGATGTTGTTACGGCTAACCTAGAAGTACCTACTGGCTCTCAAGGACAGCTGCCGGAACATATCATTAGGTGCTTAGCGTCAGATTTTCTACTTGAGGGTGCCTAACCAGCCGGTCATTCGTAAAATGATCTACCACCATGCTATAACGACTGCTGTCCTAAGACAACAACTGGGACCAACGTTTAACATGCCATCCAAAGCACGGAATGCCTCTAGCGGTCACCCATCCAAGTCATGACCGTGGCGTACGTTGCTCACATAGCTGATCGGTTAATAACGGCTAAGTAAACGTCGCTACGAGCGCTTCAAACCACGTTTTGTTTTACCAAGTTTGTTTGACCACGAAATTCGCGTAAATAATAACAACCCATTTTATTGCTCGATGTGTATGGGGCGGTTTTCAATGCCATTGGTTCTCCATTTTAAAAGTGAACTGTTCAGTTATTGCCCCTTTTATTGTCTAACTAAATATTAGGGAAATATGAATATAACATTACAAAATGATGTATCTAATTTCATCATTTCTGACACCTATTTGGCTCAAAGAATAAGCATTGCAATTCAACGGGGCAATGCTACCAGCATGCTGGACACGCTGCCAACTGGTAGTGGGCTAGAGCATTTGGACTGCCTATGAGTCTGCAATGACTTATGGGTATCTAAATGCTTTTATTTTAGAACGCAGTTGTAGTGTTTTATATAGTTCGTAGTATTTTGTCAATAAAGGCATACCGCCGGTAAAAAAAAAACATCATGTGATAAGTGACATAACCAATTTCCTTGTATGAATAAATGGCAAACAATAACCACTAGTCGACACATAGACATACGTATTTTTTCAAATGGTGCCACGTCCGCCACGCATAGATTATTTAGCGGGGTATCCGGTACATTCTGTATCGTGTATTTATCTAATATATTTGTAGTGGTATTTTTTTTAACCTGGGACACAGCCTTGTCCCTGATCATTTATATATGGTAATGATAATAATAATTTATTTGCAAGAAATATGGTACAATAAAGGTCTTAGTTACTAATAAGATTGTCCTAGCATACTTCATCAATCTGACATGCAACTATGTTTTGTTCTTTATTGATTATGGTAACGTGAATTAAAATTAGAATATGTGCAAGACTCAAATAAATATGGGCGTGTTTTTTACAAACAGATATACATACAGGAAACAGTGAGCAACTGTAGATCCTTAAAAAAAGGTCTGCATGAGATCCAAAAAGGTACATTACAGATAGATTAATATCTCAGAAGAAATGCCTGCGATTGCTTCTGAGATATTAAAACTCTCTCGATATGGCACGAATTACCCCATAACAAAATGCCATAATTGAGATACGTAACCATGGTAAGCCTGTAATGCTAGAGTAATAACCCCTAAAACATGTTCTTCGCTGCATCGCCACAGATAAGTCACAAAGTAAAGTCAATGTTTTATTTGTTAATACATGTATATATATTTATACCTAGTATTGCTTCTGTTATTTATTGTTTTGTTAATCAATGTAATGCACGTTCGTGATGTTGGTCGGGAGTGCCGTCTGAAAACCAGCGCTTAGGTTCAGTTTTGAACCTGCCACATGCTGAGACGGGACTCGTTCCTAGTATCGCGCAACATTGCAATTCATTTAATTGCTGTATACCTTACAATATTTCAAATTTACAAGAGAAAAAGTTATAGTCATGTGCGGGATTCGAACCCGCGTCCATCCGCCCCTATGGCCGGGGTATGCTCTGACCGCTTGAGCTAACATGATAATGACTCATAATTCCGATTTTCTGTATACTTACCTATATTTATTTAAATGTGCTTCAGTAGGTGCTATGCACAACACTACATGTTGTGTAATACTGGAATAAACTTCATTCCCATTAATGCTTATATTATTTAGAACAGTTTATACATAAACTTGTTTGGACATGATGAGGCAATCAAAAAAATTACAACAACAGGAAAAATGTTGACTGCGAGCGGGATTCGAACACGCGACCATCCTTGTCCCTATAGCCGGGACATGCTCTGCCAATTAATCTATCGTAGTGAGTGAGGCATATCTGAAATGTATCCTTTCTATTTTTAGGGAATGTAAGCTTATTCGATTAGCAGGCTTAATGCAAAACTAACAATTTTACAATGATTACTCAAATCACCCCGAAAACGGTTAAATATTTTGGAAATGAAGATTATAGTTAAAAAGTTATCAGTTACATTAATTTTATCAATTCAGTTGTATTTCATTTATTTAAAACCTTTCGATGGCAATCTACTGTGAATGAATAGTTAAATAACTCTTAATGGAAACACCAAAATAACCAAAAAACATATAGGGTATGACAAAACAAATTATATTGAATTTTCAGTCGAATACACCATCGTATACTGTATCAGTTTGTCCACTGCTGAACACAGCCTCCCCCATCAATTTAGTTGCCTCTTACGACAGTTAGCATTCTAGCGCGGCACCATATGGGGGTAAAAAATATATATTTTTAGAATATCTGTAAAATAGGTAACCTATTATATATATGTAATTTATATAATAGGTTAGTATAAATTAGTAAACTTGTCGATATTGCCCGTAAGTTATAGGTAAGTTTGAATCTGGACGGTCGCCAGATGGCAGCGGACAGCTGATATCCGCCAAGTGGGTCAAACCGGACCTTTTGGACGGGCTTCGAATTCGAAGCCAATTTCCTCCGACATTTGGGGCGAATAGCGCATTTTTAAGGTTATCTTGTGGAATTGAAAGTCAATTGAATTTTCAAACAAGAGATTGAGAGTTTGTGTGGTGATTTATGCAGCAGTTGTCGAATAATACGTAGTTATTTGTGCAATAAAAGAGCAAAGTTCATTTCACTACACGAGAGCAGATTTTCAATAACAATTAACCGAAGGATCTTAACTTAGTATTCTGAGCATATCGAAGGATTCTAAAGCACTAGATGTAAAAAACGTTGGTATCGTGTTGCTCATACAACTTTTCACCTCAAAGTGAGAACATATCGACAATCAAAAGGAGAAAGGCTTCAAGCGACATTTTAAAATTTTACAGTACAGCAATTAAAAGTTTGAGGTACCAAAAAACCTACAAAAACTTACCAAAGCTTGGATGACAAAAAAAAACCTGTCGTGGAATTAAATTAACGAGCGATCACAAAAAATAACAGACTTTAAGGATATTATCAATATTAATCTGCCACATATTTTTCTACTAAAACTAATTTCTGATCCCTAATGAACTTGCAGATGGAATAGAATCTACTCCATCTCCTTTTTACATAGAATTCAATATAATAACCAGGAAGAAAACGTTAACTATTGTAAAAGACCTTCCCCATTTAGAACGCCACAATACCTTTCAACTCATTATTGGAATACACGTATCCTAGCTCAGTGTAAATAGAAAAAAACATTAAAATACAATATTAAATTCAAATATGGTAAAAATATTAAAAAATAATCATAAAATTTTGACACATATAAATTTCAAAATTTAGGGGGTCAAAATGCGGGCCCAAAACTTTGAGCGAAAATAGACCTGAGCATAGGCGTAGCTAAGATCCACTTGTATCCATCGGCTCCCTGTGACACTTACGATGTCGTCAGTCGACCCTGTAGGGCCAACAATTTTACGTCTTCCCATGTAATGTGGTAACCAATGACGAACATTCCTTCCGCCATCGGTTATCGCTTTATCGAGCAACGTATACTGCCCATTGTCACTTCAACTTGCAAATTCGGAAAGCTCGTCGGTGACAATGGTTCGTCTGCGAATTTCCTCGTTTTGGATCTGCATAGCTTGTAGAGTAACTCTGAGCTTTTCCATAAGGGCCACAGTTAGGGACCACGTCTAAGTGTCATAGGTCATCATGGCAACACACACTGGTTGAAAAGATGGAGACTTTGGTCTTCAGGCTCCGCGGGATGATAATCGAGAAGATGTTGCGTAATTTTGTAATATTCTTCTTTTCATTGTGATGTTGATGAACGCTCATGATGCTTGACTGAATTTATGGAAAAATTGGTACCTGTAGAGATTTTGTCTTCTTATCAAGGGAACTCAAACAAAAGTATATCGTCATACCTATTTAATATAAAAAAACAAGAAAGCAATTTCAAAACGGCACAACTGAAACGAGAGAATTAAATTATCTGAAGACGAAAACCGCAAAACTCTTGTTTAATTTTATTTGTTTTCTCGGAATTCTATTTGCATTCGCCATATTCGCATATTAACATAACATATTCTGACGTAGCATCAAAGCCCGAATACGGCAGTCGCTTTGTTTTCCTTTGTTCTGTAAAAAAAAACATCATACCTATTTGTTCTATTATGCTCTTGGGTGTAGACATAATCGTAGGTGACTGTTATATGCCATGACCAGAAACAATTTTGTAAAAACTGGTCAATTATACAAAACATGTTTGAAATAAGGTTCTAAGCTAACAATTGCTTAACAATTCTGAAGCGGTTATAACGTAGCTCGCTTATAGAAAAGAAAAGAAAACAATGCAGTCTGCATTGCTTTCTTTTCTTTTTTGCAATTAGGAGCTTGATACGGAAAAGACAACAAAATTTGAATTAAATAAAGATCAATCCCAATGCGCGATGCGCTTGGCAGCTACGGCCTTTTATTGGATACAAAAAAAGCTTGAAAATCAGAAAAATATACTGCTCCCAACAAAAAAAAAACTACACGGATTTGTTAAGGTTATAATTGGTCACATTTTAGCATGAGCTACATATGTCAAAGTCAAAGTCAAAGTCAAAATCATTTATTCAATTTAGGCGTCTATGACGCTCTTATGAAGGTCAATTACAAATTTTAGTATTGAAATATTCTACATTGTACTGCCACGTTCAGCAAATAAAGTGTATAGAGCCACTGCGAGAAGAACGGGCAAGAAACTCGGGGCCATTCTTTTAAACATCTTTTAACAATGTGTTACATACATACTATATAATAGAGTTATTACAATATTTGTTTAAATTATGTAGGTGACAGGCAATAGCTTGGCGGAGGCGGAATTGTCCAGGCATTTTTGTCGTTTATGTAATCAGAAACTGTGTAGTAGGATTTTTTAATCAATATGTTTTTCACATGCAACTTGAATTTCCCTTCTGTGAGCGTTGTAATATGTTTAGGAACTTTATTATAAAACCGCACACAATTACCTAAGAAGGACCTTTTATTTGTCTTTGCTAATCTAAAACCTGGCACCGCTATTTTATCTTTATTCCTAGTATTGTAATCGTGATTGTCACTGTTTAATTTAAATTTACTCAAATTTTTACGAACATACATAATATTTTCAAATATATACAGACTTGGTAAAGTTAAAATATCAATTTCTTTAAAAAGATCCCTCACAGATTCCCTAGGACCCATTTTATATATGGCTCGAATTGCACGCTTTTGTATGATAAAGATTGTCTCTATCTCAGCAGCAGTTCCCCACAGCAATACGCCATACGACATAATACTGTGGAAGTACGCGAAATAAACTAGGCGAGCAGTAGCTACGTCTGTTAACTGTCTTATCCTAAGAACTGCATATGCAGCAGAACTAAGTCTTCCGGAGAGATCATGTATATGTGGATCCCATTGTAAAGTGGAATCCATTTTGATTCCCAGGAAGACTGTCGCTTTGTCAATAGGGAGTTTATCTGGTCCAAGCTTAATGTTTGGTTCAACATAAGGAACATTTGGTAAAGAAAACTTTAAACATTTCGTCTTTTTTGAATTTAGGAGAAGATTATTAGCGGCGAACCATTTACAAATCTTAGATAATACATTATTTACATGCGTCAGTTCACTGTCTTTCCTATCTACTTTAAAAATCAGAGAGGTATCATCTGCGAATAAAACAATATCGCAGAAATCTTTGACCATGCAAGGCAGATCATTAATATATGTTAGAAACAGAAAAGGTCCCAAAATTGATCCCTGTGGTACTCCCATTTTTACCAATGACCCGGAAGAAGTATTGCCACTTATTCCAACCCTCTGTAGCCTGTCTGACAGATATGACTCTATAAGATTCAGAGCTTTTCCACGAATACCATAGTGGTAAAGTTTACGAATCAGAGTGCAGTGCTCTACACAGTCGAATGCCTTGGAAAGATCACAAAATACGCCAATAGCATCATGTGAACTCTCCCAGGCTTCCAGTATATGCGACATGAATTGAACACCTGCATCTGTTGTGGATTTGCTCTTGGTGAAACCAAACTGATTCTCATTTAATAAATTATGCTTGTTAAAATGGGATAGTAGTTGTTTGAGCATAATTTTTTCGAATACTTTACTTATGAAAATTCATTATTGTTGAGCAGGCAGTTCTGCAGGAGTTCAATGTTAAACGCTTTATTTAATTAAATGTTGTTATCTTTTAATTCTTCACAATCTTAATTTAATATTTATGTCCGGGGTATAAGAAGAGGGCATTGGCATTCTATATCACAGGTCTGTCTGGGTACCAATGTTTTTCCAATGGTAATGTAAAAATATACTGTTATATTATTGTACTCTGATATATTTATGTTAAATAATGTTTGTTAAAACGATAAATAAATGTCATTAAATATCAAAGATTTAAAGATAACGATAGAACAGCTCTTTGCTTCAAGTTACTTTTTAAGGAAGGCGTTTAAGCTGTTCATATAAATTGATTATTTTTGTCAAAAAAGCATATTTACAAACGTTTCTGAGTAAAATCATACAAACTTTAATGATAAAATAAATTAAAAAAAATATCACTAACGCACATTTTAATTTTAAGTTGTTTACAAATTACAATTGATTATAAGCTGGTAAATATATGTCTTTTTATATTTTGGGGCTTGGTTGTAATTAACTGATGCCATAAACACTATACTTTTCATCATCAAAGCTGTTTTGTATATTATTATCAAAGCTTTGGCAATAATCACGCCAATCTACTTTCCATTGTCTGATAACCATCCGAAAAGTTGAGAATACTTATAAATAAACAAAGCAAAAACAAAGCAAATTTATAAATGTTTTTATCGTGATTAAGTCCCGTTAAATACTTATAAATATGTGTTCAAGTCGCGAAAGTCTTAGAGTTACTAAACAAAGCAACTTCTACAGTTTAAAAGTTTCAATTTTTTTTCACAGGGTAGGGTGAAACGAAATAGTTGTTAAATTCAAATCCAATTACAATATGGCACTTATAAGTGCATAGACAAGTCAAGTATGACCTCTTCCGAAACCAACCGTGAAATAGGCTGTACCAAGCACCAGCATTCCGGGAAAGACTTACAACGCTATCAAACTTGTGATGCGGCTTGCGGCGAACCAGTTTACAAATTAATTTACTGCTATGTAGCCTATGTCGGCCACGAGACTCAAAACTCTTAGAACTGTGAAACTGAACTATTTTGGAACGTTTTTGATGCCGTTTTTTTTTTAAATATAATTTGCCAACGTTCGGAAGAATATTTTGGTTTCATTTTTATCGCTTTGTTTAGAATGTGACCAACTATCTACTGAGATTCGACAGTTCTGTGCCCTGTACAGCTGGACACATCTCTGTGTAATGCAATTTGACCGTTATATAAGGAAAAAATATTCATAGCTATTTAGCGCATTTGCGTCTATTGTGTAGAAGTTTATGTTTAATTTTACGAGTGTAGATTTCTACAGCCGATACTTAAAGTAACGGCTATTCGTGTGCATATCAAATTTCGTCTATAATATTGAATTTTATCGTTTATTTTTGAATTGAAATTCTCGTGAGTTTCACACATATTTACATATTATAAATTAAAGCGGCCCTGATGATGAGCATCTGATATGCTCGAAACCCGGGTCGACGTATTCGATCCTCAACGTGAGTGTTTATGTTTACGATTTCTTAGACGCTGCTATGCACTGCTTATAGTGAGCATCTGATATGCTCGAAACCCGGACATAGCTATATATCGATCGCTAACATGAGAGTTTTGGCAGTTAGTCATAATATTTAAATATGTACTAAAACTCACTACAGTTTTTTTTTTTATAATAACGGTATTTGACGGATTCTAATAGTCGGTTTGGGCCAACATTTCAATCACCAACTTCTAATAACATTTTTAGAAGAAAGAACAGTGGTTGACGACATTATTCAATTGGTTGATCATTTGTATGTACACGTCGATAAACAAGCAATTTACCAATAGAAATCTCGACGTCTCTGTACGCCGTATAATCACTCAACAGTAGCCCATACACATACACACTTCCATGCAACCGCGGCACTCGTAGCGGAGAGGAGTTGATTGCATGACATAAATAGTGACAAGTTCATACTCTGCTTCCGTATTTTTATTAGTCTCCCTATTATTATCTAACAAGTAGTGTTATATTGTATGTGCTATTTGTTCCCCGTGGGGTGCTGGGTTAGAATTTCACCTCCCCATATCATCCCGTGGGTGTCTTAGGAGGCGACTAAGGGAAAAATACTGGAAGGTGGGCAGCAGCACCTTCTAAAGAACTGCCATCGCACACTGCGATCCCCAAGCCGCCTGTCAAGCGTGGGGATTATGGCAAACACCCCTTTAATAGGGAAGGCTGTGTTCAGCAGTGGACGATCCGGCTGATAAAGTGCAGTACAGTACAGTGTTATTCTAGTATCCATACTCTTCATGCATACATATTAATTAATTTAAACTTCAATTTTAATTTTTATTTTCTTGTAATCTAACTGTCCTCAAGCAAGGGTGCGATAACGTGCGCCCGCCGCCATTGGTTGTGTAACGTAAAACACCGATAGTTCTAACTAAACTGGATGCCCAGTGATTGAGTTTGGAAAGTTGAAACGATAGTCGAAAAGTTTATCGATGCAGTTGTCGGATACCCGCAGTTTTACTGGCCTTGCGGTAGTGCAGTTGTTTAAAACTATTTTGGTGAATAGTACAATTGTTTTACAAATGTGAAATAAAACGGACTTAAATGTTCAAACCTCGTCGTATATCTAATTGTACCATAAAATAACTGACTAATATTGTTTTAATATTGTTATGTTTGCATTAACGCCTGCTTGGCGAATTAAATTACAAAATTACAAATTTACGAGAGATTTTTTTTTTATCATGTGCGGGATTCGAATCTGCGTCCATCCACCTGTTTAAAACCAATTGCAAAGTTGGTCTTGTCTGTAGTACAACGCAAGTTGAACTATAGGTGTCGCTCCATTCCGGTACGATGGTTGAAGAACGAGAGCTAAAATTAGAGTTATGAGTAATTTTGTCATGTTAGCTCAATTGGTTAGAGCATACCCCGGCTAAAGGGGTGGATTGACGCGGGTTCGAATCCCGCACATGACTATAATTTTTTCTCTTGTAAATATGTAATTTTGTAAAGACTATTAAAAAATAGAGCTTATGGTCGATTATAGTAATCTACCATAACCCCTATGCTTGGCAGGCGTCATGAGGAAGAGATGCCAGTTCTCAAGAATGTGATGCTGCCCACCTTCTTGTATATTTCCCTTCGTCGCCTCTTAGTCCCGCAAGAAGATACCGAGTACAATAATTATAGAACGAAGATCTCGCGCCGTTTAAATCATAGAGACAAAGCTTTGGCACAATGTGTATTCTTCTTCCACTTTTTTCTTTTACCTGACAACTCAGTACAAATACTTTTATTACAATTTGATCGGGATGCTCCTTGATCGTATGATTTTTAACCCTATATATTACGATTGACCATTCTGTTTCGTAGGATTATTGCGGAGTCACTATTGTAGAATATCTTTGAAATATATATTTACTAACTTCTTCTGGAATTGTTGACTCGCTCATGTGTGCTTTGGAATATGTTTGAGTGGATACCATTGGTGGTTGCTAGTTTTGTCGTGGATACTTGCACCGGGGCTGTGATTTGGGTGTCCCTACAGGCATATGCGTTAGACTCTAGTCTATAGTTATATCTGTGATGTAATTTAAGAAAATGCGTATATCGTAAAATATGTACAAACTCGGCTTAAGCGAGGTTAATTAAATTTAACTGAGTTTGAACAGTCGGGTATTTAAATGTATAAAATATGACGATATAGTACTTTCCATGTAGACGTAGTTTCGTCATATAATGGCGTCTATAACACATCAGTTTTTTTTTAATATTCTTATTATCTACCTCATACGTTAATATCGGTTATGCGGTTTAGAAGTTATCGTAAAATAAAGAAACTCACATAGTACATACATGAGCCTTGGTAACATAACATTCCAATAATCTAATAATAGTGCCGCTAATGTTATTAACATACTATACTATATAGACAGTTATAGTCTGCACGTAAGAGGTAATGATACCACCTGGCTAGCTACCACCCTTAAATATACCTACTTATAATCTGTCGCCCAACACCTGACAATGTGTTCCAGCAGCAGTCCTTGAGAGAGTAAGAAATTTCAGACACATGAGACTTAACAACTGTATGTCTCAGCGTGATGGGCGTACTGCAGTTCGTCACTTTTGGCCAAATGCATATCTGTCATAGGCAGAGGTTACAACTTAACATCAGGTGGGCCTCGTGCGTAATCCGTCACTATCACGTAATAATCTACACTGATATTATGAAGAGGAAAGATTTTTATTTTATATTTTGTAGACAACAATAAACTGAAAAACTACTGTACCGATTTGGATGAAATTTGGTATGGAAATAGTTTGAGACCCGGGGAAGAACATATGATAGTTTTATCTAACTGCGCAAAATGCGGTTAATGGTTTTGCGCGATAAGGTAGTAATAGAGCTAGTATAATAAAAATAGTGTTCTTTATTTTGTGCCTTACAGGTTAGCCTTTGACCACTATCTCACCTGATGGTAAGTGATGATGTGGTCGAAGATGTTGTTCAGGCCAACCTAGAAGTACTGGCTCTCAAGATCAGCTGGCGGAACACACCGTTAGGTGCTTGGAGACAGATTTTCTACTTGAGGGTGATAGCTAGCCAGGCGGGCATTCGCAAAATGCCCTACCACTATGCTATAAAGACTGCCATCCTAAGACGACAACCGGGACCGACGGCTTAACGTGCCCTCCGAAGCACGTGCACGTTCAGTAGTAATGTCACTAGCGGTCACCCATCCAACTCATGGCAGCGGGCGACGTTGCTTAACTTTGCTGAGCGGTTGAGACCAGCTAAGTAAACTTAAAATACGCGCGTATAATAACTTTTACTGTTTCTAAGTAAACGTGAATGTAAAACTATACTAAAGTCAGACATGGGATCCCTGTCTAATTACCTCTGCACGTGCTCTCTGGAGCACTCGAGTTCAATTCCTTTCATGAAATAATTTCAGTAGACATTTTCAGTCGACTTTAATAAGGAACAGCAAATGTCGGATTGCGCGGGAAAGCTTGCTCTACCGAGAAAATGCAGAGAATTAAAAAAAGGATTTTGCTAGGATATGTTTGTTTAAATATTTTTTTGTAGATATCTTAGGTTATTGATGTGTCTCCGGACGGAGCGCGCGCGGAGACCCATCGATAATTTAAGATGGTTTTTTTTTATTTATTTTTCTTATCTTATTGTGACGGAACTAGCGCGAGGCCCACCTGATGTTAAGCGGACTAACCTCTGCCTATAACAGATGCATTTCATCACAAGTCACGAATTGCACTGCGCCCCTCACACTGAGACATTATGATGACAGTTGTTAAGTCTCTGTGTACAGTTGTTAAGTAATGTGCCTGTATTTTTTTCTCGCTCTCAAGGACTGCAGCCGGAACACACCGTTAGGTGCTTGGCGACAGATTTTCTACATGAGGGCAGTCGCTAGCCAGACGGGCATTCGCAAAATGCCATTCTACTATGCGGTGAAGCTCAAGCCCGCGGTGGATTTCGAACCATGGATCTGCTGCACGGCAGTCCATAGCCCAATGCCTCAGAACCATCATTGCTTCAAATTTTAGTTAACTTCCGGCTTAAATATAGTGTGCAGCGCTTTCCATTCAATCATGGTTCCGTAATTTTATATATGTAATTTTATGCGCTCTCCTTGTTCATAATTGCTTTATATATTTATGTTAGCCCTATCAAACATCATTAGTACCATAATAAAACAAGAAAAGTAGTCTAAATGCAGGCCCGTAGGAGATTTAAATCCCTACTTTAGTTTGAATATGCAGGTATTCCATATCTCAAAGTTTTATAGGTATCCATGTAATATGTACAGGTATATATAGCAAATCAATTCGTAGCTACCTACATACACAAATTTTATGAATTGTTAATAATAACATTCTTTTTAAAATAATCAATGCACTCTGGACACGTCTGATATTTGCCATAGTGTGAATGCCTAAAACGCAGCGTGCCGAATCGCGTTATACCACAGAATAGAAAGTTCCAGAAAGATTACTCCGCAAAGCCTCTACAACCCTTCGTAGAATAAGCCTCTGCCAACAAGGGGGGATTTTTCACAATCCCCACGCTTAGCAGGCGTCTTGGGGATCAGCACTTCTTCCCACCTTTTTTTTTAATTATATAAGCCAGCATTCTCACCTGAATGAAAGTGACGACGCGGTCGATGGTGGAGCATGCTTGCCTAGCAGATACCTGTTTACTCTGTACTGAAGACTTCCAGATTATATATATCGGGAAATAGAGACGCTGGTAGTGTGTTTCATAATTCGGCCGTACGCATTATAAAACTAGATTTAAAACGCTTTGTGCGTATTTTCGGGATATCGACTATGTATGGATGCTGTGTTTCTGTGCGTCTTGTTGTCCGATGACAAAAAGAAGAGGGGGGAATAGGGTTGTGTAAATCGATCGCACATTCTCCGAAGTGTAGCCTGTAAAAAATCTATAAACTGGCAACTTTGCGTCTATGCTCGAGGCTTTGGACTCTAGCCTCCACCAACGCATCGTCACTAAGGAGTTTCTTAGCTCGGTTGTCTATCGAGTCCAAGGCTTCGAGATACCTTGTATCTTACCCTTAGTCGCCTCTTACGACACTCAAGGGATTAGCTGGGGGAGTGACATTCTTCAATCCGTTTCACTCACATGATAGAAATGAAAACACTGCCTTTTTTTTTTTTATTCCTTATAGGTTAGCCTTTGACCACTATCTCACCTGATGGTAAGTGATGATGTGATCGAAGATGTTGTTCAGACTAACCTGGAAGTACTGGCTCTCAAGGACAGCTGCCGGAACACACCGTTAGGTGCTTGGCGACAGATTTTCTACTTGAGGGCGGTAGCCAGCCAGGCGGGCAGTCGCAAAATGCCCTACCACCACGCTATAACGACTGCCATTCTAAGACAACAACCGGGACCGACGGCTTAACGTGCCCTCCCAAGCACGGAAACGCTCAGTAGTAATGTCACTAGCGGTCACCCATCCAACTCATGACCGCGCGCGACGTTGCTTAACTTTGCTGATCGGTTGAGAACAGCTAAGTAAACTTCGCTACGAGCGCTTCAAATGCCTTTTAGGTACGCAGCGAGCAAACGTGTATTTTCCCCAAGTAAAATCTACTGTAATTTTAAAACCAAAACAGCTATTTGCTGTAGGGTGCAAAATTTTGTAGTATCCACGTGTATTTTCGTTGCAGATTACTTATGCACGAGTATTTTCGTTACAGAGCGCAGCTGGAGACGCTTATGTTATAATACACGCTACTGTGCTTTGTGATTATAATCCTGTTAATTTCCGAATTTATAGTGAGTTTACCTAAGGTGAACTTTAGTGTATTTAAAATCCAGGATTTTACTAATATTTCAAAAAGCACCCTTTGCGTTGAAACATACAGGAAATGATATGGGATCGCGACCTGCGTTTTGAAACTAGGAAATACCGAAATAATTTGGAAATGAATTTATTATTAACCAAAATATCGAAATTTTCACTAAATTTGACAAATAACTTTTTGGGTTTTATACCTAGTCAGGTCATAAGTATTGTCACACAGTAAAAACTTTTCTTTTAGAATGCTGGCCACAAAAAAGTTTATTGTATTCGAATTTCGAATTGTTCATGAAAATAAAAATGTATACTTTTTAGAATTTTACTCATTTTTAAATATGGAGTGGACGCTTAAAGAAGACCGTGTTGCAGTTATTGCGTTGCATCGCTGCGGTTACGCGCCAATTCAAATTTTTGACATGCTGAAAAATTTGAAAATAACCAGTAGATTCGTTTATCGTACCATCAAACGATACAATGAAGACTCTAGTGTAGATGACAGGTCAAGAAGTTGTCGCCCTCGGTCTGTTAGGACTCCAGCAGTGATAAAAGCTGTGAAGGCGCGAATTCAAAGAAATCCCAAACGTAAGCAGAAACTGTTGGCCCTTCAGATGGGGTTAAGCAGCACCACGGTGAAAAGGGTGTTTAATGAATACTTAGGGCTTCGGGCATATCGAAGAAAAACAGGACATCGTTTAAATGCTCGTCTAATGGACCTGAGACTGAAGAGATGCCGCACTTTGTTGAAGCGGTACGCGGGAAAAAAATATCGGGAAATTTTTTTTTCGGATGAAAAATTTTTTACCTTAGAAGAGAGCTACAAGAAACAAAATGATAAGGTGTACGCACACAGTAGTGAAGAAGCGAGCAACCGTATTCCGCGTGTCCAACGAGGTCATTTTCCATCTTCGCTCAAGGTATGGTTGGGAGTTTCTTATTGGGGCTTAACAGAGGTACATTTTTGTGAGAAAGGTGTAAAAACGAATGCAGTTGTGTATCAAAATACAGTCCTGATGAACCTTGTGGAACCTTTTTCTCATACCATGTTCAATAACAGGCACTGGGTATTCCAACAAGATTCGGCGCCAGCTCATAGAGCGAAGAGCACTCAAGACTGCCTGGCGGCGCGTGAAATCGACTTCATCGGGCACGAAGACTGGCCCTCCTCCAGTCCAGATTTGAGTGCGTTAGATTACAAGATATGGCAACACTTGGAGGAAAAGGCGTGCTCAAAGCCTCATCCCAATTTGGAGTCACTCAAGACATCCTTGATTAAGGCAGCCGCCAATATTGACATGAACCTCGTTCGTGCTGCGATAGACGACTGGCCGCGCAGATTGAAGGCCTGTATTCAAATTCACAGAGGTCATTTTGAATAAACTTTATTGTCATAAGAATCTATGTTTTGTTAAGTTCATTTTGGTATATAAATGGTTACATAATGAATAAACTTGTTTCAATTATTTTATATTAAACAGGTGACAGAATTTATGACCTGACTGTGTATATGTTGAAACCAACTAGGGATTATCCGCAATCGGTGACAAAGCAAAAATGAGAGATACATTTTGAATAACAACTAAGAAAACAGCAATTCTAATTTTACAACATATATACTACCATTCAAAAAAATCTATCATTAAACTATAGAACATCAAGCCTTCAATTAAAGCTGAGAACTGTGTCTTGTAGTGGGACTGACAAATTTGCATGGTCTTTGCATGGTGAGTAGGGCATTTTGCAAATACTTACATGGCTAGCTACCACCCTCAAATAAAAAATCAAAAAGCACCTTTGCCGCAGCAAGCAGCTGCCCTTGAGAGTCAGTCATTCTAGGTGAGTCTGAATAAAGGCTTTTTTTATTGTGGCGAAACAAGCACGAGCCGCACCTAATGTTAAGCGGGCTCAACTTTGCCTTTAACAAATGCATTTCGTCACAAGTGACAAATTGCATTGCGCCCGTCACACAGAGGCATGTCTCTGTGTGACGGGCGCAATGCAATTTGTTAAGTCTCATGTGCCTGTAGTTTTTCTGGCTCTTAAGGACTGCTGCCGGATCACACTGTTAGGTGTTAGGCGGCTCAGTGCAGCTGTCCTATTGTTAATTTGTTAACACTAAATAACACTTCAGCTTAACATCACACGTTAGAAGTAGCGGGCTGCGACTAGTTCATTATAATTTCCGTGCATCAGTACTACAGTATTTCCCCCTTACCTCTAATTACTTGATTCCCTGAGGACTCTTAACCGAGTAGAGTACCTACTAGTGCTAGAGTTAAAATGTTTTTGGCTTCCCCGTCTACTAAAATGATGCAAATAATAATTTATTCTGTTGGGATTCTGCGTAATCAAGACTTTTTTCCTTTTACCTCACTTTTTTGATTACATATTGTTACGTCATATTTTCAATTTATTTCACTTTTAGATTCAAGTTTACCGCTCATCAATATTTTCTCCTCATTTGTGGAATGAAACGTAATTCTTGTACTTGGTAATTGTTCATGGTAAACTAATGCTTGCGAAATCCATTGATTGCGTTATAGGGATCCATGTTTGTTTGGATCGTACCCATTATCGATTACTTACATTTACTTATCGATTGTAAATTATTGACTTATATTTTCATTGAAGTGGTTAGAATCCCACTAAATCTGTCGTTGTGCTGCCTAACTTTACAGATAAATGGTTGCTCAGGCCAATAATTCATTAAATAAGAATAGTTAACTCGATTCCATAAATATTACTTTTCTTTTAAAAATCGTTAATGTAAATATTACTTATTCTTAAAATGTCTAGTTCTCATGGTAATTCCTACCAGGTGACTACAATTAACTTACAGTTCCTGTTGTCCTCAAATATTAATTTTGCTTGATAAATTTGGTCTTTCGATGTTGGTTATCGATGACTTGTTCCATTAATTTTATTAGTTTAACTTCAAAATATTTAATAAACAAATTGTATTTGTTTACCAACCATTTAATATACTTCCTTTTAAATGTATGAATGTTTTATACCAAATTCCCTCGGATTGCTATACTTTTGTAAAAACAAATCGATTGTCGTATCGATTATTGATCTCCGTTTGCTTGGTGCAATCCGATACCACATCACTGTTTTTGCTGGATGATTTTGCTTTTTCCACAATGGACCGGCCGGCGCAATAAGTTTTTATTAGAAGACGACTTACCAAAAACCCCGCGATGGATGGGAGACGGCCACCGCGCTGGCGATGGCGCAGTGCCATTTAAGTAAAATGTTATCATAAAACCCGTAAGGTGAGTGAACTTGTGAAATTCCCCCGCCGAGCACATGCTATTTTTTCACCCAAATTCTTATTAAATGTTAATCATTCCCCTTTAATCCTGCGAAGATTCACCCTCTTCGACTGTCTAATGGTAGTTAAACCCATAATTTCATCCATTTGAGGTAAAAATTCATAAAATAATTTTACAACCTAACTTATGTAAAATCTTGAAAAATATTAGTATTTGATATTGTTTGCATGGATAATCAGATAGCATTAGCCCCAACGGTCATGCTGATACCATTTTGTCATCATTTGTTGAATTTAACTTGTAAAATTTCAAATATAAAGTTTCACCATAACTTAGGTGAAATCTTGGAAACTTTTGTTGTTTCACCAATTGTAACATATTTAATGTATAGTATAGACCCCAACGGTTGTGCTGATATATAATTTTCCCATTATTTGTCAAAATTTACTTGAAAATTTGCATATATATATTAAGTTTTCCCTATAACTTGGGTCAAATCATGGAAACTGTTTGTGTTTCACAAATTCTAACCAATTTAAACTGTAGTACAGACCACCCCGGTTGTTTTAATATATATATATATATATATTTGCATATAATTAATTAAATTTACTTGGAAAATATCATACATTAAGTTTTTTTCATAACTTGTGAAAACTAGTTGAAATTATTATTCTTCTGTTAGGTTCATACTGTTTAACATCAAGTATAGACCACCCCCGTCGTTTTGATATCTAGTTCACCCCTATATTGCTTACCAATTTTCTAAAAACTTGGTGATTAAGTTTATAACTCATACAAGCTATTTTGTCCGTCCGCCTTTATATTTAAACCGTGTCTGTATCGAAGCAATTGATTTTTTTCAGGGTTTTTTTTTTGTTTATATATTTATAATCAATATTTCCGGTTCACCAATGTGAAGGGCTCCCCTTAGACTTTTACGGATGATGGCCTAGGAGTTACCAACCTGTTGAATGGCAGCGATGCTGGAGTAAACCTTTGCAATTTAATTAATTAACTGGTACTGGAACCAGGTACCATTTTGTTTTGATTTTATGTGTTGACGACAATATTTAATATATTTCACATCACAAGGAGTGTTCGGTGACAGTATGGTGATGATATGTGAGCGTTAAGTTGTCGTCTCACCTAATTATAATTTAATTCTAATATGTACTATCCGTCATAATTTAAGTAAGGAGCGTTTAATTCGACCAGACGTCACCTACAATTACCGTCCCATAACTTTTAACCATCACCGTTCAAATCATTACCTATAGTGTTAACTTTTTATATAACCATTTGTTCTTATTTAAATTTTAATAATGTAAACTAATTTACAACTTTTGACCATTTGCAATGGCATTCAACTTTATAATTTGCTATAATTTAACCAAGCTTTAAATAAAGACAACTTGATGAACCCGATTGGTTAATTTTATTGATATCCTGTTAAGAGTTGGAGGTAATCCCCTGGAACCCCTGGAAACCGCGGTTACGGCGGGAAAAACGTGACAATATTACTTAATGTATCAGCAGCACTGTACACAACTGAACACAGCCTCCCCCATTTAGGTGTGGTTTGCCATAATCCACACTTGGCGGGTGTCTTGGGGATTGCAGTGTGAGATATCAGTTCCTCAGAAAGTGCTGCTGCCCACTTTCTGGTGTGTTACTCTTAGTCGCCTGTTACGACACCCACGGGTAGAGATGTGGTGACAATGTAGCCCGGCACCCCACAAATTATTAAGTAGAAAATCTGTCGCCAAGCAGCTATCGGTGTGTTCCGGCAGCTGTTGGGAGCCAGTAATTCTAGGTTAGCCTGAACAACATCCTTAACCGCATTATAACTACCATCAGATGTGGTCATTTACGTAAAAACTCTACCTTACCTAACTGGGTAGGCATTGGCAAAATACCCTACGCCTACATGGCAGATTTTGTTGAGTTCAAGCGAATCAAAGCTCCCTACAAATTAAGGATAAAATGGAAAACTCTTTTAACGTATTACGTATCGAGCGGAAGTAGGTCACCAGGTGCTCAACATAATACATGTGACGGTAGCACAATCTCATATTATGCTGGTATATAGGGTAAATCATCTTGTTAGTGCAAGGGCATGTCGCAGACGAGCGTGTTTTGAACGCTCCATCTCGTACGTCTCATTGTATAGCTGTCACAGATACAAGAAGACGAAGAACAAGGACATCGGGCGATACGGCAGAAGAGCGTGGCACGTATCGCCAGCATGTGCCCAATCTGACCCTATGTACAAAGGCGGCTGTGCCCTCCGTTTATAATAATTACTTTTATTTCAGACAACGTTAGTAAATAACTCATGTCTAAAGATTTAATTATTACATTAAAAGTATATATCATATCCCCCGTGGGGTGCCGGGTTAGAATTGCACCTCCTCATATCATTCCCTTGGTATCGGAAGAGGCGACTAAGGGAAAAACACTGGAAGGTGGGCAGCAGCACCTTCTAAAGAACTGCCATCTTACACTGCGATCCCTAAGCCGCCTGCCAAGCGTGGGAATTATGGCAAATACCCCCTTAATAGGGGAGTCTGTGTTCAGCAGTGGACGAGACGGCTGTTACAGTCATATATCATATTAAATTATTATTTTACAAATTCATTTGGATGTCAATAAGTGTCAGTAATTATAAATAGAATCAAAGCAGTGTTTATTTTGTAAGGACCGCAATATGGTATCGCAGAATTGGGCAGACGTACTTATTTGCGACGACGGACAGGATTCTGTTGGTGCTGGCACACACTGTACACAGCAGTGATGCTACCTTTTTGCGCTGCAAACGCGTCAGTTCGCGCTTCCATGAACATTTTAGAAGCGCTGCAGAAACGTGGCAGCCACATCAAAATCCTGAAAGCATTGTTGTACTGGACGTTGTGTTTAGTTATATAATAGATACCAAGTTTATTATGTGCTTAAACCGAATTGGTCATGGAAAAATGTCAGACTGAGAGCGTAGGACAAAGAGAACCCTTTTCGCAGGCGAGTGAGCGAAACAGAACTATGCAATATTTAAATAGCGTGAGCGGTTTAATTTAATTATATTTATAACAGTAAGCTTTTTTAAAATTGACAACAACTTTCGACGCAGTGATGGCTCAGTGGCATTGGCTATGGACTGCCGCGCAGCAGGACCATGGTTCGAATCCCGTCGCAGATTTGACCTTCACTGAATTTTTCCATTTTGAGACTCGCAGTGGAAATACAACTGGTCAAGGAAATCAACTACAAACTGTCACAATTTCAAGGAATGTTGTAGTTCTTTTTTTTGCCGCCTGAACAGACAAGTTGGTGGGACTGTACACACATTACTATTCGCCAGTAAAGTAAAGGGCAAAAATATTCCCCGCGACGCTACACTTTTATTTGTGATACACTTTTTAATCAAATTAAATTTATTTATTGTCAGCCATCACAAAAGATCCATTAATAAAAATAATAATACATGTACACGATAAACAAAATAACAAAAAGTCTAACTTATACCGTAGCAAATTAAGTTAAAATAACTCAATACAATTTTTAGTACTTAATACTAGTACTAATATAATACATAAATGTACTGCGCGTTGGTAGTCAGGCCTGGCTCACTCCGTACTTTAGGTACAAAGCTACAGGTACATCAACGTATCCGTCCGGACGGGCATATTGTACGTAGCGTGCCGCGTCAGAAGAGAACAGAGCTATGCGTGGCGAAGCGATAGAAAGAGAGACGCCTTGTAGATGAATCTAAATATTAGGTACTTCGTACTTTGCGAGCTAATGTGCATTTTATTACTTAGTAGCGAGTGATCCTTCTGGCCATTTCTATTCTGTGGTGGAGTGCAAAGTTTGACTCGCGCTTTAACATCTTTTTTTATGTCTAATGACGGAATAACCTTGAGGCCCATCTGATGCTAAGCGGACTAACCTCTGCCTATAACAGATGCATTTCGTCACAAGTCACGAATTCCACTGCGCCCGTCACCTTGAGACAGTGGTTAAGTCTCATGTGTCTGTAATTTCACTGGCTCTCAAAGACTGCTGCGACTCTTGACTCGCGCTTTCTAGACGTCGTCGTGTAGTTTGTAATATTTTTTAAATGTATTACTTACGTTCAGTTCAGAGAAAACTACTATAATGAGCGATGCAGTCGAGAAAACGTTCATGTACTCTATACAATATAGTAAATGCTGTCTTACTTAGCTTGTATTGTTCAGTAACAGCGGAGACAATCTTGTTAGCGCAATGAGATGCTACGGACGAGCGTACTTTGAACGCTGCATCTTGTTATTCGTCTAAAGGACCTGTCATAAATAATAATGTACGTGCATGGTTGCAAATCCAAGTTATACGTCGGTTTTCTTAAACATTTTTTATGTTATTGTGACGGAACAAGCCCGAGGCGCACCTGGTGTTAAGTGGACTAAACTCTGCCTATAATAGATGCATTTCGTAAACACGAATTGTACTGTGCCCGTCACACTGAGACGTACAGTTGTCAGGTCTCATGTGCCTGTAATTTTACTGGCTCTCAAGGACTGCTGCCGGAACACACTGTTAGGTGCTTGGCGATAGATTTTCTACTTGAGGGTGGTCGCTAGCCAGGCATTCGCAAAATGCCTTTCCACCATGCGATGAAGCTCAAGCCCGCAGCGGGATTCGAACCATGGACCTGCTGCACGGCAGTCCATAGGCAATGACACTGAGCCATCACTGCTTCAAAACTACTAAACTAACAATGGCGGCCAACTTCATCGTCGTGGTATTTTGTTATATTATATACCTTATATTTTTTACAGGTGCTTGGTTATTATGCGTTAACCTATTCTTAAATTTGAACTGGATGTAAAATGGTGCTAAACAGCACCGTCGGTTGCTTGTCGGCAGGTTATTATATTTGCTATAGCAATCCATGTCAATCAAAGCAATCCAATGATCTTTGTAAACTTCGTAACTGCTAGTGAAAATCGAGTTTGGCGGGTAAATAGGAAAGTGAAAATTTTAATAGAATATACCATAGTATCTGTTTTTTTACCTCAATAATTATATAGGTATATTTAAGAATTACGAAACCTGTTTTATTGGCTCCGATATATTATTGGTCATCCCGGAATAAGCAATGGATTTAGTACATTCGAATTTTCAATTACGAAGATCGTTTCCGCCATTTTTCCCAACGCGGCAAGTAGCGACGGCCTTTCTACTTTATTTTTAAGAAAACCAGTAATAAAATAAACAGGTAGCTCGCCCTTCGATCATTTGCCAATAGAAGCTCAAATAGCTTGTCCGATCCGAAGGTTACAGAATTACATTTAAGTGTTCGGCTTTCTGTTCCGCTCGAAATTGTGGTATTAAATGTAAAGGAACTGCATATATGTTTATCGAAAAAAAAAAAAAAAGTCTAGAACAATCATCGATTAAACAATATATAAAGGAAAACATACGAAAAGCCACGTTAGGTATTACGCCTCTAGAATCTCAAAGATATGGCAAGTTTCAATAGAGAGGTGATTCTACGGTACTCGTACGTTAGGTATGTAGGTATACCTCCCATGTCCCATTTACAGATTTACCAGGTAACAGGACTCATGGTAGGTACCACAGCAGTGTCAGATGTTCGGCCTCGAAGCTGTAAGTTGACAATACTGTGTTTAGGTGTAAATACCATTGCAGCAGAAATTACTAAGCGAATTATAAGCAACGCATGGTGTCATATCTTAAAATACTAGCAAAAGCGTTTATTTTACAACCTGATTCTAGTACTAGGTAAGTAGATAAACTACTATGTATTTGAGTATTGAGTTTAGTTATGTCTCAGCCATAGAGAAATTATAATCTCTTTTCTGTGGTTACAGCGATGCTAATTCTTTGGTTTTCTAACAGATGGCGTTAGTAGTACAATAACATTCCATCCAATGAATATAAAATTGGTAATTTCATTTTGTAATGGTTATTAAATTATATTTTTTTGACAAATAACATATCTAGATATGAAGTTAAATTACTATGTTAAAACACAAATCTATAAGCGTGAAAGTTTTATCAGTAAAATGTGCAATATGTGGGATACCGATAGGATATTAAAGCTGCATACGAAAACTTCTTTCAATAACTTTCCGAACCGGAGATCAACCCCGAGTACTCTAGATTAATAAGCGCTGCTTTACACCTGCGGCCCAACGCAACCAAAGAGTGAATAAAATGCTAATGTTTGGACAAAGAGATGAAGAGATGAAAAGTCTAAGATGGAAAACAACCCGACTCCTTTTAATATTAGACTGAATGACCTCATTCTTATTCATCTCGTACGCAAATAACAGATTCTAATAAAGCCCTCGGAGCCGAACTCAGTAAGGATAATTTGGGGTAGACCACGCTCAAGCTACAAGCTAGAGTTCCGTGACATACGGACGGACAAAGATCAAAACAAAGTCTTATTAATTAGCTGTCTCATTATAGGGCTCCAATTTGCACATATAGTATGGAAAAATGATATCTCGTATGTGCTCGTTATCAGAAGATTGTATTACCATATACTAGTGATGCCCATAACTGGTTTATGGTACTACAGAGAGGCGACATAAGTAAGATGAGTTAGTTACCTGCAAGTTCTGTACAAATATATTTTTACAGTTTCTCTATCCCACAACTTGAACATTTTGTGGCTTAAGGGTGAACTGGCCGGCCGGTTCTCCATACAAACGCCGTTGGGTGATCACTCCCTTATTTGAGGATTTAAGTCCAAAATAAAGCATAATACCGATTGATCTCGTCATTATCTAGGCTTGTATGATGCCAAAATATTAAAAAGATAATTAAGTTGTAAGTTATGAGCCTCGAAAACTTTATATTAAAATGTTTCGAGGCTCATAATTCTCAGGTTAATTAGTTTATTACAATTTCGGCATCATACAAGCCTAGATAATGACGAGATCAATCGGTATTATGCTTTATTTTGGACCTAAATCCTCAAATAAGGGAGTGATCACCCAACGGCGTTTGTATGGAGAACGGGCCGGCCAGTTCACCCTTAATAATTTACTAACAGCCATCATGTCTATAGATTTGTTCTATAACGTAGTAGTTTAACTTCATATCTTAATCTGTAAAAAAATATTATTTTATAATTATTAAAAAAAATAACATTAACAATTTTGTACTTATTGGATAGAATGGTATTGTACTACTAACGCCATCTGTTAGAAAACCAGTTAACATCGCTGCAAAAGAACTAAACTCAATACTCAACTACATAGTAGTTAATCTACTTAATACTAGATGACACCACTAGAATCAGGTTGTAAAATAAACGCGAGCCCTCACAAAGCTCAGCTTTTTGCTAGTTTTATCAATTTAGTTCCCCCATACCTTCGTCCTGGCTGTGCCCAGTCAAACCTCATATTTAATTAAACAATAACCGTTGACCCAAACGGTTAAACGTCGGTTAAACGCGAGTTTTCATAACGAAGCATTAGGAAGTATAATCCCGTTCGCCAAACTGCCGGTTAAAGTTATTTTTATGACAATAGCTACCAGGACGCGTGAGAGCTGGTTAGTGCAGTAGAAACCAGAGCTTAAACTTATTAAATTGTATTAAGTGTTGAGAACTGAGAAGGTCTTAAGGACTGTAACTATGGGGTTTTTAATTTGTTAACATTATTTATTAAATTATAATAATTAGTTGATAAGTATCTATTAAATGTATATAGAAATAATTTGTTTTAGTTATATACAATGTCATTAACTCAGAATAATATAAAACCGTTGCGAATTTTATTACTGTGTAAAATTGCCAAACTTTTCAAGGCGGCGTGGCTTTAAGATAAAGTAAATTTACTTTTTAATTTTTTTAATTACCACCTTAATATCGCTATTTAGAATGAACATCGACGCACCTTAGAATAATTGATTTTCAAGAATCTCTTCATAAAAGTTAATGGTATTCGTTGAGTGTCTGACTTCACTGAATAAGAGACAATTTATAGTAGTGGCAAAACACATACTACACTGTACACTTGTGTTCTAAATATTTAAAAATAATCTTATAATAAATCTTCCCTCAGACTACAGTCGTTATTCTGAAGGCTATAAATTTTAAAAATCATATTATGTAATCATTATAACTACAAGAATTACACAGAACAATTCAATAGTTGAATGCAAAATTATAAACACAACCATGAAGGGTAAAGTTGAACTTACAGGTATTTTTTGTCCAATTAGTTCATATGATTGAACTAATCCTTATAGTATAGATACATTTGCACTTAATATAAATAAAATAGAGTTACGTAACATACACCACTTACTTAATTATAAACCAATATTACATGAACAAAATATTTTTCAAAATCTGAAAATATTATTGGATTGGGAACACCACCGTTATATAACTAAATGTAAGTAAAACAGACCTGTGTAATCTTTCATGAAATGGATGTTTTATAGCTTTAATTACTTATTATTATTCTCTGAATATTCGTTATAGATTCCTTTGTCGGCAACATTCACTTTATTATCCACCTTTTTATCGGGTACTTTTTGCCTATATGTTTTTTTTTTATTTGCCGTTTATTTTCCAATAATAACACATGCTTTTTATCATTTAAAAGTTCACCAATAAATATATTTGCCTAAAACAATTTAGTTGATCATCAATATTCATAAATTAAAATAATATTTATTAATATATATGAATGATTTTAAAGCCACTTATCAATGAATGTAACTTAAAAATATTATCTCAATGAGACGGTGTGTGAGAGTTATCTACTCTGTTGTTATGCGGCCATCTCGATCTAGCGATGACTTCGGTATTCTCGCAAGCGATATGTTTCAAAACTCCGCAAATCAACCGATTTGCGGACCTAGGTTTTTGTAGTTTTATACCTATACCAGACATTCTTGCTGATACTTGTTACAAGATATAATCGTATATATCTTAACTACTGTCAAAAATATTGCCACTGCACCGAAAGCACACAAAACTCCGATTATGGAAGGATTAAACGATATTGTATGACATAATTACGCGCTAAGCGCTGTAGTAATGGTAGCTGCTATTGCAAATAGCGCCATCTAACGGAAATTTAACGGGTTAACTTGTAAGTGCGAAAATATGACGCTTCTGTAATTACTTTACCCTCTTGAATTGAGCTTACAAGATGGAACGTAAATAAAGACTGGGCTTGAAATTTACCTGGTAAACGAGCATTTTGGAGGATGCTCGCCTGCCTTTCATGTAGAAAATCTATCCCCAAGCAACTTTAGCTGTGTTCCGATAGCCTTGCATGTTGAAAATCTATCCCCAAGCAACTTTAGCTGTGTTCCGATAGCATGCTTAAGAGACTAGGTTCAACCTGTTCACCATTCTCGACCGCATTATCACTTAAAATACATACAGGTGCGATAGTGCTCAAAGGTTAGGTTGGATATTTTAGGTAGAGAAATGTTCGGTGAGAGGCTAAAGCAGTGGCCCTGTAGAAGATTTTATTAGAGTCGCCGCCTATCCTATGGGACCGGACATATGTAGCGTAATGTAAGTATTAAGATTCCTCTGCCTACCCCTTTGGGGATACAAATAGTTAAGGTTAAGAGGTATGTACTGTGGTCTGATTTTTATAATGCCTGTTCTTATATTAGGTATGTAGTGGAATATAGAAATAATAAGGTTATATATGCAATCACGTATCCACTTGCGAAAATCTATTATCGAATAATTTTATTCATTATTTTTACCATTCTATATACGACTCAGGGCAAACCAACTATATAAAAGATGGAGTCACACTTGACTGCGTACAACCAACGACAGCAGGTGACCTAAATGCTCAGTGGCCAATACTTTTTTTTTTACTCTGTTTTGGAGCTACTATAAATAGCTTGTTACCTACCAGATCACAACTTGAATTACTACCTGTGATAAAGCTTAGCAGAAAAGTGGATTCGAGACCGTTCCAAGCATTCGCAAGAAAGAAACGTTTTTAGGAATCCACACCCAAAGGGCTTTCGATTTCCACCCTGTAAGCTCAATCCTATAGGGTATAGAAAGTTATTATAGAAACGTTATATATTAGCACTTAGAACTTAACCAGTTCAATTTCCATTCTATTTCCCTGGACTGCAAAGCGGACGAATACATTTTTATGCAACCATTCATTAAGGTTCTGCTGTCCACACTATATCTTCAGCGCATTCTAACATATCCCAGATACTTAATCAAGAAAGGGCACGGTAGTCTGGAAAATTTGAGATTATAGTTGACATCACTAAAGGAACGAGATCAAGAGAACGGTCACCAAATTGATGGTCTGAACAAATCAGAGAGACCACTCGTTCGTCTAAATTCTATGCCGCAGTAAGAAAGGGCATCGAGCGAAATCTGTGGAATCAGTTCCTGCTTAAACATAAGTGAATACGACCTGCAGCAATTAAGAAACGACCATAGAGAGAGAGAGACCCAAAGGGCAAAATGGGGAGAATCTGCCATCTCTCCGTCAGTTTGACCACCCTTCTGCCTGTCTGTTTGTCCATCCGTCCGTTCGTAAGTCAGGTGTCTAGCACGTAAACGGAATGGTTACAAACCTGAAATGTGGATAATTGAACTTTGGATATAGATCTCATCGAAGAGAGCATGAATATTATATTTATAAATTATAGGGTAGTTTTTTTTTTTTAAATAAATCTACCATTATGCGAGTAGCCGCATCAATAGACTGCCGTGCCGCAGTTCAATGTTTCTATCTTCACCGCCGTTTTGACCTTCACCGCATGGTGGAAGGGCATTTTGCGAATGCTCGCCTAGCTGGCTATCTCACTTAAGTAGAAAACCTGTCACCTAGCACCTGTGTGTGTTCCGGCAGCAGTTCTTGAGAGACAATAAATTAACAGGCACATGAGATTTAACAACTGTATGTTAGGGTGATGGGCGCAGCACAATTCATCAGTTGCAACAAAACGCAGCTGATAGTTTAGGTTACTGCTTAGCATCAGGTGGGTCTAATGTGAGCCAATCTCTCCTGATAGTAAGATAACCTGATATGATTGGAACTGGGTCTTGAATCAAAACTCGAATGTCTATCGCTAGATAATTCGAATATCTATATAGCAATACAGCAAAAGGAATGGAGTCCATTTTGTTATTAAATTCTTCGATAAATCAGCTCCTCTGATCCATCTCGGCTGCTCAGCCATCTGTCTCCCCGCAGCTATAAATCAAACCCTTGTTAATGTCCGCGGACTGACACACTGACAACCGAAGCGAGGGATTTTAGACTACTTAGTTATTGGGTGTCAAATAGATTCTCACTTCAAAACACGCAACACGTTTAGTACCTATAAAAACTTTGAATCTCAGTTACATTACTACAGTTTTTACGAAGAAAGCTGTTGATATACCTACCAGCTGTTGCATGTCTATAAGCTGCGTAGGCTTCAAATGCGGCGATGCTTCTTTCTGATAGGATAATTTACTACCGTTTTGAAGAAATCAAATACTATGTCATTGCGCCGTGGACAGGTAGGGCATATTGCTCGTATTGTTAGCCCTTAAGGGGAAAATATGTCACCAAGCACGTAACGGTGTTTTTCAATAGCAGTCCTTGAGAGCATATAGTCATTCTAGATTAAGTTTGCTAACTATCCTCTACTCTATCATCGCTTCCGAACAAGTGAGATAGTGGTCAAAGGAAAACCTTAACATCTGATGGTAAAACACTGTTGGTAGGTATAGCAATGATAGCCGAACGGTAATAGATGGACTGTCGTGCTGCAAGTCCATGGTTCGATCCCCAGAGCCGGCTTGAGCTTCACCACATGGTGGAAGGGTATTTTTAATGTATTTTCGAATGCTCCTTACAGTGTGTTCCGGTAGCAGTACTTGAGCGCCAGTAAATTTACAGGTACATATGAGACCTAACCACTGTACGGCTCCGGGTGACAGGCGCAGAGCAATTCGTCACATGTGACAAAAACGCATCTGTTATAGGTTGAGGTTACAGCTTAATATCAGTGGGCCTTTTGCTTGTGCCGTCACAATCCGATAAATAAAAGTAACGACGTAGTCAATGATATAGCTAGGTGTCGCGGCCTTAGAACGAATCTTTACCCGGGTAAGATGACAGAACTAACGATGACGCATTTATCCCCGGAATCAAACCCAAGACCTCGAGTTTCGAAAGCGACGCTTTTCGCCACTCGAGCAACTAAACAAGCGCGTAGTAATTAGCAACCCAAAGATCAATAACCGTAATGAGTTTCCGATAATTGACTGAACTTTGAAGTGCACAAACTTGATAGGGGAGGTACCTATATCACATGTCACACACTGTTACTAAGTAGTATTCATATAGGAAATGAGGGGATG
This sequence comes from Plagodis pulveraria, assembly GCA_963890685.1. Taxonomy (NCBI): domain Eukaryota; kingdom Metazoa; phylum Arthropoda; class Insecta; order Lepidoptera; family Geometridae; genus Plagodis; species Plagodis pulveraria. The sequence continues at coordinate 1,438,682 of OY982971.1, forward strand.
GGAATAAAAGGCGGGTTACGTGTTGTAGCATTAAATACATTTTAAAAATCAGTAGTTTCTTAAATCTGGTTATACTATGGCATAGTATAACCAGATGTAAGAAAGAAACGACTATAAAATGGCGCCAATAACCATGACCTCTCTCTCCATAGACAGCAATAGTAAATAATTGAAACATTACAAAATCACAAATATACGATCGGAAAAATTTCAGTCATGTGCGGGAAAAAATAGTCCTGTCGTATATTTGTGATTTCGTAATGTAATCCGCATAGCAGGCGTTATTGCAAACCTAACAATATTAAAATTGAAACATATTTTTTATCATATACGAAAAGAGCTAGGTTATTCCTCGTAATCAGAGACTAAAATAGCATTTTAATCCCTGAGGGACAAAAAGTGATTTGATTTAGAATGTGGATATTTTTTAAGTTCCAATCACCAAAGAGATTACAAATATTGTATGAACAAGTTACAGTACATATTATTTTGTGTTTTTTTTAATATATATTTTAATAAAAAAATTACAACCTAAAAATAATATATGTTCTTAAAACCTACATCTTACGACGACATTTTCTAAGACTATTTCTAATTCTCAAGCTGTAAATAAATCGACATCTGTAACGGATGGTGTGGTAAAATTGTTAAGATGCACTTCCATTGTTCAAATATAAACATTAGTCTCTTACCATTTCTGTGATCTCTTATTTGTCCTTTATAGTTTTCCGAATTGTATATTCAAATTAATAAACGTCTTATTCTTATTCATAAGATGCTTACATATTTTCTCTTATTCATATGGGGTGATAAAAAGTAGAGGGTCCACCTCGGGAGCCAACAACTATTAGGTTAAGCTCTAGTAACTTTTCTCACCTTAAAGTGTTTGTTCGCTCCCTTGGTAAACAATCTACTATTTTATGTATTTTAGGAAGCCTTCAAAATTATCCTGTTGGACCCGTGTCTGCCATCCTCGTGAAGTTCTTTGGAGGCATCATGCGATGCGACGTACATAAGATAAGATACATAAGATCGTGTTTATTTTACACGACTGCTCAAAAAGAGGAGACGTATGTTTCAGTGTAAATGTATGTATGTGTGTTTGTGAGTTCCTTATTCCACCATATCTTCTAAACGGCTTAACCGATTTTAATGTATGGGAAATTGTTAGATTTGTCTTAATAGCGCAAGTGATACTATAATAGGTAGGTACATAACAAAATATAAAAAAAAACTTTTAGACGCCATATTGTGATATATAAAAAAATACCCATCGAGTGTTGTATCAAAATGAAGGGCTTTAAAAACGATTCCATATATAACTTGCAGTTTAAGTTTCAATGGAACGATAAAACGTTTAATGAAAATAAATAATTTGCAATCGGGTTTTTTTCTGTTTAAATTAATTTATACTTCTTTATTGTTATCTGTGAAAAGGACCTTAATATCATCTGATTGCGATGTGGCCGACGACGGTATACAAGCTTGGAATAGGAACTGGGAACTCTTTAGTTTAGTACATGCCATAACACAATGTTAGGTATTTAGTGACAGATTAAGGGCATTTACAGAATGCCCTAGCATCATATACCTTCTGCAAGTAAAAACAACTTACCTATATAAAATACAGACAGCTTTACTTTTTATATATGGCTATTATAAAATAAACAGTTTAAATGAATTAAAATTGTATTCGTATTTGTGTATTTGTTTTGGATACAACACACGTCAACCACAATATTAATTATACGAATATTAACCTCGTTAATTTATAGTGAATTAACCGCGGTTTTGTTTAGCTTAATGCAGTAATTAATAACGCTGACTCGACGGGTCCCATTCTACGTTATTGATGATGTTGCAATATTACTGTTATCTTTTTTTTTATGGCTGATAGGTTAGCCTTTGACCACTATCTCACCTGATGGTAAGTGATGACGTGGTCGAAGATGTTGTTCAGGCTAACCTAGAAGTACTGGCTCTCAAGGACAGCTGCCGGAGCACACCGTTAGGTGCTTGGCGACAGATTTTCTACTTGAGGGTGGTAGCTAGCCAGGCGGGCATTCGCAAAGTGCCCTACCACCATGCATCTTATTATTATTCTGTCCCCTAGGAAGCTTCAAAATTTATATTTGAGAATAATCATTTTGAGGGTAGATAGCGGAGATGGAAACTCGTATCATGTGGGATTAATCAATAACGAGGCAAAAATTTGACTTTATAAAAATAAGTGTGTGAATATTTTTGTGTATGCTGTATTACTAAGTGTGTATATATTGGCACTTGCTCCGTGCTTACAACGTGACTAATACAAGAATTTTGAAATCCAGTCACATTGTTTCTTTTGGTCCTGTATCCACCATAAGATAGGATACGTTTGCTTCAGTTCTTTCCTGAGCTTCTGAAGATGGCCTATAAAACCATAATGTAATTTTAACTCCTCGTAATTATATAATTATAAAAAAAACTTGCTCCTAACGTGACTCTTATTGCTGAACTCCTAGGTTCATACCCAGGCTTATAAAACAAAGCACCTAGGATGTACGTTTAATAATAGGTAGCTCCAGATTGCTAGAGTATAAAAACGAAACATTAAACAGACCCGGCTTTTATGCTGAATAGCATGAAATAACTTGTTGAAGTCGGTAGATACTAGGCTGTTTCATAGCACTATGAGATTATTGTACCGACATCAAAAAAATTATACACGTCGTTTTCAGAACCTTCGCCCTTATTTGGTCACTGAAAAAATAATGATGCTCCTACAACACCATTCAAACAACAGAATTGCCCTCCTGCCATAGAAGATACTTAATTATAAACATTAAATTCAATGACGAGCGTAACCCTTTGACTTGGCTTTGTATAATGTCCCTGGAATATTATAAAAGCCAGTGCTAGCCAAGTCTCGACATAATTATTTATTACTTACCAACGCTTGTAGAACTTTATCGAACTGATATTTCAAAATTCTCACTATTACCAATACAGTATTTACGTCCACCGTTAAACACAGGCCTTTCCATAGGGAAGGTTTGACATAATCCCAAAGGTTGGCAGGCGTCGTGGGGACCGCAGTATAAAGAAGCAGATCTTCAGAAGGCGCTGCTGCTTATATTGTATTTCTTCCTTTCGTCGCCTTTTACAAATCACATGAGAAGATATGGAGCGCAAATCTATCCTAGCACCCCACGATAAATATCAATTCTTATTATTTACTGATATTAACAGCTAAATGAAAAAGTTATTAAAATAGCGAAATATATTGTTTATTTTAAGTGTTCCGTACCGTAACGGTAAAACATTCATTATTTGCTTTGTTGTCCGTGGTCCAATTGCATTTTTCTGCGGTTTATTTTTTCCTGGTAGTTTGTAAGACACTATCATCATTTTCTACGCTGCGCTGGTGAAACTGAGTGGCTGAGCTAGTGACATAACTTCTCTTTTGAGAAGAAAGCCCATGCCCCAATTGTAGGGACGTGATGAGTCATTATCAGTCATTCCGTTTCTGTGGCATTTGCTAAATATTTTGCAAATAATTAGTGAATGTGTAAACTGCAGAGCTCAAGCCGCGGTAGAATTCGAACTAGTAGCCGCCTGAACAGCAGTTGCCACCCCATAGAGCTACATCGCTTCATCATTTATTGTGCAAGTATTCTACTAGTCTTTTAACCAATACAAACATCTGTCCACCTTCATAATAAATTCCTTTGGCGGTGCAGCTCGCAAATTGACTTCCGGTGCGATCGCACTGCTTCCGCTGCGGCCGGAAGTGCCGCCATATTGCTTACATGGCGATATTATATGGGTACGTGTGGATTGGAGCCATTCATGTATAACACGGTGTGAGTGATCGGATAGGTTTAAATAGGCAGGAATATGAAATTTAAATCTATATTTTCATAAATAATTTTAAATTATCGTTGTCCCATTGAGCACTTTGTGTTTTTGATAATTACGAATATATAAAGTACCAGGAGATTAGAAACAATAAGAATATAAGTACGTAAAGGTTTACTTTGATTTGACCACAATATAACCTGATAAAATGTTAAACCTATGTAGAATAAGAACTGGTCCTGAGAGACAGATGGCCGAATAGAAAGAAACCTTTATTGAGTGTTTTCATATAGGTGTTTTCTTTGCAAGTTGTATTATGAAGGAAGTCCTGCCTACGTGTACGAAACTCTGCCAAATTAGATTATGCGCTTACAACTAAATTGGTGGTATATATATTTAGCGTTTGGTCAATAACAAATACAACTCTGTAAGTATTACTCACTCATACAACACCTATACTACCTAAAGCCACACCTAGTTAGCGTAGGCAAAAATGGTCAACGCCCCAGAAAAAAATATAAAGTTAGGTAGTTTCAATTTATTCCGACTCTGATTTGATTATTACAACATATAAGGGTGTTATTAAAAATGTTAATTTTGATCATATGTAAATAGCATGGATGATGAAGAGCTGATAAGTTTAAGATAATACGATAAGGTCTTGGTCCTCCTGATATTAACCTAAACACATCTATCTCAAGAAAATTACCAGCTTATTGTCAAAACTCTTCTTTGCGGGGTCGACACAATAAAGTAATCGAATACAGCGTTATTGGAAAAATACTTACAACCTCTTACGGTTGAGTCTCTTCTGCTAGTCCAAACAAACATTTTGAGATGTTTTTTTGTGTGATTGTTTATTATATAATAAGACGTTGTTAGCATTTTTCCAATAAGCCTGTATAGTGTCAACCATAAAAAAGACGTCTCATTAACAGGAAAGATTCTTGGACACGAACATAGTATTGTTAAAAAGTTTTTATTTCTGTTTTATGCCTTCCTAATGAGTGATCATATTGGCATTACGTAGCATGCCCGCTACAATTCCTGTAATGTAATGATAGTAAAAGAACCCTACTATGTGTTTAATGTGCAGTAATATTTCAACCTAATGACTTCTACATGTAGAGTCATACTCTGTTGTATTTCAGAAATATGATAAGCTCTATTAGAAAGGAGGTAACAATGAGATACTTTGCAGAGTTACATGATACGAAAGAGACAATAAATTACTTAACTGGTCCCTTATGGACAAGCTCAGAGTCGCTCAACGAGCTATGGAGAGAGCTATGCTCGGAGTTTCTTTGCGCGATACAATCCAGAACGTGGATATTCGGCAAAGAACCAAAGTCACCGACAGAGCTCTCAGAATTTGTTAAGTAGCAATAGGCAGGCCACATTGCATAACGAACTGATAACGAATGGGGAGTAAGGTTCTTGAGTGGTTACAACAGGAAAATGGTAGAGTATTTTTTTTTTGATGTTATTGTGACGGATTAAGCACGAGCCCCACCTTATGCGGACTAACCTCTGCCTATAACAGATGCATTTCGTCGCAAGTCACGAATTGCACTGCGCCCGTCACCTTGAGACATAGTTGTTAAGTCTCATGTGCCTGTAATTTCACTGGCTCTCAAGGACTGCTGCCGGAACACACCGTTAGGTGCTTGGCGACAGATTTTCTGCTTGAGGGTGGTCGCTTGCCAGGCGCGCATTCGCAAAATGCCCTTCCATCAAGCAATCCCGGTCCCACTTGTTGGACTCTCATCTTAAGAGTCGCGGGAAGCCGATTGGTTCAAATGGCTAATAGCCGTTTATTGTGGCGTTTTATGGGAGAGCCATTTGTTCAACAGCGGACGTCGTGATGTATGATAATGATGATATTAGGACGAAGATAGGTCATAAAAAAATTACACAAACAAGAAACATCGCACTTAAAATTATTGTAGCATAATTTTGTTCTGGACGGGAATCTATCCCGCGTCCTCCGATTTCGTTCCGGATGCCTATTCAACTCGGCCACCGGCGTCCTACTCTTTCGAGCCGAAACTACAATTACAACTTTAGTCATAGGTGACGGTGCGCGGTCTTCAACCAGACTACTAGACTTCATTTGATGGAAAGAAGTGATTTTTCAAACACTTCACTCTCGCAATTATGTCGCTACCCATCTATAAAATAATAATATAAATATAGCACACAAACAAGCACTATCGCTTGCTGAGCGAAAATTGACAAATTATTGCTGCACAACATTTTTTTTTCGTTTCGTAAGGGTAACCTTTGTTCTGATCATTATCATGTTTTATATAGGATGGCGTCGGGATTTGTGTTGTTAGAGGAAACAAATTGTATCAACCAATACTCGGAATAAGGGTGGTGTGATGCTCGTTTTCGTATATTCCTGGCCATGTGTCCTCTCATGACGTACTAAAAGTGGATCTGTGTACCGACTCCGGGTGATTGATTGGGGTCACTGGCAACCCTACCTTCAGAAGGATAGGGTTGTTATAAGTTTAGAATATAAAGAATTTTATTCACCGATTTTCTTACTGATATCTCAATTGACCCACATTAAGTGATGGCAACACACCATGTATTCTTCTCTTACTGGACTATCCACTGACGTCTTGGTACATAAACCTTCCATAAATATGTCTTCACGGAGTATATTTTGTCGGCCTCGGTATGCAAGGTATCCAACAGATTTTTCGTCCACATTTGTGTATTACACTATACCTTCTTTCATCCCTTAGCCTAGTGATTGCATGTATTGCATTAGTTTTGACTAAAGTAGCTCCTTATTTATATTTAAGAGCAGAAAATGTTAGTACTTATCCTAAAGGAGAATGTAATAAAAAAAAATTTGTTTGTTCACACTTCAGAATTAAACGAATCAAATCCTTCCTTTGAAAGATCTGTTCAATGGATTAAAGTGGGTTGTAGTTAGTACGGCAAAGCTAGAAGTTGAGATGCAGAATTGAAAACCTGTAGATGAAGCAAAAAAAGGCACTTGTAGCTATATATACTATCTGATTAGAGACGACAATAAAGATTAAATTAATATCATCACAATAATCAAAATATTTTCACTAAAATGCATTCAATTGTTGAGGAGCTTTGAATTTTATCGGAAAAACTAACACACGTTTTTTCTACATTTATAGTATTAGTTGAATTTTTTGTAATTATTTTATCACTTATCCTTATTAGGTTGCTAATGTTAGTACATTATTCTTATCTAAAAACACAAAGAACATAATAAAAAGCACGATTCGCTCACAAGAGTTTTTTAAGTAGTGTTTCTTCAAAGTTACTTCATCTCTTTTTTTTAACTCAAAGTTCTAGAAAACTACTTGATGTCAACACTTATTTCAAATGCTCTCATTAATCGTATAATATGTTAGTGCGCTAACTTTTGAGTAAATAGGGTGTTAAGGTGATAAGGAGCGAGAGGTAGGCCCTGTGATGCGGAAAGGTTTTTTTATAGAACAATACGAAATGAAATCTATTTACTGCGAAGTACTAACCCTACTATGAAGACACTTTGATAGGGTTACCACACGTTACAATTTATCCACTTTTTGGACCATTTTACACCGTTTCCGACCTAATAAACGTACTGTAAACCCTTCCGAAGGGTGCTCGTTTGTTACTACTTGAAGGGCGGAAAATTTGGGGATTCTAACTGGCATAATAATGTAAGGGTTTATCCCTTACTGTGATGTAGGTAACTAGGAAACATTGTGGAAGGTATGGGATATCGGGATTCAGAATCAAGATAATAAATTCAGATAAGATATTAAGTAAAGCCTTTAAGAGTATTTTGTAAGGAAAATAGAGTTCCAGTGTTATATTTTTATAAGAAGTACAACTCAAATGTGGCAGGATATATTTTTTTTTATTCCTGATAGGTTAGCCTTTGACCACTATCTCACCTGATGGTAAGTGAAGATGTGGTCGAAGAGGTTGTTAGGCTAACCTAGAAGTAAGCCTCAAATAAGGCTCTCGTCTTACAAAATGGCTCACAGTGGATTTCTAATAAACTCTTGTTGCTGAATCCTGTTGCCTGATGCCTAGGCAATTTAAATTCAAATAAATAAATTTGACTTTGAGATTAAAATGATCTTTAATTTCTGAGACTGGTTTTTTTTTATGTTATTGTGACGGATCAAGCACGAGGCCCACCTGATGTTAAGCGGACTAACCTCTGCCTATAACAAATGCATTTCGTCACGAATTGCACTGCGCCCGTCATCTTGAGACATAGTTGTTAAGTCTCATGTGCCTGTAATTTCACTGGCTCTCAAGGACTGCTGCCGGAACACACCGTTAGGTGCTTGGCGACAGATTTTCTACTTGAAGGTGGTCGCTAGCCAGGAGGGCATTCGCCAAATGCCCTTCCACCATGCTTTGAAGCTCAAGCCCGCGGCGGGATTCGAACCATGGACCTGCGGCACGGCAGTCCATATCCAATGCCACTGAGCCATCACTGCTTATGTTTGATTGTATTGATACTTTGACAACAAGTTTATGACTAACCTACCTTCGGGTGTCATTGTTTGTCGAGATGCGATCGAATCAGATCAAAATATATCATCCCGCCTTTATATGCTTGAAAGGTATGAATAAGTGTTAAAAGCACAAAGTTATAAGGGCCGAACCAATTGCCATTTAACGAGCACAATTCCAGATTCTTGAGATTCTTTGTCTAACGTGATAGGTGGTCTTAACAGCCTTCTCCACTTTACTCCACAATACCGTAGACATTACACCATGAAACCATGAACAACTCTTCACGAAACCGTGGATTTCGCTCTATGAAACTGTGGACATCACTCCATGGAACCGTAGATAGCGGTGGACGAGCATTGCGATTGTGAAATTTAGCCAGTTTTGATTAATAATAATAATTGTTCGCATTGCCATCTAGCGTGCACAGTTACGGACTCGAGATTATCCAGATCTATTTTTTTTTATGTTATTGTGACGGAACAAGCTCGAGGCCCATCTGATGTTAAGCAGACTAACCTCTGCCTATAACAGATGCATTTCATCACAAGTCACGAATTGCACTGCGCCCATCACCTTGAGACATAGTTGTTAAGTCTCATGTGCCTGTAATTTCACCGGCTTTCAAGGACTACTGCCGGAACACACCGTTAGGTGCTTGGCGACAGATTTTCTACTTGAGGGTGGTAGCTAGCCAGGCGGGCAATCGCAAAATGCCCTTCCACCTTGCGGTGAAGCTCAAGCCGGCGGTGGGGATCGAACCAGAGTACTGCGGGGCGGCAGTCCATAGCTATTACCGCTCGGCCATCATTGCTTTGAAATCTTTATCTTTGTCCGATAAACCTTAACTCTTAAGTTTTGGGGCTCTAAAACAGTACTTCGGGATTCCAAAACCTCGCCTTACGACACGATGAAAAGGGGCAGTCCTTTACCAACGACAACAGTTCTTGCACACTAGATTTTATGTAAACTGACCATGAGTGATTTTGTAATGCAGTTGACTCTTTCTTATCGCCGATTGGAGATGTTCTCAACTAGTTTTCATTCAGATATTCATTATTGTTCGTTGAGAATAACTGTTCCTTTTTATAATTTCAATGTCATTGTTCGAGTTGTATCGGAAGAGATGTTAAAATTTATAGTCATAAGATTAAAATAAGATAGATTGTCTTTAATCAAAAGTTACATTACTACTACAAGTAGTATACCTATTACACAATTATGTATGGCAGTAGAGGCTGTAGCATTAGTTTGGAGTGCATAGGTACTCATAGATTACAATTATTTTTAAGGGGTTGCACCATTTCTATTTAACGTATAGCGTTTTGAAGCGCTCGTAGCGATAGCTTAGCCGTTCTGAAACGATCAGCAAAGTTAAACAATGTCCGCCGCGGTCATGAGTTGGATGGGTAACCGCTAGTGACATTACTACTGAGCGCTTCATTAAGCCGTCGGTCCCGGTAGTTGTCTAAGGATGGCAATCGTTATAGCATGGTGGTAAGGTATTTTGCGAATGCCCGGCTAACTACCGCCGTCAAGGAGAATATCTGTCGCGAAGCACCTTATGGTGTGTTCCGGCAGCTGTCTTTGAGAGCCAGTAATTCTATAGGTTAGCCTGAACAACATCTTTGACCACATCATCACTTACCATCAGATGAGATTGTGGTCAAAGGCTAACCTAGACGTCCACTGTTGAACAAATGCCTTCCCCATAGAGATAACCATTGGCTACCCGCGACTTTCACGATGTCGTCAGTCCACCTAGTGGGGGGCCTACCAACTCTACGTCTTCCGGTGTAGTGCGGTAACCACTCGAGAACCTTTCTCCCCATCGGTTATCAGTTCGTCGAGCAATGTGCCCATTGCCACTTCAACTTGGTAATTCTGAGAGCTATGTCGGTGACTTTGGTTCTTTGGCGAATATCCACGTTCCGGATTCTATCGCGCAAAGAAACACCGAGCATAGCTCTCTCCATAGCTCGTTCAGTGACTCTGAGCTTGTCCATAAGGGCCACAGTTAGGGACCACGTCGCAGTGCCATAAGTCATCACTGGCAACACACACTGGTTGCAGAAGAGGAAGAAGAAGAAGAAGAACCTAGACATTATATTAATTTTATTTATGTTCTTTTTTTTATTTTAAGATTACGATGATCGAATAATCAGATTTTTGCGAGAATTCTATACATAAAAAAGGGACTGACTCCAACAACACTACAAAATATGAAATAACTTGTGTAAAGTCAGTACAATACTGGTTCGAAAACTCTTAGCTCACACTCATATGGTACCGATTTCTACAGTTTATTTCATATTATTCATTTATATATATTGTAAAGCGAATCTTTCTGAATTCAGTATCAATTAAGTTATGTGCCTACAATAATGGTTGCCACGGGTAAATGTAGCAACTATCAGGCCATTCAGGTTAATATTATGGCTATAGATACCTAGATGACTGATTGGCAAATACTCTCTGTTTTTTTTTTTAATTTCTAATATGTACGCGTTTGACCACACCCTGCCTGATGTTAAGCATTGATGTGGTCTAAGATGGAGCACGCTTCCGTAGAAGAAACCTATTTACTCTGGATTTGAAGACACCCATATTCTATCCTGTCTTCATAACATTGAGTGTACCTTAAAAACGACTCAACTGATATTGATAAAGGTTTAATGGGATGGATTTGGATGTATACTCTACCTAACAAAATTAGGAGCATCATAAATTCGTGACATTTATAATAAAAACTCAGATTATCTTAAGAAATAATTGAACCTGCTTACACAGGGCTACAGTATGGATTCCTTCGAAAAGGTGTTAAAAGAGTACTACAGGGTTGGCAATGCATTGGTAACGCCCCTGGTGTTGCAAATGTCCATACACTGAGAAAAACGACTTAAAGGCTTAAATCAAATTTGACCTTTTACCGTTGTATTGTAAATACGTAAGATGAATTCACAACTCTAAAGATGATTTTCACCAATCAATAAAAATGTACCAAGTTTTATAATAAACACAACCGTCAAAAACGCCTTCTGTATAGTATTTTCAGAATTGAACTTGTTATACGTCTATAAAGTAAGTAAAGTAAATAAGTATTGACCATAAAATATACCTTACTTTTACGGCGGTATATATACGGTGATTATCACTATAACGTACGACTTAATCAGCCTCATCGAAAAGTCAATATTTAAGAAAGACCACAAAATACACCTTAAATAAAGACGAAAAGAAACATTCGCCTTCACTGACCTCGTTTAACGCCTTCTAGTTGGAAGGCGTTTTTGTACGTATTTACGTTTGGTCGGTTTTTCGCCTTATACCATATAAATTGGCCGTCATTATTACAGGCGCTTTTGACTTTAGATTTTTCTCAGTGTAGGCGACGGTAACCGCTTACTATCAGGTGGGCCGTATGCTTGTTTGCCACTCTATTACATAAAAAAACATAAATCACTCTTATAACCCGTATAATAAAAGTTACGTTTACCAGTAACAACTGTACTGTCATACATTAAAAAAACCAAAAAGGTTTAAGCGACTATAGAACCTCCATTATTAAAATTAAATTAAAAATAATATTATTTGTATGTATTTTAAAAGTTATGTCTATAACAGACTCATGTTTTGTTACGTTTGGTCTTTCGCAGATGAGGAGCTTGTGTTCCGAGACCGATGGGGAGGCCTGACGCTCTTCAACGTGAAGAACTTCACCACCAGGCTGCTTATGAACAACTCTACCTTTGTAAGTACTAATATAACAGTCACTACATAGTTTAAAACAAAGTTGCTTTCCGCTGTCTGTCCCTATGTATGTGAAATCTTTTAAACTACGCAATGGATTTTGATGCGGTATTTTTTAATAGATACAATAATTCAAGAGAAAGGTTTATATGTATAATACATGCCTAAAATACTAAGAAACACTGATCATTTTAGAGGTTTCTAATGTGATGTGGTAAATAAACACATTTTTTGCGAATTTTTAATATGCATTCGTACGAAACCGGAGCAGTTCGCAACTTTTTTTATATAACCGATAAGAATACTAGTTGAATTTTAAGATATAAATTAAACTAAATGCACCAGCAACGTCAAATATTTCTTTAAGCTGTACCTACTATTGCGTCTTATACCTAAGTATGAAATAATTAGTTGAAGTCGGTACCATGCTGATTGGAAATACTGTGCGCCGACTGTCATGGTCCGACTAACCACAAGTGTTATATGCTTCCATTACTGAAAATTATAGAATAACTTGTCTCGGTTTAGTTTTATTTTTAACCGACTTAGGACCGACCGACAAGGGAGGAGGTTGAACTGGTTATAAAAATTATTTTATGTAGGGTATATCTGCGGGTTAGTCCCAATTTAATGTTATCAAAATTGGTTGAGTAGTTCTTAAGTTATTGTCAATTAACTGAAACATGTATTTGCATACCCACCTGGACATTGAACAGTATTTTAGGCAAGTGAATGATTTTATACAGTATCCCTAAAATATGTGAGTTTTTTTTTAATCAAACCGGAACGTCTTCCAACACTGAAAAGTATGAAAGAACTTGTGAAAGTCAGACCATGATAATGTGAGGTCAGTGTTTTTAATCATCGGGGCACCGACTTCAACTAGTTATTTCATACTTTTCGGTGTTGAAAATCGGTTTGTTTTAATTTTTTTTTACGTTCTTTTCTACTTTACACGATCGATTGTCACGCGCACATTATATTCATCCTCATCATCACATCACGTTCACCGTTGAACAAGGTCTCATTTGCCATAACCCCCACGCTTGGCAGGCGTCTTGGGGATCACAGTAGAAGTTGTCAGTTCTTCAGAAGGCGCTGCTTCCCACCTCCCACTATTTTTCTCTTAGTGACCTATTACGACGCCCCACACGGAAAAAAGGGGGGTGATATACTAACCCGGCACCCTATAGGGGGTTACATTATATTAGTCACTATATAAAATACTTTTAAAGCCATTTAATGCTATAAAATTAATGTAGAATTCGGAACAATTTTTTTTTGACTGTACTATACTGTACAGTACCTAGAACCTATGTATCTCCTAGTCTTTAAGTATATGTAAAAATATAAAAATAAACTGTTTTGGAAATGAAATATTTATTAAAATTAACTATGGTTTTAGATTCCACTCAAATCCATTCATTGTCTGAAGTAGACATGTTGTGATAGTAGAAGGCGAGTATATGGCCATCGACCGGGCATAGTTTCGGATTCCAAATCAATAATTCAAATTCAAAGTCATTTATGTCGAGCTAGGACTCATATCATAAAGACAATCACATATTTTAACAGATTTGATAAATAGTAAGAAATTGAAATTGTAATAGAACTAAAATAATAATTAATAATAAAATAAATACTATAAACACACATCCAGAAGTAAAAAATTACAATAAATTTATAATAAAATTAGGTATGTCATATCAGTAATCACAAAATGCTGCATGGTGGTAGGGAATTTTGCGAATGCCCGCCTGGCTAGCTACCACCCTGAAGTAGAAAATCTGTCGCCAATCACCTAATGTCAAATATGCAATATCAAATACGCTTAGGCAACATTTTGTTAGGCTTGCTTATTGTTTCGCCTGCAGTTATGCGATCAAGATGTCCTCCTAAGCAGGATAGACTAAGCATTCAGAATGAAAGTCAAACCGACTAAGGAATAACGATCAGCAATCTTCTGTAGAGCCATTTTTGAAGCGCTCGTAGCGATGTTTACTTATCTGCTCTTAACCGATCAGCAAAATTTAGCAACGTCCGCCGCGGTCATGAGTTGGATGGGTGACCGCTAGTGACATTACTACTGAGCGTGCACGTCCTTCGAAAGGCATGTTAAGCCGTCGGTCCCTGTTGTTGTCTTAGGATGGCAGTCGTTATATCATGGTGGGCGGGCATTCGCAAAATGCCCCACGGCAATTTGCGAATACCCGAAAATCTGTCGCCAAGTACCTAACGGTTTGTTCCGGCAGTTGTCCTTGAGAGCCAGTACTTCTAGGTTGAGCCTGTTATCACCTTCAATCACGTTATCACTTGCCATCAGGTTAGATTGTGGTCAAAGGCTAACCTATCTGCAATAAATTTACTAAAGTCAACTGAGCGCTAACCCTATTACTGTACAGCTATCAAAAGGTCTTTACGATACAGACTTAAACGTCTAGTGTGAAGACCACCATAAGTTTGAAAAAGTGTTAATTGGCTTAAACAAAGTTTTTTTTTATATTTTTAAAAATGTGTAACCTGTAGAGGAGAACAACCAAATCCAGAAAGATATACTAAAGTATTTATGCCGAAGCTGAAACGGATATAATGGTGGTGGTAAACGTAACTGGTTATATTTTAATTGCTTTGTACTACTCGGCTTACGAAATTCACACCTAATACGTCCGTTCTATATTTTTTACTGCATACGTTGAAGTAAATAATATTTCAGACATAAATATAAGACTGCCACTTAGGATGAGAGGACACAAAAAAACATTATGATGTTAAACATTACATATTTATATTTATAACAGAACATATTTGTATTAAGACCAGAGAGTATTTAGTATTAATCTTGGTAGAGGTGACCATGAAAGATAGTCAGAGAAATGTTTTATCGGCAAAACGTGGGTGAGAAACCGCCGTCATCCCCATAGCGTACATATATTCTAACCAAAGATTTCAGCCTTGTTCTTTAAAATTCATTTTACCTATTCTCCAACCACTAAAGAAACAATTTCAGCCACGATAACGCTGTAAAGCGGGACTCCTTTCAACCCAATTATAAAAGGGATGGATCCCGATAGCTCCCGGCGGGATTAAAAAATCGTAACCGGAATAATGTACCGGGATCGTTTTGAACATTTCCACGCGAATGTACAATGCTGCCTTACATAAAACAAAATAAATAAATTAAATTCGTCACGCCTATATATTCCCGAAAGAGCAGGCGTTGGCTGTTGTATAAGATCCACGTTTCACTACATGTTTTGAGGTCGAACGAGGTAAGACGGGGTAAACCTGATACTAATAACTATTTACCAGCCACATTGCCATACTGTTCATAAAGTTTTTTACTGAAAGTTTTTGATAGATTAGATAGAGAAGCTTGAATCGGTTTCTATAATAATTAAAGAAATTCTGTAATTTTTTTAAAAAGTACTTATTGAATGTATTGTATTTGTTACAAGTAATCGTTACATTTTTATTATATTTGACAGTTTCACGTCTAACATAAGTAATCGCGTGCATTGGAGTTCAATAACTTTCCAAGATTGAAGAAGCCATATTATTTCGACTCACAAACACCATTATCATGTAGAATTGTTACCAAAACTTGGCAACAAGCGTGATACAACTAATAATTTTGTTTTTTCCGCAACAGACGAGAGTGTATTCAGGACATGCATGAAAAGGTGCTCAAATAAATAAATATTTTCGTACACTCGCATCAGAAATATGAATTCCTAGTACTCATGAGTACAAATAGAGTGTACATTATTTTGAATAATATATAAATATGGACCGTCAAATTTTAATGTTTGAGTATTTTTGAAGCAATGAATGCCCAGAGGCAATGAAAACGATCTGCTGCGTAGATATCCCATGGTTCGAACCAGCGGGCTTGATTTTTCACTGCATGATGATTGGGTAGTTTATTATTTCCGCATGATCACTTACCATCAGGTGAGATACCACTGTCACACTGTCACTGTCTCTTAATTAATTTATAGTTTTTTTTTTAATATAAAATGTTAAAATAATTTAAAAAGACGCATCTGTAAACTAATATACACTTACGTAAGACAAATTTGAGCCTAACAGCATTAAAAAAAAATTATGTGACTTAAATCAAGAACTAAACTAGCCAGGAATTTATTAATTATAACAATAAACTGAATTTTACATCAAATAATAAAATACCATCCAAATGTTACGGATACGAGCTAAGAACCCAAAATAACAGAACTGTATTTATCAAAAAAATAATCGTATTTTATTACTAGTTTTCGATACATAGAAAATTTTAAAATATGTAGCGCCCCGGTAGTCAACGATCCCGAATCGCCCTTAGTCGATGTTTTTACTACAAGTGATTTTTTCAGCAGGACTTCTCTCAACAAATATAAAAAGACTGGATCGCGATAGCTCCCACGGGATCCAATAACAATGTAACCGGGACAATGACAAAGTCCCGGAATTCGTTTTCACTTTGCTACTCGATTGTACTGATAGATATCTTTCTGAGCACGATAAGGGGAAGTCCACACAATACACCGTCTGTGATGTAAGGTTTACTTATTCTATTCTTCGACTTCGATGGTACATTCCATGTTTTCCTCAGACCAAATAAAAATGTTCAGACGGAACTCTGCGAACTGCGAAGTAAGGGGTTTTCTACCGCGACGTAATATTTAGTACTAGCTGTACGAAAAAAAACGCGAATCGTTGTACAGGATAGCCGTTTGTCACACGTGTACTAGTGATCAAGACCAACTCATTTTGTTATGTTTTGCTTCGATCCTTAATGGACTGTATCTTTGCAACCATAATAGGTTGCCAAATTAATTGTTCACAAATAACATATATTTGTATCTGTGAACTTCCGATACACAACACTGAGCTAGTGTACAATGTTGTGAATCGGAAATTACACACGTCCAAATAAAAATAACTTTAATGAAAATGTTTCTTTTTGTGTTATTGACACCTATCAGTCTTGTCACGTAAGTACTGCCAGTTAATTACCAGTAACGTTGTATATTATGTAACGTTATTTCATTCCTCTTTCTAACTCGACTGGCTTTAGCGTAGCGCATTCTATCTACCCAATTTCACAAGATCTTAGTGATGGTGTCCGGCTCTATCTGACGCATGGTGCTTTTGACAAATCCTAGTTTCGAGCTCCGAAAGTGCGCTCCATCAGAAAGTCAGAATAGAATTCTGAGGAAAATCTTCATCCATCTTGAGCTGTTCTAAGGGCCACTGAGAAGCGATAGCAAAGTGAATGGTCATTAACTGTCATTTGCGGCGTCAGTTGAACCTTCTAAGCAAATAATCCGAGGTCTTAGTGCAAAAATCTATAAAAGGCGTTCACATTTACACATTTTTAGAGCCCTGAGTGGAATCGCACTCCCAGCCCTCAGTTTTACACAGGGCTTAAACCTAGTCTATCGAGGATCACTCGACTGAGATTGTGCTCCAATTGTATTACTACTAGGATATGGTGCGGGGCCAAACTAGACTAGACTACTAGACTTCATCTGGTCGAAAGAAGTGTTGATATGTTGATGTGATACAATTGGTTGCGAGTGTTCTGGGATGGAGATGGACGCACACTCTCGTCTACAGCAGTGACATTTACGGCTGTGTGCACCGTACGAGCATGGAGAACGTGAGTATTGTCCACTAGCAACGACGTATCACGACTTGTTACACGAGTTTGCTTACAGCAGGCGCAGTGTTAATATAATCAAGCATCGAACACATTAAAAAAAAAAACTAAAAATGAAACCGACTTCAACACTCAAAAGAATGATATAACATGTTGAAGTCGGTACCATGGTAGTTCAAAAATACCTATTATCACAATATTATGCCTATAGTACCGACTTTGACAAGTTATTTTACACTTTTGAGTGTTGAATTAGGTTCCATTTTCAGGTAGAATTTTCTTTTACCCTTTTTAGTTAAAATACGCACTGTTTTGGCTACTGCTGTTATTTTGGACTTAAGTTAAATAGTTCCCAACCTTGTTCAAGCGAAAACCGATTCTACAGAGTACTTTTGTACACGATTAAATTTGTCCTGAGAATATGTTTACTATCCTTTTGACAGTAAATATTTTGAGTGAGACAAAGTTATCTAAATAATGTATGAACAAAAAAAACACTAGATGGCCCACCGTCGTAATAGGCCATACAAAAACAAAAGTAACATAACTCGTCAAAAAAGCTATTATAAACACTTTGTTTGGATGTGTGAAAATTTATTACAGCAATCCCCAAGGGCTATTTGTAAAGCCGTTGAAAGCTGAAAATGCAGTCGTCCGACTGCAAACTGGCACCGATTTAAAATCGGTGTCGAAATACAAAAGCATTCTCTTGTTGGTGCAAAGCTTCCAAGTTTATTTTTTTATAGTTTATCGTTGACACGGTGCACGGCAGAGTAGGTACGGTCGCCAAGCAATTTTAAGGCTTAATGGGTCTGCGTTCAGAGGCTTTTGGCTTCATATTACGAAATGTAACTGAATTCCACTGCTCCACTGAACAAAATATAAAATAATATATTTGTTAAAACATAGCTCCACGATAATTATGATATGTAATAAACGACAATGAAATTATTGACTGTGGGAAGCGACATGTCTTTATAAGTTAAGGAGGTTAGTGTTCAAACACGCCATGCAGATCTTCTGCATGATATGAAGTTTGTTAGGAAAGTACGATGAACAAAGATGTCGCCGGCCGATTGCCCAGCGGGGGGGTGGGGGGCTGTTGATTTATGGAGGATGGAAAAAATATGAATTTTAAATATAATTATAAGCACAGGAAGCTTTACATTGGTAGTTCGAGTCTCACCGACTACCAAACCTGGCTCTCTCCGCATTTGAGGTACAAAGCTCACACACAGATACATCACCGTACCCGTCCGGACGGGCTTATTGTACGGAGCGTGCCGCGTCAGAAGAGATCAGAGGTATGCGTGCCATAGACAGTGAGACGCCCTTAGGTGAATATAAATATTAGGTACTCCGTGCTTTGCGACGTTGAAGTGCACTTAAACGGTTCGTAACTAGCGTAGCTTATTTAATGGAAAGGCTTTGCCAGAGTGGTCCTTCTGGCCATTTTGATTCTGTGTCTCTACTAACAAAAAAGGAACAAAGCCCAATGTATAAATATCCTTAACTTTACATATTATAAAACTTATAATCAAATTTATTACATATTCACAATTTATTCAAATATGAAAGGTAAAGCACTTAGGTAAGGCTTAGCTTTTATAAGTTTCTTATAATAATAAGGATGTAAATTAGTTATAATTTTTCGGAAAATAAAATAAATATTATTCGGGAGGCGTGTAAATAGCCTACACCTATTGTGTACTCGCGTACCGTTACTTGTTTTAAATTACATTAGGATCAATGGCGCATAAAATTGTGGATGACTTTTAGAAAAAAAATATGAACCTGAAAACAGCAAAACATATACAATGCATTTGTACCTTTAGCATTCCTCGTTACACCTACAAATCCTTCAAGTTGGGATTCACAGCAGACATTCTTCTTGACACACAAATCTAAAATTATCGGAAGAAAGTCTTGCCCAAAATATGTTTATCTTACTGCACTGTGACTTCCATATAATATGAAATATATAACATATCTGACTTTTTGCATCTTCAGTTGTTCAATTGAATTAATAAAATTTACACGGAGCGATAATGTACGTTCTTAAGATTTGTAGCAGAGAATCGAATGATGAGTCTACACTTTACCCCCTAATCAAAAATATTTTGTAGTTATCATCTTGTATAGCCGTTGTAGGTAGATTATAACACCAAATATATACCGAATCGATACTGCTAACGCCATCTCTGGGATCTGTTGAGCTACAACTCTGAGATAGCAGCTGATGCGATGGGCACGCAGCATGTAGGAGCTATCCTGAGGGTTCATCAATTTAGAATATTTTAGAACTAAGATAGATTTTATGTAAGAAAATTATTACATTATTAAGGCATGGAGGCTTCACCAATTATTTTTAATAATTATTGTTATATTAGTTATAATTATAGAATTAAAAAAATTAGACGAAATAGAGTAGGTATACAGAATAATAGAAAAAAAACTTTTTGCATTTGGCTACTCGTTTTTGTATCTCTAAGTGAGGGGGCAACAGCACCTCCTTGCCCCCCTTAGCGACGCCTTTGACGATGTGAAGTGTCAAAAGTGTTGTTTTTTATGAAACGGCTGTATATCTTCATTTTCAAACTATCTTTTATTTCAATTATGGCTTCTTATTATTATAGATTAGTGTTTGATAAAGTGGAAGGGTGTTGTCTTTAAGATTAAAACACTTTAAGTTGGATTTTGTAATATGCGACGAAGTGAAAGAAGAACCTCGAATAAATTATGTCCAAAGCTTAATCCAATAGCTTATTTTTTAACCGTCTTATAAAAAAGGGGGAAGATTATGAATGCGACGCGTATTTGTATATATTTTTATTTGTATACGCATATATTTTTGTTATATCATCCAATCTTGTTGATTTGTTTTTAGTTGTTTAGAGTAGATACCTCTAACTTCCATCTTGGCCCCAATTAAATATATGAACTCGGTACTAAGAAGTACTTAACCATTCTTGTCGATGTTCATCAGACGAAATCGATCTTATAAACAGTATGCATCAATTTTCGAACATCTGTTACATATATGTTAATATTGTCAAATAGTCAAATAATTAAATAAATATTATTCATTGTTTCTTAAAAACTGTTTTGATCTTTGATTTAATTGGGACCAAGTTAGAGGTTTGAGGTATATTCACTCTGTCTAAGGTGTCAATAAAAATAGTTCTTTCGAAGCGCTCGATGTTTACTTAGCTGTTCTTAACCGATCAGCAAAGTTAAGCAACGTCGCGCGCGGTCATGAGTTGGATGGGTGACCGCTAGTGACATTACTACTGAGCGTTTCCGTGCTTCGGAGGGCACGTTGATGATGGCCGAGCGGTAATAGCTATGGACTGCCGTGCCGCAGGTCCCTGGTTCGATCCCCACCGCCAGCTTGAGCTTCACCGCATGCTGGAAGGGCATTTTGCAATTGCCCGCCTCGTTAGCTACCACCCTCAAGTAGAAAACCTATTGCCAAGCACCTAACAGTGTGTTCCGGCAGCAGTCCTTGGGAGCCAGTGAAATTACAGGCACATGAGACTTAACAACTATGTGTCAAGGTGACGGGCGCAGTGCAATTCGTCACTTGTGATGTGTTCTAGGCAGAGGTTAGTCCGCTTAACATCAGGTGGGTCTCGAATTTGTACTGTATCATAAACATAAACAAAAAGAAAAAGTATAGTTTACACCTTTACCGGAACATACAATACGCAACCATTTCAATATTATTCGTTTTTCAATCATCGTGATGTGTGTGCGATCTACGCGAACGTGCCCGAGTTCACAGTAAACTCACTGCGCTCACACATATTTAAATAATTACATTCAATGGAGTACATTTTTAGTTTGAAAGATCTCTACCACTATCTATTTTACACCACACTTTACCAATAAACAATGTTGCTACTGTACGACCGTTGTGGTGAACGTATTATGTATGCAAGGCGCGGAATGCACTGCAGCTGTGGCACCCTGGCAATACAAAGCAGCAACCTATGTGACACTGTAAGAATTTATCCATCCTTTATGTAGAATGCATTACATTACGTATTTAGAGATCCTTACAAAAGTACGGGTTTCTTACAGAAGTCTGCCGGAAAAAGAACAAAACGTTACTGTTTGTAAGATTTTAAGGGGGATTTTAAGATGCACCGAGCCTGAGGGACGAGCTGTGTCCACTTTATACCCCCGACAGGTATCTGAGAAACAGAAGGCACCGACTTTTGTGGTACCTAATTTCAGCACCGTGGCCCATAAAAACTCCCCAATACCACGCACCCTCTCGGCACTCAACAATCTATTGGAGACCTACCCTGAAAGTGATTTGTTTGCGGATGAATGGAAGGTTATATTGTTTGTTAGTATAAGGTTTTGTGAAGGTGATGTTTGAGTAAGAGAGTGGGCCTGTGTGATGTTTCACTTGGTTGCTATTGTATAATCATGTTGTTAATTTATTTTCATAAATGTACTGTATGTTTAATTAATGTAGTTGGTTTACCGTTTTTTTTATATTATTGTGACAGAACAAGCACAAGGCCCACCTGATGTGTAGCGGACTGACCTCTGCCCATAACATATGCATTTCGTCACAAGTCACGAAATGCACTGCGCCCGTCACATAGAGAAATAGTTGTTAAGTCTCATGTGCCTGTAATTTTTCTGGCTCTTAAGGACTGCAGCTGGAACACACCGTTAGGTGCTTGGCGACAGATTTCCTACTTGAGGGTGGTCGCTAGGCAGGCGGGCATACGCAAAATGCCCTTCCACCATGCGGTGAAGCTCAAGCCCGCGGCGGGATTCGAACCATGGACCTGCTGCGCGGCCGTCCATAGCCAATGCCACTGAGCCTTAGCTGCTAAAACAATAAATTAATTTATTTCTGTATTATAACTAAATAAATACATAAGTGCCTGATGCCAGGCAAAAATTTGTTGTTTAAATGTAGAGGATATTTTAAGGACATATAATGAAATTTCAGATTTCTAACTACATAGGTTGGTTTTACAACGCTCACAGAAATAATTTCAAGTGGTACGTGAAAAACGTTTTGATTTGAATCCTACTACAAAGTTTGTGATAAATTAAACGACAAAAATGCTTGGACAATTCCGCCTCTGCCAAGTTATCGCCTGTCACCTACATGATATAAACAAATATTGTTATATAGTTTGAAACACATTGTTAAAAGACATTTAAAAGAGTGGCCCCGAGTTTCTTGCCCGTTCTTCTCGCATGGCTCTATACATTTTTTTGTTCTATATATGCTTGCTATTCTTGCCTTGCCGGGCACAAATGAAAACGAAATTAGAATATTCTAATAAATTTGAAATATTAATTTCTGCATCTGATTTGACCTATAGCTCACCAGATGATATGTAATGATGCGGTCAAAGATGTGGTTCAGGCTAACCTAGAATCACTGGCTCTCAAGAACAGCTGCCGGAACACTAGCCGTTAGGTGCTTGTCGAGTTTTTTTTGGTGGTAGCTATACAGGCGGTTATTCCCAAAAGCATTAAAACCATCTTAACTTTAAAGACTGCCATACTAAGACAATATCCATGACCGACGACGGCTTAACTTAATTTGTACCTACTTTGTGTTGGATCAGAAATGAAGGGTGTTCGAGTCCAATTTGGACTTTGTCGGTTTTAACAGTATTTGAGGCGCGACTTTCTCGGTGGTTCTATATACCTGTTCTTACTCACGGTCATAAAAAAAATCACCGTAGTGTTTATGTAGAGTGATGGATGATATATATTTGACCAACACATAAATACCAGTCGTAAACGAAGAGTTATGTGTCGGCCAACTGGCAACACTTATTTCATAATTAGCTTGTACAGGGACACTTGCAACATTTGTCGTAGTTCGAGAGCTCACGACTTGGTAGAACAAGTTATTTGGGCAATCGATTAGGTTGGAATAAGGTATACCTACAACAGATTGAGAGATATGATACAAAACTCTTTAATGCACACCGTATAAACATTAAAATAATCTTATAAATAGTACTCTTACACTATAGATATGCAATGGGCGGTCTTATCGCATACAGCGATTTCTTCCAGACAAACTTTGTATGGACATTGGACAGCATCACATATCGAGATACACGGTCAAGTACGTGCGATGTAATTATTTAAAAGAAAATGGTTTTATTTTGTTAGCTTGTTCGCTCAGTAAGAGCTAATTAAAAAACCGGCCAAGTTCTGAGGCGGGAAATGTGTCGACAGGGATCTATCCTGGGTCCTATATTGTTTTTAATATATATTAACGATCTTTGCAAAGTGCTGCCACCGGAGGCGGATTTTTGTTTATTTGCTGACGATACATATATTGGTCTGAGAGACAAAGTAAATCAAAAAGACATTTAAAAGAGTGGCCCCGAGTTTCTTGCCCGTTCTTCTCGCATGGCTCTATACATTTTTTTGTTCTATATATGCTTGCTATTCTTGCCTTGCCGGGCACAAATGAAAACGAAATTAGAATATTCTAATAAATTTGAAATATTAATTTCTGCATCTGATTTGACCTATAGCTCACCAGATGATATGTAATGATGCGGTCAAAGATGTGGTTCAGGCTAACCTAGAATCACTGGCTCTCAAGAACAGCTGCCGGAACACTAGCCGTTAGGTGCTTGTCGAGTTTTTTTTGGTGGTAGCTATACAGGCGGTTATTCCCAAAAGCATTAAAACCATCTTAACTTTAAAGACTGCCATACTAAGACAATATCCATGACCGACGACGGCTTAACTTAATTTGTACCTACTTTGTGTTGGATCAGAAATGAAGGGTGTTCGAGTCCAATTTGGACTTTGTCGGTTTTAACAGTATTTGAGGCGTGACTTTCTCGGTGGTTCTATATACCTGTTCTTACTCACGGTCATAAAAAAAATCACCGTAGTGTTTATGTAGAGTGATGGATGATATATATTTGACCAACACATAAATACCAGTCGTAAACGAAGAGTTATGTGTCGGCCAACTGGCAACACTTATTTCATAATTAGCTTGTACAGGGACACTTGCAACATTTGTCGTAGTTCGAGAGCTCACGACTTGGTAGAACAAGTTATTTGGGCAATCGATTAGGTTGGAATAAGGTATACCTACAACAGATTGAGAGATATGATACAAAACTCTTTAATGCACACCGTATATACATTAAAATAATCTTATAAATAGTACTCTTACACTATAGATATGCAATGGGCGGTCTTATCGCATACAGCGATTTCTTCCAGACAAACTTTGTATGGACATTGGACAGCATCACATATCGAGATACTGACGGTCAAGTACGTGCGAAGTAATTATTTAAAAGAAAATGGTTTTATTTTGTTAGCTTGTTCGCTCAGTAAGAGCTAATTAAAAAACCGGCCAAGTTCTGAGGCGGGAAATGTGTCGACAGGGATCTATCCTGGGTCCTATATTGTTTTTAATATATATTAACGATCTTTGCAAAGTGCTGCCACCGGAGGCGGATTTTTGTTTATTTGCTGACGATACATATATTGGTCTGAGAGACAAAGTAAATCAAAATTATATGTCAAAATAAATAATGTTATGACTTTATTAAATGAGTGTTTTGATGCCAATGGTATAATCCTGAACTGCGATAAAAGCATTATTAATCGCGGCTAGTGCTAGGCATTAATGGTAATGAGACTTCTGAACAAAATATGTTTTTAAGATAACCAATAGACAACACAATTAGTCACAAAGCACATATTAATACAATTTGTAAGAAAATGGCGAGCGGTAATTACGCTCTCTTTAAACTTAAACCATTGTTATATAAGAAATCGCTAATATTTGTATACTATGCATATATACATTTAATAATAAGATATTTCATTGCTGTTATGGGTAATGCTACAGAGGTAACTAGAGTTCTCAAATGACAAAAACGGTTAATAAGAACAATTAATGGGCTGAAAAAGCGTAGCCGTAAAGAGGGCACTTTAAGAGAGACAAAATTATGACAGTTGTTTCTCTTTACATCTATAATTGTTTATTAGAAATACATGAGGATAGGGATATTCCAGAAAAACAGGAACAACATTTTCCTGATTTTCTTTATTTTACCTTAAAATCTGCGTAATAATAAAAAGCGAATTATATAACATAATGAAATTCGGATACTCCCAAAAATCAGATTAGCTAAAAGAAACAAGGTCGTTATTCGAAAATACTGATGTTTAATAAATTACCAATAAGCTTGTCCACCTTAAAATATAGTTTGTTCAAACTAAAACTTATTTGAAAATAATCCCCTTTACACATTAAAAGAATATATGTCAATGCAGCTTTTAGAATCTTTGTTTTTAGGACAAGCAATAACTGCAAATTGTATATAAATGTACTATGTGTAAAAATATTGTGTTTTATTTATTTACATAGACGTTTAATATATTTAAGTAGTATAAATGTGTATTAAATGACTTGCCTGTAAAAAAATTACAAAAGGGCTAATAAAACTTCTTTATATCTTTACACAAAATGTAAATATGTAGGTACCTAACTACCAAAAATTCTTAAGTAATGTTTTTCATACCGTACGAGATCCTTAGTGGGCTTCCGATCCGAACTTGGATGGTTGTTAGTATTCCGTACCCGAAAAAAAGCAAAAGTCGCTGGCTCGACGTAAAGTACCGCTTTGCCTTATTAAGCACACCAAGTTTCTTGGAAGCCAATCCAGCCTTACTCGCGATGTTACAGCGGAACTGGACATCTTTAGAAATGTCGACGCCAAGAACTCCAATACTCTCTGCGATTTCTTGGGGAACACCCTGAAATTGCGGAGCGATAATAAAGGGGGTCTTTTTCGCGGTGAAAACGCATGTCTGAGTTTTTTTGGGGTTGAATTGGACAAGGTTCTACTGTCCCCAAAGCGAGACGAGTTCCAATGAACCCTCAACTTCAGACACAAGACCAGTTCTGCTTCCTTCTACTTCGACGCGAGGGGCATTAGCACGGCCAGAATATTGCGCATCGCCCGTGCTATCATCCGCATAGCAATGCATGTTACAAATTTGTAGCATGTCATTGATATGCAGAATAAAAAGCGTAGGCGATAACACTGATCCCTGAGGGACGCCAGCATTAATCGGCATGGGATCAGAGCAAGCTCCGTCGACAACGACACGAATGCTCCGTCCAGATAAGAAACTGGCGACCCAAGTGCAGAACCCCTCGGTAAGACCGTAGGATGGTAACTTCGAAAGAAGTGCCCTGTGCCAGACCCGATCAAAAGCCTTAGCAATATCCAAGCTGACAGCTAAAGCTTCTCCTCTACTCTCGACTGCATCAGCCCAACGGTGAGTGAGGTAAACCAGAAGATCACCAGCTGATCTGCCTCGACGAAAACCGTATTGACGGTCACTGATCAGTTGGTGATCCTCTAAGTAACCTAGGAGCTGGTTGTTTACTACACGCTCCATCACCTTACAGAGTAGAGAAGTGATTGCTATAGGCCTGTAGTTGGATGGGTCTGTACGGTCACCCTTCTTGGCAATGGGGTGTACGAGAGCAACCTTCCACGAAGACGGCACGCATTCTTTGGAGTAGGAGAGCATAAGGCGCGTTAACACCGGAGTCAACTCAGGAGCACATGACTTGAGGACAATAGCTGAGATGCTATCCGGCCCGCTCGACTTTCGCACATCAAGGGATAAGAGTTCCTTCCGTACCGCTCTCTGCGAGAAACGTACATCTGGCATGGAACTCGCACATCCGTGGATTACCGGAGGTGTTGCGTCCCTATCGTCGAGAGTCGAGTTAGAGGCAAAGAGAGTACCCAAAAGGTCGGCTTTCTCTTTAGCACTGTGGGCCAGAGAGTCATCAGGCTTACGTAACGCTGGTAAGGAGGTCTGGCAGAAATTACCTTCAGCAGCTTTGGCAAGAGACCAGAAAGCACGACTTCCTGAGGGAAAAGTTGCAAGCTGGTCGCCAATTCTGCTGATGTACTCAGACCTTGCCTTAGCGATTGTCCTCTTATTAGATCTGGAGGCAGCATTCATTTTCTTCTTCAACTCGGCCGTATTTGGATCTTTACGCGCAAGTGATTCGGTCCAGGTTTTATAAGCAGCGTTTTTCTGACTGGATGAGTCAGCGCAAGACTTATTAAACCATGGACGGCTCCGACCACCAACGCGCACTACAGATTTAGGAATGTAACATTCCATACCCTGAAGCACGACGTCAGTGATGGAGTCTGCACACACGTTTGGATCATCCGAGGAGAAGCAAATCTGCCTCCAAGGGTAGGACGAGAAAAAATCTCTTAGTCCATCCCAATCTGCAGACTGGTAGTGCCACACCGTACGACTCCCGAGAGGCACGTTACGATGGTTGCGCACGATAGCTACCTTAGATCGTACCAGGCAGTGATCAGAAGAACCTAGGGGCGCTTCAACTGTTACCTGGTACTGATCCGGGTGAGAAGTCAGCATCAGATCCAATAAAGAGGGTGTATGGTTCTCGACATCAGGCATTCTGGTTGGTATGTTAACCAACTACGAGAGACCATACGCCAAGGCGAAATCGAGAGCAGTACGGCCGGCGTGATCCGTAGCTTTGGAGCCCAACCACTCGATATGGTGAGCGTTGAAATCTCCAAGTACAACTAACTCCGCCGAAGGGTACTCACTCACCGACCCTGTCAGCTCCTCTAGCAAGGTGCTCGAAAAGAAAGGTAGTGTCCATATCACCGCTATGTGACCTATAGAGGCAAGCGTACAAAGTTTTGCCACTACTGTGGCAAAACTTTGTACGCTTTGTACGCGTGGATTACTATCCACTCGAACCCACAGTATGGATAGGTCTTTGTCTTCGAAACCATTAAGACGCCGACAGCAAATACCGTCCCTGATGAAAACACAAACCCCTGCGCGACGAATAAACGCGTGCTCGAGTGTGTAGCCTGGATATAACAGGTGCGAAATATCCACCGGGCTTAGTATTTGGGTTTCCGTTAAAAAGAGAAGGGCCGGCTTAGCCGTTTCATGGTGGTGATGGACGGCATCTAGGTTGGAGTGGAGGCCCCGAATGTTACAAAAGTCCACAGATAAAATGGAATTGGAAGCCGCTGAAAAACATCTCTTTTTTGATTTCGCTGTCATTAGGTGAAAAATTAGATTTGGGTGGTGTGACCTGTACCAATCCCAGCGATAGGGAAAAAAATTAGACTTGAGGCTGCAACATCAACTACAAACGGTGGTGTGAATGGCTGGCGCGGGGGACGGAAGGGCCCCCGGTCCCCCCTGGAGCCAACTGACGGGATCCACTCCGGTCTCCTAATCCGGCACGTCAGATGGTTCACAGGATTATGCGCCGGTTGGCGGGACAGCCTCCCCGGGCGGAGATTAAAAGCAATCCCGGGGTTCGGGTCCCCTACTGACCAGCGGGCGGCCAGCGGTCAGCCGTTTCACCGGGTCTCCCTGGACCCCGCGCCAACCTCTCACGACCGTTCCGCAGTTAAATGTTGCTTAACTCACAGTACGGCCCTAAAAGTTAGGACAAGTACAAGTCACACGGGACTGGTACTCCCGCAATAGTACCGGAACACATCCAAGCTGCTGCATGGACATTTGGCGTTACACTTTAACGGGAGGGTGGTAGTTAACCAGGCGGACTATAAGGCCCTACCACCACGGTGGTTCTTCGAGTGGAGTTGCAGCCCTCTGGGCCGGCAAGGGATGCGACGAGCACGCCTCCACGCTTATCCCTCAAATCTTCATGTCTTCGGACCTCCTCCTTTTTTGAAGTCGGTTATAAACCTCAATCAAATGTCATTAAAATGCCCGTCATATAGATGGGTTCGATTCGTGCTTTGATGAATAATGCTTGATTATCAATGATAACGTTGGTGATCTTTTGACTTAATTTTTATGATTCAAGAAGAAAATCTGTCGCCTACAACCTAACAGTGTCGTGCATCGATCATCTAGTCGTTTCCAACATATGACATTTTGTCTCGAGACGTGCGATACTATATGTATGCTAGGAACTCTCTACTCTATCGAATATGCTCGACTTATAACACGTTGTATCATGGTTTGGATATTTACGATGCAATCACCAAAAATGTAAAAATAATTTTCTTTACTAAATTGTAATCAACGTAAAATATTTTAATAGACATATACTTTTAAGTATCGTAAGTGTATAAAGCATGTAGTGTTCATCTCTAGAAGGACATGCATTTTACAGCATGAGCATATTGTTATTTTCTTCTTAGTTTGTTAAGTAAGTGGACTGTCCAGGTTGATGAAAAAAAAAACTAAAAAAGATCTAACCAAGGCGTAGTTTATTCATATAAAATGTAATATTTACATTGCTTTATTGTGCTGAATGAAAAGCTAAATCCCAAATGAAATTTAGATCAACACCAGTTACATCTTGTACACAATCCTTTTGTCTTTCGGCCACAATTTGACAAAGTAGAACAGATTTTATTACTAGTCGAGCTCTTCATACTAGACAGCTTTATACGACACTAACTTTTTCACTGCTTTACAATAAAATACTTTGTTGCAATAATAGGGACGTGCTTTTACACAACAACTTTATCATTTCTATTTATTTCATACACATTAACATTGTTGACTTGACTTAATCCTTACCTTTATCGACCTTCCTCTACTAATCTTTTATAATGATAATAAGTGATCAGACGGAAGAGTCATCCACATGATAGTGAGCGTCACGCTTGTCTATTACAGTTGCAGTGGCACCGTTCTTGTACTGCTTGACATTGCACTGCACTTGTCACTCCATGAAGGTAGTTCTTATGTCACGTTCTAATAGTGTTTGCTCACTAATTCTTAGAGATTTGGTAGCAGTAGAACTTTTTGTGATCAAATTCGTCCAGGCAAGTACTGCAGCCATACCTATTTCTACAGCAAAGCATTCGCATTTGGTCCAGTTTGAAGGATATGGAAGCCGGTGAAATTTCAGGCACATGAGTTTGAACGACTTTTTATATCAGGGTGACGAGCGCAGAGGTTACAAAACACTAGGTGGGCTTCGTGCTTGTTCCATCATAATACCCACGTGGTAACCACCTAGGCAGACTCTTGCTAAAGAGACCTACCGCCTGATAAAATCCTATATATAAACCTATATATATTCTGCCGCCTTTATATTCAATATTCAACACTATATATATATCAATGTTGTACTTCAACAAAAATAAATTTATCAGAATATAAAAGTACCATAAATAAGTACTTCACATTAACGTTTGACGTGATTGCTAGGTTTTTTTAAGTATATCTAAACAAATGTAAAGTGCGCAACATTTTCAGCTTGATCGGGAAGGTACCTACGAAATCGCCTCTCCGGGTTTAACGAACCCTGTGCCATCCAGACAGGTGCAATGAGATTCAAATTATATGATCTAATTTTATTACCTTAACCTTCATAGGGGACGGTACAGTGTGATTTCATGTAGTTCTAAAGTTAAATGTGTTTTAAAGCTCCGAGATCCCAGACTACATTTTTTATCATACTTAATACCTACCTTGTGTGGAAGTTCTGTTAAAACCATAGACCTAAGATTTTTTCGCTTAAGCCTATGGTTAAAACAACAAAATTTCTTGAGTGTCAAATGCCTTAGAACTGAAATTTTTAACAAAACTGTCCTATGTCTATTACTTACCTTATCTTTTTCTTTATCATAAGTACGAAAAATATCAATGAATTTAAAATATCACTTGAAAACAAGAACTTTGCTTGGTGGTAGGGCATTTTGCTAATGCCCACCTGGCTTACTTAAATAGAAAAACTGTCACCAAGCACCTAACAGTGTCTTCCGGCAGGTGTCCTTGAGAGCTAGTAATTTTAGGTTAGCCTGAACAACATTTTCGACAACATCACTTAACATCAGGTGAGATAGTGGTCAAACGACAACATATCAGTTATAAAAAAACGATCTCTTTGAATGAAAACTGTTTATTCTTGTTTTTTTACTGCCAACTGATTAATGTTTCAAACAATTCCAATCTGAACTGTTGAGAGAGAAAATGCAAATTTAAATTAGCGGAAATTTTCCAAAACAATGCCAGTGTAACTTTGTCATAGCAAAGTTTGTTCCAAAAACCTCGATTAATTTCACTCGAGCTCAAAACAATATGCTGGATTCCAGGTCCGTTCCATTGACCTATATATACTAGACGCGACATCTCAAACGAGGATAGTCGACCAGTGCAAGTATGTTATTATCAATTGTTTATTTTTAATACACAATTTTCGAACGTAAAGTGCGTGTTATCTCTACGAGTGCCCAGCTGCGTGTAGGGGAGAGTATGCCGGCCGGCATACTTGCACTGGTCGACTATCCTTGTTTGAGATGTCGCGTCTAGTATATATGGTCCGTTTAAGGGATTTTGTTCTCGTGATTTTTCCGCGCCTTTGGCGTGTTCATTAATTTGCCAACGCGAGCTTTCAACGGTTTACGGGTTGTTTTTGACGCGGCACTTTTTTGTTTTGGTTGTTATTGGTGTTACAGCTTTGTTGGTTTATTAATTTTGTGGGAGATTTATTTATTTGTGATTCGATCACGTTCGATGTACCTTTGAAGGATTATTTATGGACCGTCGCGAATCACATGAATATTATAAATGTGAAGTTTTGTTAGCGAAGATGTGAGTTTTTGTGTTAGAGAGAAAATTTTCATAAGCAATCCGTTAAGAACTGTGCGTGAAACATAATCCCTGGTTCACACTGCTCTTTTAGCAGAATATTCATGACTTAAAGCTGTTAGTGCAACCCGTCCGGCTCTTCTAGGTAAAACGTTTATTTCACATTCATCAGAATGAGGTTCGTAAATCGCTACATAATTTAGTCAAGTCAGTAGACCGGATAATATTTCAGCCATAGTATACAGGCATGTTATATGGCACCCATATTCTGACACGCTTATAACCGATATATAATATAGGCCGATTTGAATAGTCGTTGAACGCATTTGCTCAGTTGAAATTAATGATGGTATTTTTCAGGGATCCGTACTCTGTGTTTCGCTTCATCTACTTCAGTAGTATTGCCACTAGCGGTCACCAATCCAGCTAAGTCGTTCTTAACCGAACGTTTGCTGTGGCCATTACTTGAACGGGTATTAAGTATTGAGTGCTTTCGTGATTCGTCGTGCCTGCTAAGCCGTCGGTCCTGGTACTCTCTGATTTTTAAAGTAGATAGGAAGACAGTGAACTGACTCATGTAAATAATGTATTATCTATGATCTGGAAATGGTTCGCCGCTAATAGTCTTCTCTTAAATTCAAAAAAGACGAAATGTTTAAAGTTTTCATTACCAAAAGTTCCATAAGTTGAACCAAACATTAAGCCCTATTGACAATTCGACAGTCTTCCTGGGAATCAAAATGGATTCAACTTTACAGTGGGATCCACATATACCTAGATGATCTCTCCGTAAGGCTTAGTTCTGCTGCGTATGCAGTTCTTAGGATAAGACAGTTAACAGACGTAGCTACTGCTCGCCTAGTTTATTTCGCGTACTTCCACAGTATTATGTCGTATGGTGTATTGCTGTGGGGAACTGCTGCTGAGATAGTGAAAATCTTTATCATACAAAAGCGTGCAATTCGAGCCATATATAAAATGGGTCCTAGGGAATCTCTGAGGGATCTTTTTAAAGAAAGTGATATTTTAACTTTTCCAAGTCTGTATATATTTGAAAATATTATGTATGTTCGTAAAACATTTTGTCAATTTAAATTAAACAGTGATAATCACGATTACAATACTAGGAATAAAGATAAAATAGCGGTGCCAGGTTTTAGATTAGCAAAAACAAATAAAAGGTCCTTCTTAGGTAATTGTGTACGGTTTTATAATAAAGTTCCAAACATATTACAATGCTCACAGAAGGGAAATTCAAGTTACACGTGAAAAACATATTGCTTAAAAAATCCTACTAAGTACACAGTTTCTGATTACTTAAACGACAAAAATGCTTGGACGATTCCGCCTCTGCCAAGCTATTGCCTGTTACCAACATAATTTAAACAAATAATGTAATAACTTTATTATATAGTAAGTATGTAACACATTGTTAAAAGATGTTTAAAAGAATGGCCTCAAATTTCTGGGGCGTTCTTCTCGCAGTTGCTCTATACAATTTATTTGCTGAACGTAGCAGTACAATGTAGAATATTTCAATACTAAAATTTGTAACTGACTTTCATAAGAGCGTCGTAGACCCCTAAATTAAATAAATGATTTTGACTTTGACTCCTGGTAGTTGTCAATGATAGCCGTCACTATAGCATGGTGGTAGCGATTTTGTAAATGCCAGCCTGGCGAGCTATCACCTTCAAGTAAAAAAAACAGTCGTCAAGCCTAACAGTGTGCTGGCAGTTGTCCTTGAGAGCCAGTTCCATCCTAGATTATGCTTGTGTACCAACTTTGACCACATCGTCCTTACTTACCATCTAGTGAGATTTTGGTCAAAGTTAAGCTGTAAAAAAAAGCACCAGCGCAGGCTGACTAGTGTATCGGTATGTTGTGTTTATTTATTAATGCACTTTATTTTTTTCCGGAAGTTATCTACCGGAATCAGTTTTTCCCTTGTTGTCCGTTTTTTTTTAAGATATCACAAAATAACTAAGTACTGGCCGAAGTCCCACTGGTGTTAAACGGTAACCTCTACTGTAACAGATGCATTTCGTCACAAGTAGCTAAATTCACTGTGCCCAATCACTATGAGACTTAAATTAGTTAAGTCTCATGTGCCTGTAATTTCACCGGCACTCGTACCATTCAAACCAGGACACAGTTATGGAAACATTACTGCTTGGCGGTTAAAATAGGTATGGTGGCAGTACTTTCCCGGATGAACTCGTCCACAAAATGTTCTACAACGAATTAAACAGGCATCCAAGATAAGCGTGTGCCACCATCGACAGCGTTATTGAGATAGTGGTCAAAGGAAAGTAAACCTTTAGTTTTGAAATAAACTCATTCAACGCAGACATAACAAGATAAACAACTTTATTATAAATTAGTGTAGTAGTATTAGTGAAAAAACTAACGTGGTTTTCACTAATTATAGTAAATAATACGGGATAACTCACTTGAATAAGTCAGATAGCTCCGATTCGGTGGTCTTTCTCAAGAAGAGCTCCTTGGAAAAGGCCACCGAATGTGGTTGAAACTATAGCCGGAGCTATCTGACTTATTCAAGTGAGTTATCCCGTATTATTTTACTAAAATAAGATAAACAACGTTGCTTGAAGGCTAGTGCTCATATTTTTCACTCTAGTGAAAAATATGAGCACTAGACTTGCTTGTTTTCTAAAACAAGCAAGTTAAACGCGCAAAGTTTAACATTCTATATAGTTTTATGTTCCTGTTATTTTGTCTACAGAGAGAATTAAACGCCGTAGACTTCAAGGTATCAGCGGACCTCAAATACGTGCTGCTTATATCTGACGTCAGAGCTGGGTGGAGGCATGCTCGCCTGGCTAGGTACCACGTCTACGATATCATTAATAGGTAAGTGATAACTGTTTTGACTCTTTGGTTTTTATGACTTTTTGATTGACTACCTACTTATTTGACAAAAGGATGAAGTGAAGAGTTCACAATATATCAATTGCTTTAAATCCCAAATAGGGAGCTGACAATATTTGGAAATGAGCAAGCTTGTCCATAGAATGGCATAGAGGTCATAATATAGTGCCCTTATTGCTCTGATATCTCTAAAATTATTAGAAATTAAAAATTCACTAAAATGTTGGTTGTTAACTTATCAATTCGGAATTATGTTGTTTTATGTGCCTTTATCGATCGTCCCCGTTTTGTGCATTATTAAGTTACACACAGTTTTAATAATTATAGTGCTACATTTTGACATTATGTACAAACTATTGTTAAATTAGTAGATTCCTAATACAAGTTTTTTACACAGAAAAATGATTAGAGTAATGATGTTTACATTTTTGTTCTTATGCGTTCTTAGATGAAATAATTATCAATTTCAATATTGATACTTCGCGTATTGGTCTTTTTCATTATTTTGCTCAATGCATTATGGTCATTATGCGTCTAAACCTTTTTTAGACTATAGTAATCGCTGGACGATAATCAGCTATTTTAGCCTTAGTTATCGCCTAAGCTGACAAATTAACGAAACGAACAAATTGAAACCACAAACGGGATTTGAATCCGGTCAACCGAACGGTCTCTGGGGCCGGAATACGCTCTTCCAGTCTGTGCTGTAACCGTATTGAGTGAGGCATACTTTGGACTAATTCTTTCGTTCTTATTAAATAACCGTCTAATGGGAACAAAGCAACATCTGTAGGCCAATATAAGATGACATTTCCAGTCTTAAGATCTAAGAATCCCGCTTTAAACATTTCCTTCGTTGCCATTTCGTATTCTTATTCACTTCGCAAGCGTAACGCAAAAACAAACAACATACGGCTAAGGTAACTTTAGTTTTCATCTCTCAATTATAGAAAACATATATACATATAGGTAGGCACCTATACGTCACATTTATTTCCTTCCCTGTATTTCACTTACGTGTAGGTAACGACGCGATTACTGAAGACCCGTGCCAAATTAACATTCCCCGTTCCCTACAAATGTGCCTTTCCGTCTTCACGCTTCAGGTTTTCTCCTTATATTTCTTTTGCAATGGTTCCAAATATACATACGCTACCTGTTTCTTGGGGCAAACATACGAGTACCTTAATAGATTGTTGTTGCTGGTAAAATGTTTCTAGCTCTCTGCCTACAATATGTCTATACTGTAACATATATTTTTTTATATTTATGTCTTAAATCTTGTCATTCACGAGTGGGTTAGTGAACGTTGGCACTTGTCTTTTTTTTTCTTTGACCACTATCTCACCTGATGGTAAGTGATGATATGGTCGAAGATGTTGTTCAGGCTAACCTAGAATTACTGGCTCTCAGCTTTCTGCGCGGCGCTCCATAGATAATGCCACCTGCTATTACTGCTTCAAAGTTTAAGCTTCAAACTGCTTTTAATTAATTTTTTTGTCAGATGAACCCAATAACTTAATCAGACCTGGCAATCGAAGAGATGACCTTACGATTCTTTCAACACTTGACCAGTTAAGGAACAGCGTGTGCGTTTTTTAAAATACCACTTAACTCCACAGGAACAAAATCCCGATATCGCCGGTGGAAGACGACAGAACAGCGCCCTTGCTGCAGTACGCGGAGTGGTCGCCAGTGGGGGCCACTCTGGTTTTCGTTCACGACAACGACATCTACTACAAGCCATGGGTGCTCAAGAGTCTCATATGCAGGATTACTAATAATGGTACACACAGTTTTATACAGTAAAATAATGTCAGAACGATGTGCTACCTTCGTTTTTGTAGTGCCTCCTGGATTTTCCCGAATGTCCACACCAACTGCTTTTATGCTGTTATTCGAAAGAAGGCAGCGTCACTGATGAAGAGGGTGCGGGGTAGTATCAAATTGATCTTGAAAACTGTGCCAGATGAACAAAGAGCACTCTTCTTGGTCATTTCTTGCAAATGATGTTTCCGCATGAAATGCCTCGTAGATATTGAACAAGACAATACGTGTGGTTGTCTGTAACTATAGATGATACCATACACAAAGTTGTACCATATAGTACCATCCAATACTTTAGTCGATGGTGATACTTTATAATTATAAGTTAATTTTTTTATGTCATCGTGATGGA
The DNA here is from genome assembly GCA_963890685.1 of Plagodis pulveraria. Lineage (NCBI taxonomy): Eukaryota > Metazoa > Arthropoda > Insecta > Lepidoptera > Geometridae > Plagodis > Plagodis pulveraria. Next base: position 1,476,160 of record OY982971.1, read on the forward strand.
TAAAGCACGAGGCACACCTGGTGTTAAGCGGTAACCTATGCCTATAATAGATCCAGTTCATAACAAGTGGTGAACTGTATTGCGCTCATCACCCGAGACATAAAGTTGTTAAGTCTCATGTGCCTGTAATTTCACCGGCACCCATAGCCTTCAAGCCGGAACACAGTAATGCGAGCATTGCTCTCGGCAGTAGAAATAGGTATATGGCGGCAGTACTTCCCCGGAAGAACTCGCACGATAAGTTCTACTGATACTAAACTGGTGGCGCCTCATTTCAATGATGTCAAGGCACTTTGTATGCCGGCTATCTTAAATTCACCATATTGGTTTTTTGTCTGGCTCATTCTCCTCCTTATCCAGGATACAAGACCGAGATATGGGACTAGTTTTATTTGATAGTTTGCAAGTTACCCGTATTATACCGTTGGCAAATAATTTTGTGCTCAAAGAAGTTTGCGTTTTAAACCCTCGCATGGGAACTGACTCTCAAGGACAGCTGCTCTATCTTACCTTGGTGATAGATTTTCTTCTTGAACCCTGAAATTAGCCACACAAGCTATTATAAAATGACTTTTACTATAATTATTATATTTTACTTAGTAATTAGTTACACTAAGGTCTTCCTGTTACAAAACCTATCCCTAACTAACCGTAGCTTTTTCCATATTATAGGAGTACCAGGCGTAATCTTTAACGGCGTACCAGACTTCCTATACGAAACTGAAGTACTACGCCTCGACAGAGCTCTGTGGTACAGCCCCGATGGCCAGAGTCTGCTGTTCGTAACCTACAACAGCACCAAGGTCCCCCAGCACCAGTATCCGTGGTACGGCCTTGACCAACACCCCCCGCCGCAGTACCCTGAGATACCTTCACTTAGGTATCCAAAGGTCAGTCAACTATATTGTATCCTCTTACGTATCACCTATCATCATGAGCCAGAAGACATCTTCTGTAAAACATATAGAGCTGTTTAAATGGTACAATGAAAAGCTATTTAGCCACTAGCGTTCATCAGCTCCCCGCAACTCTCAAGGACCGACGGCGGTCCACCTACTAGACAAAGGGGCCTACCTGGCTACGTCTTCCGGGTGAAGGTTACTTTTGAGAGCCATTCTCCTCCATCGGGTACCAGCTCGTGAAGTGATGTGGCGTGACCTTTGTCATGATACTAAGTATGGATTGGAAATTTAGTTTTTTTTATTTCATGAACCCAAACTCTCCTCTTTAATTTTATTTTTTGTGGACAACAGCTAGCAGTTACTACCAATTCAAATAACCGGTCTTTGCTGTTTGCTAGACGACTTCATGCACAGTCAAATGCCGAATGGTCGATCGTCCGTGTAAACCGTCCGCACGACGATAATGCACATTGGCAGCCGCCACTATCGCGGCTAGAAGTTGCCTCCGATAATTTGTTCCTAATTAATCTTAGGTTCTGAATCTTCTACCTACTCTCAACTGATGTTTGCCTGATTAGTCTCATTTTAAAAGCAGATGGCGTGTCTTTCCAGGTGAACACCAACAACCCCGAGGTGACCGTGAACGTGGTCAGCTTGAAGACTCCAAAGTACCTGTTCCCCCATGCCTTGCAGTTCACCTCGCAGGTTGACAAAAGTAAGTTTTTTTATTAAGTCACTCTCTTCTGCCTGACTGTCACGTGATGGTGTGGTTGAATGTACCGCCGATTAATAATATCCCATATTCAATTATAAAATGTATTATGAATATATTGAAAATTATACGGTTCAATTATTCATTAAGTAGGTACAAATTGTTCATGTTTTAATTTCATGTAGGTACTCTACGGCGATTCTGAAAACAATCAGATAATATTCTTGACAGATCTTTTCCTTTACATATGCTTACTGCTACATTTTAACTTGAAATTCGTTAAAATGTGAATTTATCTCATGCTATAAAAATTTGAAGATGGGCTCATTGATTGCTATCAGTCCAACCAGCGAAGTGTATCAGCAGAGTCTGATCGGAAGAAAGAAGAATCCTTAGTACAATAATTTAAGGTTAAGCCTGTTAATACCTTCGACTTAACTGTTAACCACATCATCACTTACCATCAGGTAAGATTGTGGTAAAAGGCTTACGTATCAGCAATAAAAAAAAGGCTTAGTAATTCTGAGTATTCTTCCTTCTGAGATCGTAAGCATAATAAAAATTTATCTTTATTACTGATAATCTACACTGTTTTGTAACCTACAATTGAAATAGACGATATCGCCCACGTCAGATGCTCAGAATTTTAGCTAGAGGTTAGGTTTTCATTAGTCGTTTCGATATTACACTCGTACTTACCTATATAATATAAGAAATGGCAAATAAACAAAATTCGATTCGGTGCTATGTTCCAGGCTGGTACGTCCGCTGGACAGGATGGCAGTCCGAGAAGCAGGTGGCGGTGCTGCTGCTGAACCGGCCTCAGAACGTCTCCATCATCAGCATCTGCAGTGCGCAGAATTATAATTGCCAGGACGTGAGTATCATCATTGGCTATAAAGTATTAAACAGTTTTACCTACCCCCAACATAGCCAAGGTATAGAATGCGTTCATAAAATTAAATAATATTCCCAACACTACCAACTAAGTAGTTTAGTCAGGTAAGGTTTTTTGTAAAATCACAAATATACGATAGGAAAAATTTAAGTCATGTGCGGGATATCCCCCAAAATTTTATGTAATTTTGTAATGTAATCCGCATAGCAGGCGTTATTGCAAACCTAACAATATTAAAAAGGTATTTTTGCATTAGAAAGAAGGATCCTCGTGGATACCCCCGAGTTATATCTGAATCCTTACGTACCTAATGAGGCAGGCATACGTCGTGCATGTGTATGAAATAATCTTTCTTTAGTATAATGCTCATGGGCGCCTTATTTTCTCATACCTAGTCGATTTTTATTACGTTCAGTGAGGTGTTATAGTCGTGTTTATAAGTATTTTCAAGGGCTGACTTCATAAAAAATTGTTTTTTTAATATATAATATGCTTACTATGCAAATAGTGAATTAGGAATTCAACGTTGAGATTCACGGGTATATTTTTAATCATCGTTTCCAGATCAACAGATCTCCCATATCCTATTTTATATTACAAAATCTTAGGTAACAAAAGATTAAAGTTCTCTAATAACAGAATTTCGATGGGGGAGTTTCCATTGAAGTTGACATTATTATATATTAACTAATTACTAGCATGCTCTATCTCCATCTCTCTTCATCTTCACGCGAAATTGTATAGCGTTATATTAAATTCCAATAAATAAATTTTCAGATATACCGCGATGAGACCGATGGCTCCCGCTGGTCGGGGCTTGGAGCGGAGCCTTCGGAGGAAGACTGTGGATACTGCGGGGGCTCCGCCCTCATCGCCTCTCGCGCCGGGGTCTTCACCTCGGCCCCTGTCGCAGACACTCCTGGGATATGGAGGCATGCAATTAGGATCACCAGCGATTCGAAGACAACGTTGACTCAAGGAAGCTATGAGATCACCCAACTTGTAGGCTGGGATGAACGGAGGAAATTTTTGTACGTATTTATATCTACTTCTTTTAATTATAGACGTATGCCGCATGAAGAGGTTCAAGAAAGTATTTCTTAACACAATAATAAAACATAAAAAAGCTTTGATATTTATTTATTATTATTTATTTATGAGCGGATGATCTAGGTAACTGTTTACAAAAAATATTGTTGTAATTATTTGGATTATTATAATTTGTAGGTGGTTTATGTGCTTATTTTATAACTTTAATCATTTTGGATTGCGTTTATCCAGCCATTGGAGACATATAAATCGTTGATATGCCTTCTATCCAAATATTCAAAGAATTGCTTACATTAATAGAACGCTTATATAACTCATTTGGTACCTAGTAACATATCTAAAACATGAATTTCATATGATCGATATGCAAATTATATATTTTTATATACGTATTATATTTAATAAAATAACTTGCGCCCTTTTCGCATTCTATAAATTTTAAATTAAGTTTGATGATTTTTATGCCACTTTATAATGAGTTTCAACTAAAGGTTTTTGCAAACATTTTATCACAAATTTAAGCTAATGAGGTTTACGTTTAGGTTTTAGTTAATTACCTACCTAACTATGCATAGGTACACTTTTTTATATGTAGGCTAGTACTTTTGATGGCGAAACACCTGTTTTGTACAATCAGCTGTATTAAGTAGGCAATTGTCAAATGAACAAGAAAAGAAAGACAAGAAACTCAGGGCCATTCGTACAAGAATACTTGAGTATACATGTATTTTAACATGTATTTTCATAAGATGCGGGTGGTATCTTGGCATAGGCTGATATTTTCTAAGAATCTTTGTTTTCAAAACGAATAGTGGCAATCAGATTTGTTTTTTTTCTTTTCCCCGCTTTATAATATGTCAGTTTATTCAATCACAAGTTGTAGGTAACGTTAAGATTTAACGGGCCGGTCAGTTAAAACCAATAGATACCTACAAACGTCGAAGGGAGATAAACATTTATTTGAGTTTTAGTTTCAGAACTAATCACGTCAACATTTTATTACTCTTAATTTTTTAGAATTTACCAGCTGTTCTACCTTAAGGCAACCTAACTATTAGACTTTTAGCTTTATTGACATTTTGTTTTTTGGATGGAAGCTACCCTAATCTGTGAGTTCTCTCCTGTCATGATGAAACTGGAAGTATAATGGGTCCACTGTTGTCGGCAGATACGTGTTGGGCACCGGTGTGGAGAAGGCGGGCGAGCGGCACCTGTACCGCGTGGAGGTGCCGCTGGAGGGCGGGTCGTGGCCCGCGCCGCCCGCCTGCCTCACCTGCGCCGGCGCCGCCCTGCTGCCCCACGATACTACCACGCACGCGGGGGCGGACGACATGGTAACTACTTCTTTCTTGTTTTTATGGTTTCAGTAAGCGGAGCTTGCCCAGTCATTAACTGATAACCATTAGGAATGTTGTTCATTCATTCATTTCGTATCTCGTAATGGCTAATTGAATATTAAATAATGTTTGCCCAATGGGAAGCCACCTCCACGGCCCTGGAAGATGCATATTTAAGGTCATCTTGGGTGCAGGTGGTCGGGCACTGGAGACATGACAGTAAATGTGCCATATTTTGCTCAGGGGCACCACACTCACATTCCACATCTAACCTGTCCTTTATTCCCCATTTGGCCAGGATGCTTTTACCAACTTGGGTACGGAGTCTGTTGAGTGACTTCCAAATTGGCCACTGCAGTTTGTTAACGGGAGGCAGGTGTTCCGCTGGGGTAATATAGTTTGTGCGGGTATGGGGTATTTTTGTGCCAAAGTTGAAGTCTCTCCTCCTTTGCGCATCTTTTTTCCGAAGGAGTTGTAACTCGGTAAAAACTTTTACGGCTCTTTAAGCGAGCTGGAGGTGACTGATAGTCGAACATAGAGTGTCGACCATCAGTTTCCTGTTTGAATTTTTCTTGGGAACAGACTACCTCACGTCGGATATCTGGAGGAGCAATACCTGCAAGAGGATACAGTAGCTTCAGGGGAGTAGGCTTAAGGCACCCACCCTGTAATGATGCGGAGGGTATTGTTCAAAGCTACATCAACCTCTTTAGCGTGAGCGGAACGGTGGGACAAGCGAACTCTCCTGTGGAGAATGAAAGGGACAGACCAGTTGTGCGAAGGACGTGTGGAGTTGCTGCCCCGGTGGTGGATGTAAGGCGACGAAGCAGATTTCTAGCATTTACTTTTGTTTTTTTTATGACAGTGGTGTTTGTATGTTTGAGCCCTGTCAAGGGTTATGCCCAAGTAGCATGGTTTGGGGCAGTGCTCTATATTCACGCCTCCCCAAACGCATTTAATATTGAGGGCTTCCGAGCTTCGGAGAGTAGGTACGTTAAGCCATAATCGGTCACAGTTGTCTTAGGATGGTAGTCGTCATTTGTGGTTGGGGATAGGGTTTTATTTAATAAATGTTGTTAGTATATTTTTGTGAATACCATCCTCAAGCACCTGTTAATCACGCTTGTCCGCATCGTCATTTATCGTTCATTAGCTACTTCATCAGTGTGATTGAAGTCCAACGTTAATTTATCAGCATTTTTTATATAGAAACGTGTTTTAATGTTACTGTCTGTCGATCTGAGTCACTTAGGGGCCGACGAAGTGGTAATTACTTCAACTTATCATTTTTAGGTTTACGTACACAAAAGGCAAAATGAAAACCTTCATCACGGCTTTCTAGCTCATAAACAGAATGTTTTTTTTTTATGTTATTGTGACGGAACAAGCTCGAGGCCCACCTGATGTTAAGTGGACTAACCTCTGCCTATAACAGTTGCAATTCATGACAACTCACGAATTACACTGCGCCCGTCACATTGAGACATAGCTGTTAAGTCTCATTGTGCCTGTGATTTCACTGGCTCTCAAGGACTACTGCCGGAACACATCTTTCGGTGCTTGGCGACAGACTTTCTACTTGAGGGTGGTCGCTAGCCAGGCGGGCATTCGCAAAATGCCCTTCCACCATGCGGTGAAGCTCAAGCTCTGGCCGGGATTCGAACCATGGACCTGCTGCGCGGCAGTCCATAGCAAATGCCACTGAGCCATCACTGCTTCAAAAAAATTCCAAACAATGATGTAGTTAACAGTAACCCGAAATGAATATCTAAATTTCGGTTATTTTTAGTAAAATGTAACCCAAAACAGAAAATTTATTGATCTAGAAAATAATTTATTCTATTCAATTCAATTATTTTTGAGGAGGTACCCCTGATGTGAAGAGGTATCCTTAGTTTTCATCGTCTTGAACTCATTGTACGTGCTCAGATAATACTTACGTTTTTTTTATTTATTTATAGGACAGTGATATTCAATGTTCAGTTAAGATTAAACTATTTTTGTTACGAGGTAATCTTGGTATCTTTGAGATAGTCAAAGATCGAAGTAGATAGTAATCTAGTAGCCGTTCTTTGTGGGGTGCTATGGCATTCGTTTAACAGTTGACGTCTTCCGGCTGATGATGATACTATGTAAATGGAATTAGTGGTAAAGATCTCGAATAAAATACTCATTTATTTAATTAAGCTTAGTGAGTATGGACTGCTGAACGCAGTTAGTGATTAAAATCCAGCCACAACAAGAGCTAAAGAATATGATTAGGTTGGTAGCTATTTTGGTACAGATTTTCCACTCTAAAGTGAAAATTCTATGCCATGAACGGTGTATTTCAGCATACCTTGAGAGCTACCAAATATAAAAATAATATTATTCCAGGAGTTCGACAACAGCACATCAGCCCTTCCAGCATGGCCAACCTCCACAGTGCTTCCTCACGTAGAAGACGAAAATGATACTCTACCTACTGATTGTCTGTACAACAGGGTCATGTTCAGCAAGAACTTCAGCTACTATGTCCATGTAAGTACTTCACGTCAAACAGCATGGCTTACCTCCGCAACAACTTATTAACTCTTCCAGCATGGCCGACCTCCGCAGTGCTCCCTCAGATGGAAGATGAAAACAACACTCTGCCCACAGACAATCCCCAGAGTAATTTTGATTAAGATGTTACTTTGAATAGAACTTTCGAATTCGAAATAATTTCATCATTTAACAACGCGCTAATTAAGGTTTATTACAATTATATTAAAATATTACTCTATACATTCGGGTGTTATGTTCACTGCGAGAAGGACGATTTAGAAACTCGGAACTATTCCTTTTATATTTCCATATTTTTTTTACAAAATGATGTTGTAATAATAACAATATTTCTTATTACATAAGGACAGATGGTAGATTGGCAGAGGCATGATATTGCTAGCATCCTTTCAATAGGATATGGTCATGTTCAGCAAAAATTTAACTACTGCTTCAATATACATTTATAAATATTTATCCCGAAATTTTGAGAGGACTTAAAATATATTTAATAATTAATTTGTTCTCTCTTTCACAAAGGTGACAATAAATGTGGTGTAGTCATTCCTTTTAGGTCTTTGTTGTGAAGTTGACATGGAACTTAAAGCTCAATATATGCTCAATATGGTACTTGCATTATTACACTTTTGTAATAATGCAAGTACCATATTGAGCATATATTGAGCTTTCCTGGTCTACAGGTCTTTACCTGCAGACCACGACCTACTGCATATTAAGAATTTAAAACCATTCTGCAACTATTTATATAACAGCTTTAATACACATATATTAAAAAAAACGTATCGGCACGCCTTTATTCCTCGAAAAGATAGGCAGAGGTGACTAAGCATTCACGTTTCGCCTGAAATGTTCTGGGCCCATGAATATGGGGCGATACTATTGTCACCTACCGAGGATAGATCCAAACTTCGGACGGGATGGTACTGAAAATGTATTTGCCAGAAAAACCCAACAACTTCTCCAACCTCGAAATTCCAAAGAGGTGATTTACTTATTACTCACCGTTATTGTATGACTATTGTAAATGTGGTTTTTCAGGAATGTCTGGGGCCAGGCCCTCCCGTCACCTTCCTCTGCTCTGCCTCGGGCAGGCGTCGCTTAGTACTGTGGGATGGACACGCGCTTCGGCAGCAGTTCGCAGCGCTCAAGCATCCTCAGGTCAAGGTGTTCAGGGTTGAGGTAAGTCTTCTAGAAAGATGCCTAAGAACTTTATTTCAAATAGGTGTTTACTTGCCTTAGAAAGACGTACAAAGTGCAGTAACGCGCTGTAAGGCAGCAGTTGCATCTATAAACCTTTGAGTGTCGTAATTTTTTGCTATAGCTGATCATTGATAATAATATTATTGGCTGACAAGAGCTAAATAGCTTCACTTGCTAAGGTTTTAAGCAAAACATATAATAATAATAATAATAATGTTTATTTCAGTAACCGAAAAATATACAGAAACTATGTAATTAAGCGACCAGAGATTCCTTTTAAGCAAAGAATGCCTGTATTAGGAATCCCTGCTCTTTCATAACATAGATCTTTTTAACTTGGAGTTTTTGTTGATTCTTTTTTTGATATTCATTCTCGTACAGCGTCCGTAAATACAAACAAAATGATGTCAACATTGACACTGAAGAGTACAATAGAATTAACTGTGACTTTGACGTTCCAGGTGCAAGCAGACAGAGAAGCGCGTGTGCGACTCCTTCTTCCTCCGGGATTCAGAGAAACCGATGACTTGCCTCTCCCACTAGTTTTGCATGTGTAAGAAAATTACTTTGGTATCTATATACATAGGATTTCATATTTGGTTGTCGAAATTGAAGAAATCTCATCAGATTTAGAGTAAAAGAAATAATATTTAGCAAAAAATTAAGTTAAAAGATTCCGACGGAACTGAAATACAGCTTAGATATATTTTTACTTATCGCTCATAGGCTAGCCTTTGACCACTGTCACACCTGATGATGTGATGATATGGTCGAAGACGTTGTTAAGGCTAATCTAGAAATACTGGTTCTCAAGGACAGGTGCCCGGAATACACTGTTAGGTGCTTGGCGACAGATTTTCTACTTGAGGGTGGTAACTAGCCAGGCGGGCTTCGCAAAATGCCCTGCCACTGAGCAGATAAATAAAGATATGAGGCTAGAAGAGACCCCGCAAGAATTTCCCACCAACTTTTTCAGGACATAACTACCTAGTTTTTATGGTGTTCTACACGTACTTTGTATGGCTTTATAGAATTCTATGTCTTGAGAGTAACTTTGACATAATATGGCCGATGTTAAAACCTTACATTATTGCATCAGATCATCTGGATATGAACTTTTTCCTAGCATTTTTCAGTCCCTAAACACCAAAGTATCGTTAATGATACCATAGTATTTCGTATTCAGGTCAGCGGAGCCTGGAGGTCAACTGGTAACAGAACGGTGGCGCCCCGGGTGGGGCTGGTACTTGGCTGCAGCGAGGAACTTCATCGTGGCAGAGATCGATGCGAGAGGCTCCGGGGGACAGGTAATGTATCCAGGTTTGCAGGCTCTGGGATCAGCTGGTGAAGTATAGGTGGTTCTGACCAGTCACAGTTGAATTTCATAGACAAGTACACATTATTTATTTTAATGGCTCCTACCCGGCATTGCTTGTGAAAATTCTGTCTTTCATGGATAGTATATGCAACGCTTTCCCTGCCATTGTATATTTGTCATATTTTCAATACCATAATTTAATCTCAGTATTTGAACACATGTTTTTGCGCGTGGTTAGATCTGGAGTGCCAGTTTTTCATGAAATTATTTATTTAATCTTCAAATGTTTTAAAAATATAAGTATTCCCACAGAAATTGACTAATCCGAATAATTTTGTAAATAGATATACGAAATATATATCTATTAGTATCTATCTGGCAGTTTGTGTTAGAGAAGAACATTTCATATCTAAAATACTTGTGACAAAACTATTTTTGTATGGAAAGCTCAACGCAATACATCAAACTTAAAGACGTAGAAGTGGTAAAAGAAAAGAAGTGCCTTCATCTCCACCGGTGTTCAATATTAAAGCCATACATTTTTTTAAATTTAATTAATTCCGTATTTCCATTCTAGGGTGAAGAACTTAGAACGGAGATATACCACAAACTGCTCTCAGTGGATGTGGAAGACCAAATCGCAGTACTATCGTAAGTCGCAATTAACTTACTCATCCTTACAGCTTGCACTCGACATGTGTCTCAATCATCGAGTTTACACTTACAAGTAAATCTTCTGCCAGTGGTTGTCACTTAACGAACTTTTTCTATATCAATGATATTTTATTTCATTGATACTTTTGTTATCACTGATATGATAGTGTTTTAACTTCTCACTCACCTGATGATATATGATGATGAAGTTGAAGAAGAAGAAGAAGAGTTGGTTTGGGCTAATCTAGAATTACTGGCTCTCAAGGACATTGCTGGGACATTGTCTTGGCGACAGATTTTATTCTTGAGCTAGGCAGGTGGTTATTCGCAAATACTGAGTACGTGCACACTCAGTAGTAAATGTTACTAGCAGACACCCATCGAAGCAATGAGAGCGCAGTTGACCAGCAGACGTTGCTTTTCGTTGATCGCTTAGGAATGACTAGACAAGCTCCGCTACCGTTCGTAGCGGGTCTTGCTTTAGACAGATCGTTACTGATCTAAATGTAGAAAGTTACATGCCGACCCATTGTTTTTATATTCTCTTTTTGCATCAAAAAAAATTACATTATTAAATTTTCAACTTAGATATATTCATATTTCAGATACCTTCGGGACAATTTGAAGATGGTAGACGGAACCAGGGTGGGGGTATGGGGGCGGGGATACGGCGGAGGAGCAGCAGCTGCACTGGTTGCTGATGATGCTAGAAACGTCACTAGATGTCTAGCCGCTATAGCACCAATAACTGACTTGAGGCATCACAGTGAGTTTTCGATACCCTAGTTAGTAACTTAACGGCAGTATGAAGATGATGTACAGCACCAGGATATCAATGTGAAGCCAAAGATATGGCTGGGCAGCAGCTATTCCACTTACTAACCATGGCCTCTGTAGCACCGTTATATGACTTGAGGCTAAACAGTGATAACTTCTTTGAAATTTAAAGTTCTGTGATCAATGGGAACATTTAAGTTATTTAATCACGTTGAAGTCTTATAGCGGGGATATAGGAGTTGTTTTTATCATTATTTTATATTTTTTATTACTGGTATATTCGATTGTCATAATTATTACCGAATTAGATTTTTATTATATTTTAGATCATATCATGTACGTTACGAAAGACGTTGTGTTGTACGTTTGTGTTCTATGTTCATATAGCTTTTTTCCTATCGTACAATTAATTTCAAGAGAGTGCAGGAAGCAAGAATTGCCAGGATAATCACTAGTACAAACTGCAATACCGTGATATATATATATAAATATGCCTTAACAGATCTGGCGTCATGAAGTTACGCAGTGTAAATAGTGGTATCGATCCAAGCTATACGCTAATACAGACAGCTCACTTAGGGTGGTGAGTAGATAAGGTCGCAACAATTTGAGGTCGCAACTACGCTAATTACGAAGCCATGGGAAAAAACCATTCATAATAAATCAAATTTGACTTTCTATCGTACTCTAAAACGTCATAAAACTTTGAACTATCGTTCTTTTGGTATTGCTTTTGTAATTTTTTACTACTAAGTATGTATCCCCCGTGGGGTGCAGGGTTAGAATTGCACTTCCCCATATCATCCCGTGGGTGTCGTAAGAGGCGACTAAGGGAAAAATACTGGAAGGTGGGCAGCAGCACCTTCTAAAAAACTGCCATCTTACACTGGGATCCCCAAGCCGCCTGCCAATCGTGGGAGTTATGGCAAATAGCCCCTTAATAGGGGAGGCAGTATTCAGCATTCACATTCAGAGTTCACATGATGCTATTGGCGTATTTTGTGATCTTTCCAAGGCATTCGACTGTGTAGAGCACTGCACTCTGATTCGTAAACTTTCCCACTATGGTATTCGTGGGAAAGCTCTGAATCTTATAGAGTCATATCTGTCAGACAGGCTACAGAGGGTTGGAATAAATGGCAATACTTCTTCCGGGTCATTGGTAAAAATGGGAGTACCACAGGGATCAATTTTGGGACCTTTTCTGTTTCTAACATATATTAATGATCTGCCTTGCATGGTCAAAGATTTCTGCGATATTGTTTTATTCGCAGATGATACCTCTCTGATTTTTAAAGTAGATAGGAAAGACAGTGAACTGACGCATGTAAATAATGTATTATCTAAGATTTGTAAATGGTTTGCCGCTAATAATCTTCTCCTAAATTCAAAAAAGACGAAATGTTTAAAGTTTTCTTTACCAAATGTTCCTTATGTTGAACCAAACATAAAGCTTGGCCCAGATAAACTCCCTATTGACAAAGCGACAGTCTTCCTGGGAATCAAAATGGATTCCACTTTACAATGGGATCCACATATACATGATCTCTCCGGAAGACTTAGTTCTGCTGCATATGCAGTTCTTAGGATAAGACAGTTAACAGACGTAGCTACTGCTCGGCTAGTTTATTTCGCGTACTTCCACAGTATTATGTCGTATGGCGTATTGCTGTGGGGAACTGCTGCTGAGATAGAGACAATCTTTATCATACAAAAGCGTGCAATTCGAGCCATATATAAAATGGGTCCTAGGGAATCTGTGAGGGATCTTTTTAAAGAAATTGATATTTTAACTTTACCAAGTCTGTATATATTTGAAAATATTATGTATGTTCGTAAAAATTTGAGTAAATTTAAATTAAACAGTGACAATCACGATTACAATACTAGGAATAAAGATAAAATAGTGGTGCCAGGTTTTAGATTAGCAAAGACAAATAAAAGGTCCTTCTTAGGTAATTGTGTGCGGTTTTATAATAAAGTTCCCAAACATATTACAACGCTCACAGAAGGGAAATTCAAGTTGCATGTGAAAAACATATTGATTAAAAAATCCTACTACACAGTTTCTGATTACATAAACGACAAAAATGCCTGGACAATTCCGCCTCCGCCAAGCTATTGCCTGTCACCTACATAATTTAAACAAATATTGTAATAACTCTATTATATAGTATGTATGTAACACATTGTTAAAAGATGTTTAAAAGAATGGCCCCGAGTTTCTTGCCCGTTCTTCTCGCAGTGGCTCTATACAATTTATTTGCTGAACGTGGCAGTACAATGTAGAATATTTCAATACTAAAATTTGTAATTGACCTTCATAAGAGCGTCGTAGACGCCTAAATTGAATAAATGATTTTGACTTTGACTTTGACTTTGAGCAGTGGACGAGTCGGCTGTTACAGTACAGTACAGTATATGAGAGGTAATGTTGTTTCCCCCGTGCGTAGACTCGTACTGGACGGAGCGGTACAGCGGGCACGGGGCTGGGCGGGCGGGCGCGCTCGGCGTGAGCGCGGTGTGGCGCAAGGCGGGCAACCTGCCGCCGCGCCGCGTGCTGGTCGCGCACGCCGCCGCCGACCTCGCCGCGCCGCCGCACCACGCGCTCGCGCTCGCGCACGCGCTCATACAGGCCAACGCGCTCTACTCGCATCAGGTACCTCCCCTCTCTCTTCTACCTCTTCTACACTAACCTATCTATGTCACGAGGAACTCTACCTTTAATAACACAAAAAAAAAAAAAAGTCTACCGTTTTAATATTGTTATGTTTGCAAAAACGCCTGCTCTGCGGATTCATAACTCCAATCCAAGTTATGACTCATTGACATGTTAGCTCAATCGGTCAGAGAATACCCCGGCTATAGGGATGGATGGACGCGGGTTCGAATACCACAAATGACTATATTTTTTTCTCTCGTATATTAACTCTACTGTTTTTGCAACGATGGACATCTCGCTGTTGATGTGATACTAACGCAGGGGTGGCCAAACTTTTAAACCATGCGGTCTACATTATAATTCAAATCAGTCAAAGTCAAAATAATCCATTCAATTTTGGTGTCTACAACACTATTATGAACGATAATTACAAAATTTACTATTAAAATATTCTTCTGTAGCCTAGCAACTCTCGATGTGTTCCTGCAAGAGCCAGTAATTCTAGATTTACACACCAACAGCCAGTGGTCAATGGACAGATAGTTGTCAAAAGCTAACCATTCAACTGTACAAAATAAAAAAGAATGTTACGGTTCTTTTTTGGCAGTTTAAGATCTTTTATATGTTACCATATAAACGCTTTTTGCTGTTATTTCAGTACGTATTATCTCTGTAAATTTCAGGTTTATCCAGACGAGGGACACAATTTCGAGAAATCCACCATCCACCTTCACAAGACGATGGAGCAGTTCTTCGACGAATGCTTCGGCCCCGTCGAGGTGGCTGACTGGGACGCCGCGGGAGTGGGAGGCTTGTTCCCATTCCGAGATTAAGATTATTCAACAGACGGGGACTTTTCGGAGATTAACTTGACGAATGAGGACTTTTTCGATACTAAGGGCGCTTTTCTAGGGACTATCGCACGACAAACATTGTTGTTATAATATGCAGCCCACGACACCATGCGCGAGACCTGTCGTTAATACGTTTGTCTATAAATAACGAGTTATAAATGACAAGATTGTAGCTATTATGTCAACAAATGTGGAAGATGAAAGGGAGTGAATTTCGTACAATTGCTATATTGTCACTCTAACAACATGGAACCACCAATGCCAAAGCCAAAGCCAAAACGATGATTGATAAGTATGCGTCGTACTGTGATGTTTCGTTGATGGAATCTTGGATTTGTCGCCCATTTCATCGTGTCGTGCTGTGTCTCGTGGAAAATCGGCCTAAAAGTTATCGGGAATTTTCTATAAACTAGGTCAGATTGAAGACTTTATGAAGCGGGATATTGCGACTCCTAGGAGACTTACTGGGACCTAGAAAGAGTTAGGGAGTTTTTATTTCATGATTAGCGTACTTAACTAAATTTAGAGACGTTTCAGGTACACCTCAACGAACGGGGACTTTTTCAGAACTAATGTTACATGTCAAATAGGATTTTTGTTGGCATAATTTTTTCAAGGTATAATCTTACTTATTTGATAATTTTCATGTTTATGAGTAATTCTTATAAGTTTTTTGTTTACACTTTCCCGTTATTGAGGTCGCTTACTTTGGCGAAGCAGTTGAAGTGCAAGACTAACTTAACCCAGTGTCCCATTCTCTCTTGATTATAAATCGTGACTTCAGATGTAACGTGATTTAACTTTTGATTGACTCAGCCATATTAAAATATAAATTAGGCGGGATGCTGCATAGGATGCTGACAACGCGGTATGTGGTTTCTGAGGCTACTCGTATAACGTTAGGTACTTGACATATTATGGGGACTTTTCTGGGACAATCTCTACTCAACAGTTCAGAACTTTTCAGACGTAATGAAATCAAAATATATTATAAATAGGCTCACATAGGTAGCTAGAAGGTTGTTTGAGGTAGTGGACACATCTTATTGGTGGTACTAGTTCAGTGATTCTAGTTAGAAGATACATTTTAATTGTGTACGAATCCTTACTGTAATACAACATTACCTCGAGGAACAATATCGAGCCAAGTCTAAAAAATCGAAGTTTTTGTAACGGCCAAGCTTTTTCATATTACATAGTTCTTAAAATTAAAGTTTTCTGAAGTTCGTAATTTATGATTTTATTTTATTTTATGTTAAACTAAGGAACTTGGTCTCATTGACTATGTATCTATTAAAATAATTTGGCTTCCATTAACATAATTTGTCCTGTGTAGAAAATTCTGAAATTACGAGTTCCAGAATTATGTCAACGCTTATCACCGAGACATGCAATTTACTTTAAACAAATGAAGGTTTTTATATGCGGATTTTCGTTTTAATTACAGAACATGTTCGTAATATGTAAAAAAGATCAAGTACGTATTATAAATATACATAACAGCTATGCATTTAATCGTAAATGGTGCATTACGTAGATCTAACAGCCTAAACTAAATAAAAAACTTTGAATCGATAGATTTAATGCTAAAATCATGAAATATTTATTTGCAAAATGCAGAAGGTACTTATATACCTAGTTGGCTGTCATTATTATTGTTTTGATAATAGGAAATAAATAATAAAAGGTAAATAATATATATTATGATGTTTCGTACATTTCCAAAGTATTATTGTGGCGAGAGCAATATGCGAGCCAAGTTCAGTAAAATATAATGAGTGTTAGAAATGTTACCACTATCATTGTAATTGTTCCCAACTACCTATTTGATAAGTATTAGGGGCATGAATATCCCCAGAAAATTTTCTTATGATTATTGTAAGGAAAGAATTAAAAAAAAACTATTTTAGCGTATTCTTAATGTATTAAACTTTTATCTATATATTTCTGTATCGCTTTCAATGTCATTCAATGAAAAGTTAGCTTTAACTCTTAGACACTTGTTCGCAACTTGAGTACTTAATATAATTTTAGTCTTTGACTATTCTCCTAGTCCTTAAATCTAGTCATTATAAATGTCTAATTTCATCTAAGATGTAGTCGAAATCGGTGTAGACGTTAATTTCCTAAACTACTATTTAAGTAAGTACCTACTACTTATGTATTTCTATTTCGCAAATAAACATCATTGTGTACTAAAACAGAAGGCTGTGAAATTTTCTGGCAATCCTTAAATACACCTTACTATAATAATATGTTTCATATTAACATAATTCTAGAGTCTATAACCGAGAGATACGGGCTCGATAAACAACAATGACAAATAAATTGCGCGATGAAAATAATTTTATATTTACATACATACAGCCCAAAAGCACAGATATATAGGCACTTAAGTACTTTTGCCTATATTTTGTCTAATTACATCACCTTTGAATTCCCGAAGTTTCGGTTTACCGGCCACATATCCAACCTGCAGACTGAGAACTTCTTTGTCAGAAAAATCCAGAGTCAGTGCGAACCGATGATAGAACTAGAGATTTCGAACGTTTTCTCGACTTCAAGCCTCAAGGGCATAGAATAAATTTTTGTTTCCAACATGGTAACTTCTTATTAGAAAGACTCCACCTATTAAAAGGTACCTACGCAATGATGTTTTATTGTGATATATTTGACATTTCGTTTCAACTTTGGTTCACTTGTCTGTATTGAACTATTACACTTCCTATAACTCTTCTTTGTTTCAATCTAAATGTTTATAAAACTGTTTTGTTAAATATATAAACGTTCAATCGATGTTGAGACTAAAATAATAATGTGATAGGTGTCTTTAATATAATTTTAAATGAATTTATTGTAATAAGTTATCAAGTAATAGGCGACCGATGGGTAGCGATGGTATTTGTAGGTTATTCCTACGTTTGTCCAGCGGTATTTTTGTAAAATAGATTATATCTGAATGGTTCAATGAGTTACAAATCTTATTGTTATTTTATGTATATCATTATTAATAGTAATAATCAATTTACGAAACGTGATTATAAGGTTTCTGTACCCTTAGCACGAGTTTTCATAGTTAATTTTTACGTAGTTTTTAAGTTTTCTCACCTTGATATTCATAAAGTCATATAGGTATACTTAAATAACTGAAGATCATAAATAAAATGATTGGGTTGTCAGAGACCAGAGCCTTGGTTGCACCATGTCCGATTTCAAATCATTTTGTCAATTATATTTTGACAATTTAAGGTTTGTTGTATAAAGTCTTGCGTAGACGTAAACACAGTAAAATAGTCCTATAAAAGTCATCAGCTTAGACAGTTATAAGATGGTCATATATTTTAGTCATATACCTAAACGTATACTTGACATGATCATTTAACAAGTATACAACTATTCATTCTAATAAAACACTACAGCTTATGCAATTTAGTGAATTCAAAACAATGTTAATACGACCGTTTTAAATCATATAGTCGCAGAAATGTTGTTACATATCGGGATAAATGTTAAATAATGTAGGGTTAAGAGGTAAGCCGGCCTGGAATACCTCATACAAAAGTTTTATCGTAAGTAGTTTTTCTTCCTGGATAATGCCTCTTGCTAGAGCATTTTTTTCAGCATATAACTAATTATTACTCAAGATATGACTCTGAAACTCACGAAAATGTCCCATTAGTACCGCCATGATCAGAGGACGACCAGATATAATTAAATAAAAAGGTTTTTAACACACTCAAAATAATAGGAGTCTTCAAAAGGTTTCATGTACAATTTATACCAACTTCTCGAGTTGCTCCCCTGCCTAGCTACATTTTATAATATCCTACTATCTAATACCTACCTACCGCTTTGGATTAAAAGAAGTGACGTTCTTATAGGGGGGACAAAAGTTAGTAATGGTGATAAAGCGTGGAAATAACTATGAATCCCACCATACGTGTTCGAGTTATACCGCATTATTATGCAGTTATGTTTCTATTTAAAGGCATTTTACGAATCTATCGGCGTGGCCTCAATTAGAAAATCTATAGCCAATATACTATACCTAACGGTGTGTTCCGTGAACCGTGTGGTTCTAGGTTATATTTGCAAACTTGCAAGTATAACTAAACTATTTTAATTTACAAGTATATAGATAACGATGAACAGCGTTCCTTATTAGGTTTTTTCCCTTTAAAAATTGTATCAACGCTCTTAGCGGAAAAGGAATGACCCAAATGTTGAAAGAACTTATAATATAAAATCTAGTCTGTTGAGTGTTTTCGTCAGCGCCATCTGCTAACTCAACCATAGACAGCGCGCGAAAATAGAATTCAGCGCGCCATTTTTAAATAAATAATTATGTTGACTTGGTGCAGATGTGTGCAAATAATTTTATGAAAACTCGAACTATGGGTAGGTACTGAATACTGGAAGATAAAAGTACTAATAATTGAAGAAGCCAAGTTCGAATAAACTACCTTGGATGGCTCAGGAAAGAAAATCCATTGACATGAAACAGAACAACTGAATAGTTACCTTTCTTTTCCAGCGTTCTCATTAAAACAAGTTAATTTGGTTACGGGTTCATTTAACATAACAAACCAAGACATAGAATTATTTTTATTATATATAAAATGTAATTTGTAACTTTTGAAGTTGTATGTCACTAGATAGAAGCATAATTAACTAGACGAAATCTAAATATCCTGAAAAATCTATATGTAATGACCTTAGGAAATAATATAGTCGTGTAATAGATGAAAATAAAGCCCATATTTATGAACGTTTACAGATTACGTCATATTAATTTATGTGTGTGAGGAGCTCAGTGTAATTTACGTTGAAAATGTTGTTTTTTAATAAAATATAGTATGAAAATGTGGTTCTTTATGTATTTTATTTATTTAACCCTTTTCGCCTCTTTTCCGTTCAGAACCTTTTTTTTTTAAATAATGGTCGAGATGGTACATCTGGTACCTACTTGATGGTAAGCATCAACTCTCTCCATTACAGTTACAGTGTCACCATTATAAGTGTCATTGCACTGCGCTAATTAGCGAGACATTCATTTTTAAGCGTCGATTGCCCGATAATTTCACTTGCTACAGTATCTTTCAAACTGTTCAAACCTAAACACGACACTGTTTGGAGGTAGAATATCTGACACAGCGGTGGTACCCACCTAGACGGACTTTTTATGCCTGATATTTTAGCCTTTGACCACTATCTCACATGATGGTAAGTGATAATGTGGTCGAAGATGTTGTCCAGGCCAACCTATAATTACTAGCTCTCAAGGACTGCTGCCGGAACACACCGTTAGGTGCTTGGCGGCAGATTTTCTACTTGACGGTGGTCGCTAGCCAGGCGGGCATTTATCGACGCGATCGCTTCTACACGAAGCATCTTCTCTTTGAGCACACTATCGACAAATTTTAATATAAGTAGATAGGTACTTATATATATTTTACATAATGTATTATTTATTATATTTTTAATTTAATTATATATTTACATATAATTTTTGATATATACCGTCACCACAGTGATACCCCTGCTCTTTTGCAAAACGATCAAACACTAGTAGGCCTAGTCGGATGTTTTTTTGGCTCAAATGCCACAAACTGAACTGCACAAATAACCTGGTAATTCTGAAGATTGGTAGAAGCGTTATAAGAGAAAAAACGAAAGTAGCAGATATTCTCACTCGAATAGACCAACTGAAGTGGAGGTGGACCGGCCACATGATTAGAGACTTAAAGGGAAAGTGGAGTACCACTGTCTCTGACTGGTATCCCAAAGGCAGTAAACGAAAGAGAGGACGTCAACAAGTTAGATGGGCAGACGACCTGAGGATCACCGCTGGACACCACTGGAGACGAGTCGCAAGGGACAGAACGCAATGGAAAGCATTAGAGAAGGCCTATGCCAAAAGGCACACTGAATTGCGTGATATTATTTAAAAAAAACTGTATCATTGATCAAACAATTTGTAATTCAGAATAAAGGGCTTATTATTATGGTAGAAGCGTTTAGTCGCCTTTTTTCCTTATAGGGCTAGGGATTATGAAGGACCGACAAAGTCGACCAATGCTGATAAGTACAGCAGGTTATTTAACACATTATAGTTTCTAAGAATAAAAATAACACAACTAATATTAAAAATAATGAGTGTCGGTTGTATGTAAGTAAAGTTCATTTATTTTAATATAAATATAAATTTGGTTAGTTAACACTATCAGTCTGGTATTTTTAATCTGCTAATTAAAAAACCTTGTTAACATATAACTAAATTAGTTTATTTCAAATTGTATATAAATAAAACAGCAATTGATTGGAATCACATTTAATGTATCTTACATAATTCTCACTTAAATAACATATCTACACTACCCGAAGAAAGCAACGTCGATGTTAGCACCAACCACTGGGTACGCTGCAACAAGACAACATTAGATTACGTCACTGTCGTAAATACAACTACGTCGTCATAGGGATCTAGAGAATATAAATTTTAAGTTTTGTCCAACAAATAACTTTGGGATTTTCGAAGAGCTTGTAACGTAGCTTGCTTAGATGTTCTTAACCGATCAACTAGTTAAGACTTGGTAGGTGATTGCTAGTGGCACTACAATTGAGCGCTTCCATTGCTTCGGAGGGCACGTTAAGCCGTCGGTTCCGGTTGTTGTCAAATTCCCGTCTGGCCAGAAATCACCCTCAAGTAGAAAATTTGTCGCCAAGCACCTGCTGAAATGTTCTTTGTCTTTAAGAGTGAATAATTCTAGGTTAGCCTGAATAACCATATCTTCATTTACCATATACCAGCATAAAAAAAGGAATCAAGGGTTAAAACGTCACTTTTGAGTTTGTCTCACAAAAGACACAAAGTCGAAAATGGTTTGTCAGTAAAACCAGCCTATGCCAATTCAGTGTGAATTTCTAATGAAAACTATTGCAGGGTTGTTACGTTTCAGTCACTGCACATAAAATTTCATGGCACTCCCATATCGTTTTATGTGACGTGACTCAAATAACATTTACTCCCCTGCAACTCTACTCCTACATGGAGCTGGGTAAGCTAGGAACAGTCCAAGACAAGCAACAAACATTACTCACAGTGGACATGTTTACTTCCAGCGGTTGTTCTCGTAGTCCCACTTGGAGGCTAGACCGTCGATGGGGTTCACCTTCATGTCCAACATACGCTTCAGTTGGGCCTTCTGGTTCTCTTCGTTCAGTGACTCCGGAATAGGGCTGTATACTGCAAACAGATACACAAGCATTAGATACTTGCCAATAGGTACATACAGCCAGATCGTCCACTATTGAACACAGCCTTCGTTAAGGGCAGTTTGGCATAATCCCCAGGCTTGGCAAGCTGCTTGGGGATTGCAGTGGAAGATGGCAGTTGTTCAGAAGGCGTTGCTGTCCACTTTCTGGTATTTTACCATTCGTCGCCTGTGACTACTTCCACAGGAAGACTTGGACAATGATGCTTGAGCCAGGTAAAAGGAAAAAATGTACTTAACACAGTTACAGCGACCAATCGTTATAACGATAAAAAAAACTACAAGAAAAAATAATAACAGTAACAACAGGGTAATAAATACATATTTTTTTTATGCCTGATAAGTTAGCCTTTGACCACTATCTCACCTGATAGTAAGTGATGATGTGGTCGACGATGTTGTTCAGACTAACCTAGAATTACTGGCTCTCAAGGACAGCTGCCGGAACACACCTTAGGTGTTTGGCGACAGATTTTCTACATGAGGGTGGTAGCTAGCCAGGCGGGCATTCGCAAATTGCCCTACCACCATGCTGTAACGACTGTCATCCTAAGACAACAACCGGGACCGACGGCTTAACGTGCCCTCCGAAGCACGGAAGCGCTCAGTAGTAATGTCACTAGCGGTCATCCATCCAACTCATGACCGCGCGCGACGTTGCTTAACTTTGCTGATCGGTTATGAACAGCTAAGTAAACTTCGCTACGAGCGCTTCAAAAAACACTAATACTACTACAATGCAGCAATTCTTTTACTACTAATACTAAAAGAATTGCTGCATTCACGATTCTATTTATAGATGTTTTCCTCTACCTGATCTTTGTTGCACATCTCTGGTGGATATGAAGCCTAATGGTTACATTAATGACATTAACAAAATTCGGCTCAGTCGAACCAGCCTTGATAGCCCAGTGGTTATGGTGCGTAACGGGCGGCCGCAGGTTCGATTCCCGCTCGAAATGAAACATTTTTGTGTAGAAACAAATAAACTCTTAGTAGTTCACTTACCAAAGATCTTCATTGCCATGTAGATCCATAGGGAGAGAGAAGCGATGGCTAGTCCCCAGCCGAGAACCCCCTTCCACTCGCCCGTGGGCGCCTGGAACTCAGCGAAGGTCTGACAGAAAGACGCGCGGTACAACGCTTTCTTCTCTTCGATGGACAGCTTGCGCCAGTCACCCTTTTCCTTTTCGCGGAGGACCTAGAAATCAGTACAATTCTTTATATTTTTTTTTATTCTTTATAGTAGTTTTTTTTATATGTAATTTTGACGGATCGAGCACGACGCCCACCTGATGTTAAGCGGACTAACCTCTGCCTATGACATGTGCATTTCGTCACAAGTCACGAATTGCACTGCTACCGTCACCTTGAGACATAGTTGTTAAGTCTCATGTGCCTGTAATTTCACTGGCTCTCAAGGACTGCTGCCGGAACACACAGATTTTCTACTTGAGGGTGGTCACTAGCCAGGCGGGCATTCGCAAAATGCCCTTCCACCATGCTTTGAAGCTCAAGCCCGTGGCGGGATTCGAACCATGGACCTGTGGCACGGCAGTCCATAGCATATGCCACTGAGCCATCACTGCTTAAATTAGGTTACTTATGCTGTCCATTGCGTCAAGTTTAGCTCGAGGTTACATAGTTACTATTAGCAAATCTGTGCCTGTGGGTCACAGTGTATTCGGTAATTGGAGTCATGAAGACAATGGCTAATGAACAAATAATAAAAATCCAACTATTAACAATATATGATTTTTCTGCATGGTTTAAAATTATAGATAGATAAATCATTAGTATCTAGGATTATAGTTAAAGCTTTACAAATATACAAATACACGACAGGAAAAATTTAAGTCATGTGCAGGTTTCGAACCCGCGTCCATCCGCCCCTTTAGCCCGGGTATGCTCTAACCAATTGAGCTAACATGACATGACGTCATAACTCAAATCTTTCCTATCGTTCTTTAACCATCGTATTGGGATAGAGCGACATCGATAGTACAACTTGCGTTGTACTTATTATTAATTTATAGTTAAAGCTGTCTCCAATTAAATCTCCATGCTGTTTAATTTTTAAAGCTTTAAACTTGCCATTTTTTTTATGTGGATAAACAGTTTTACAGTGTTTTTTTTTTGTGTTGGTCACAGAAAGTTATCAGCCAAAGTATTTAGTGGAGATACATACTTATCTTAAACCCTATTATACCTATTATAGAAAATACATGTATGATTGACTTATATAATAGTGGAATTAGTTAGGTGCTATTGCCACACAAAAGAAAAATAATAATAATAATAATGTCTTTATTGATATGAAAACTTAGGCTACCGTTACATGTTATTTATGAGGATAACTAATTTAAGTATAGCTAGGTACAATTGACATGTATTGTGTTAACAAGTATCCCTGAATCCCACACTAGGGTGACCCTGTGTCGTGGGATTCAGTCCCTTTCTTACTAACATATATATAATTAGAATTTGCTTAATTAAAGTCCTTATAAACAAATCTAAAAAACTATATAAGACGTTAATTACATTTCGAGTTTGTTTCGACAGCTATCTCTTATTTAATACAATTGCATATATTTTTTTGCTTTTGTTTCCAACTACTGTTCCTTCTTCTGCTTTATGTAGAAAGGTAGTGAATTTGGATAGTGTGAGATCAGGTGATGAGTTTTGATTACGAGTAGAGTGTTAAGGGTATGATTTAAGGATTTGCAAAATTTTAATTTAAAACTTTACTTAAGTCGATTGTCAAAAAGAAAAGAGTTAAATATTATTAAAGTGTTGCAATGATGTATTCGAGGCAGCTTTTGGATGGAGAGGATCTCATAAACTAAAAGTGACAGGGGTGTACTGAATTATACCGTTTGGTGTTCAGTGGTGTCATTGACGTTATAATTATGACCATGATTGTATAGCTCTGAAGAGATGTCCAGAGGCATCTATACAATAGTCTCTTTATACAATTATGTTTTTTTTTATATGACCCTATACTGTTTTATTTGTTTACATTCCTTGTTTTAACACAAAGTGGTTACATGATGTGGTATGTATCTACATGAGACTATGCGGTTGTAGATATATAAGAGAAACAATGAATTAGATAAAGACCAGCATGTCTCCATTGATTGCCTATCTTACATGTATCAAGCATGTGCTAACTAAGATAAGGACCAATTATTGTTGTATGTAAGGTATAAGATGTAAGATAAGGAGTCTAAATACAGTCTCAATATAAGATGGAACCTTAAAGGATACTGTCGTCTTTCATTTGGAGGCTCCAGTAGCCACCAACCCTACATAGGAAACTAGCCCGCTTATATAGATAGTTTAACATGATAAAAGCAGGTCATACATGCACAAGTGTGGCGATTATATATTAAATAAAAACATATAATGTCTTAAGTTACATCTAAATAAATGACAAAGGTAACTCACCACCACGCATAAGTAGGATAAAAGCATGAAGATGATGATAGTTACTAGCTAGCCCGGCAACTACACCCAAACTCTATTATAGACAATGAAATGAAGCTCAAGCCCTAGGCAGTATTCAATCCATAGACCTGCTGTGTGGCACTGACTGGATCCGTCTCCATTTCTTTGTACCATGCTTATGTTAGTGTTTTTCCATCTGCACTAAGAGTTTACTTTGGCTTACCTTGACATCAGGGGTGTCTGCTCGGAACCTGATAGCAGGCATGGGGAACTCAGGCCTGTCCACGTAGTTGGGCATGCCGTTGTAGCCGAAGCCGACCCATTCACGGTTACCAATCTAGAATTATGAAAAAAAAAAAATAGCACAATGTAATCACTTTTCGCACCTAAAAGAACTGTTTAACCTCCTGCCAACCTGCGTCCTATGCATAGGACATTGACTTGCCTAAAATATATCTCAATAAGAATCAAAATAAGTGTCTCTTGGAGGCAGGAGGTTAATATATATCAGATATTTGAGTTTTAGACTCATATTGAGATCACATATTAATGAGATCAATAATATGTGATCTTTGCAGTGGCAAACTACAATTGAGATCATATATTATCAAACAGTGCTGGTTATAGAATAAGATTGATACATACTCATACCCTACTGATTTGATCTTAAGATATGACAAAGGGAAAGACTGTGTTTTAAGAATAGCATGCCACTACTCACAGTCCTGTGAGTAGGGTGTTACAGCACATTAGGCGCACAACATGGCTCTCTACTATTTTATGCAATACCTGATAGCTAGCAGATGAACATCTACCAACAGTATTTCTAAGGTTTTGCTGTCAGCTATAAAACTGAAGTGAAAATTTGTGTAGGATAGGAGTAATTGGATAAAATATATTATCATCAGCCGAAAGATGCCCACTGTTGAACAAGGGCCTCCCTCATAGAACGCCACAAAGAATGACTATTGACCATTTTATTGTAAACATTGGCTATCCGCGACTTTACGATGATGTCAGTTGACCTAATGCAAGGCCTAAAGATATTATTATTATGTTAAATTATTTATTTAGCTGATCAAATACAGGTAATCTTCTCCATAGATTACCATGTCTTCTAGTCCAAGATAAAATAGAGTAGAGGTTTCTCCAGCTACTCTATGATATTTTTGTTGAACTTCTTAGCAAGCTTCTTGGTTGAACTGGCCAGCCTATTTTTCATATCATACAAACATTGAAGTGTTGATAATGATTACATATATTTGAGGTTCTAGCTCCTGAACTAAATACTATACTTTAAATTTATCTCTTCATTATCTAGGCTTGTATCATTACAAATTTGTAAAATGATAAGTAACAAGAAATTTATCAGCTATTTTTTTTATATTGATATAAGCCTATATAATGAAGAGATAAATCAATATCATGCATAGTTCTGGACCTAAGTCCTCAAATAAGGGAGTGATCAAACTTTGACATTTGTTCCACCAGTTCAACCTTAATAAGTTGGCATCGTCAGGACCACTACGTCCTAGTTATGAATGAAATTCTATTGTTATCATTATCGCCGATGCCATTGGGTTAATGGTACCAATGGCCTATTTATTGTTTAGTTTGAATTAAGTAATATTTATATTAAGATAATTCAATAGATTGCTATATATATAAGAAAATTTTAAACAGTAGCAAACTACAATTATATATATACTGTAATAATTACAAATATGCAATCATTTCAAGGTGTCTAAACAGGATAATATTGTTTCATGTTCAGTAAGCCTAGCAATATCTAGTTAACTTGATATATAACTATTGGCATGGCATTTGTTTGTTATAAACTGATCACTATTTTTCCTGATGGTAAGTTAAGTGTGTATTTTCCTTGAAGTAGGTATACAGCCTAGACTAGCATTAAATACTATGAATACGAAAAGGCTAAACTAGAATGGCAATTGGCTCTCTAGGATAAATACACACATACCATTATATTTTTTACTTTATGCTGGTAGCACCAGCCAGACGAAAATAGAAATACTGCTAAATAAGCATCACATTTCAGAGTTCAAATCATTTATTTAATTTAAGCGTCTATTCATATGAAGATCATTTAGAAAGTTTAATATTGAAATATTCTACACGCTATTGCCAAATTTTGCAATTAAGTGATTGCAAAAATTTTATAATATTTTGCCAAAGTTATTCTGCATTCCACATCAACCACACTATGAATGCAAGCGAATGAAGAAATGACATGTCCCTATTAGTGATCATCAAGGAAACCACACATTTAATATTATACCACTCTTTGTTTCAGTTATTTTTTTGTATAAAGGTAACAAATATTGGTTAAATTTGTTGGCAAGCTGATTGCTGATAACCCTCAAAATAGAATCTGCCTTTCGATTCAAGCTAGGTACAATAGACTTCAGCATTGTAAGGACCAAAAGTGTAATTTCCGATTCTGGGTAAGATTGCCAAATGGTACAAATAGTATACAATACCTTTTCAAACTCCCCAATATTGGAGGAGGAGCTGGCTCGGCTGGCGAGGGGTATGCGGACTGCATCTAGCAGCGCACGGCGCATCAGGTAGTTGGCCATTGTGCTGTGGATAGTAGCAATTAATTATATTTCAGTTTAACACATACTGGTGCATGTGCATGAATAGACAATGATCATTCAAAATTTGGAAATTGACATCACCAATATTTCAATTACAATGCCAATGTTTAACAATATGCAAACTAACTATTCATTAACCACTAAAGATTGGCATATGTTAATTCGCACAGAGATTCAATTGTTTTCATTATTTATCTATCTGTACTTGGCTGTGAAACTTTTCTGCATATATCCACTGTCAATTTATGACAGAATTAAAAGAGCCTCAGATCTATGGAACTATTTAGTGAATTCTGCAGGGTTCACATTTAGCTTTTTTTTTTCTACAGTAAAGGCACATGTATTTATCAAGGTAATACATAGGTAGGTACTTTTATGACTTGTAAACAATAATTATGATTACATTTTAACTGCTTTCATTTAAGGATAAAAATTAATAAGTATGTGTCTTAATTTTTATTCGTAATAAGTTTTAGGTCGATACAACATGCTGTCCAGAAACGATAGAAACTAGATATCAGATAATATTTTTGATAAGGTAACCTCCTTCGAAACAGTCGATCAATACATAGGAGTTACATAACTAGAAAAAACATTTATAAGCCGGTATTCGACATATTTTTTTTATTAAATATGTTCAAAATGTTGCGTAATGTTATGTATTCTGTATAAACAATCAATTAATGAGACTAAAATCACCAAAAATCTAATTTAGTACCCATAAGTGTGGTTATGTTTTCCACTTACCGTATGCCCAAACTATTGCACAAATACACCAATTAAAAGTTTTTTAAAGATACAAAAAACAATGCACAACAATGTCACCAAAAATCATGAATTAAGTAGGTACCCACCTGTGAAATTTATTTTTCAAAAACTTCACCCTCTATCAATTTCGAAAAACTGGGTGGTGGTGTTGCCAGTTTGACAGTTTTTTTTATTAACAAGTCACCTAAGCTGCCTTCCGATACACGCCAAAAGCAAATCACCCGTTCCGTTTCAATAATCGAGCTTTGTCTAATGAGTGCGCAGTTGGATTTGACGGTGTCTCTACAAGATTAATTAAACAATCATCACATATACTAGCACCCATCATTAGTCATATCTGTAACTTATGCTTGTCGTCTGGGTCATTTCCCTCAATCCTTAAAACATCTATTATCACCCCAATCCACAAAAGTGGTACCCGGGACAGTGTCGAGAACTACAGGCCGATTTCAATATTACCGTCCGTTTCAAAAATATTGGAAAAGATAATCAATAAACGTCTCATGTCATATCTTGAAAAATTTAACATTTTATCTCCAAACCAATTTGGCTTCAGAACTGGTCGATCAGCTGAACATGCAGTATCAGAGCTTACAAATTACATAGTGAGTAAGTTAGATAAAAAGAACAAAGTTATAGGAGTTTTTCTTGATCTTGCCAAAGCTTTCGACACTGTCTCGGTGCCTAAACTTGTCAACAAGCTTGAGCATGTCGGAATAAGAGGCACTGCATTACATCTCATGGCAGATTATTTGAGGGGGAGGATCCAGAGGAGCTGCAGGCGAGACTACAATTCCCACCTTCGTAGCGTTTGTGAAGAGGTTGAACAACACTCCATAAAGTATGAGTCTAGAGACCTTTATCACAAAATTCGCCTCATTACCAAATCTTTGCCGGCTAAAACCTGGGCTATCGAGAATGACAAAAATGAAATGGTAACAGAACTTGAACAAATCTCTGAAACGTGGAAGAGTTACTGTCAGTCATTACTTCAAGACCCGCAGTCGCGACTATTTGCAAGTACAGATCCAGTAAGTGAGAATTTAGAACCTGACATCCTTCTGTCCGAAGTGAAATTTGCTATAAAACACCTGAAAAGCAAGAAAGCAACTGGTAGAGATGCAATTCCTATAGAAACAATTAAAGCCTTAGGAGAACGTGGCGACCAGATGTTTCATATTATCTGCAACAAGGTATGGCAAACAGGAGCATGGCCTTCTGAATGGACACACACCGTATTCACACCCCTGCACAAGAAAGGTTCAACAAAGAAATGTAACAATTACCGTCTAATTGCTCTTATATCACATGCTAGCAAAATAATGTTACATATTCTCAACGAGCGATTGAAAACTTACCTATCTAAGGAGATTGCTCCTGAACAGGCCGGTTTTGTAAAGGGGAAAGGCACTCGGGAACAAATTCTCATCGTACGTCAGATCATTGAGAAGGCAAGAGAATTCAACAAGCCCACATTCATTTGCTTTGTTGATTTTTCAAAAGCGTTCGACTCGGTGAAATGGCCAGTATTGTGGAAGACCTTGTTAGATATGGGCACACCAAAACATCTTGTACACCTTCTAAGACGTCTCTACGAAGAAGGCACAGCTTCAGTGCGAACAGATGAGGTCTTATCTAGCGACTTCCATCCTAGTGCTGGTGTACGCCAGGGTTGCATTATATCACCGCTCCTATTCAATGCATACACTGAACTGATAATGCGTATTACTTTGGAGGACTGGACTGATGGTGTAACAATTGGTGGATATAACATTGCAAACTTGCGATACGCGGATGACACCACCTTATTTGCGACTAGTTCACAACACTTGGAAGAGCTGCTGTCAAAGATGGCACGAGTGAGCCATGAGTTTGGACTTAAGATTAACCGCAGCAAGACCAAGGTGATGATTGTCGACCGTGCCAGAAATAATTTGCCAGAAGTGACTCAGATTGCAAACTGTAGCGTGGTCCAATCATATATATATCTTGGGGCTTTAATCTCAAACAATGGCGGGTGCATCGATGAGATCAAAAGACGTATGAGTATCACAAGAACGGCTATGGACAAGATGAGAAAAATATGGAGGACCAGAAAAGTAACTGATACATTGTAAAAGACAAAACCAAAAGGGAAACTTGGCTTTATTAAACTATAAACCAACGATATATACATTCAATATTATTTATGTATTTAAAATATATATTGAGTTGACAATATGCGTCATACTTAAACGTGGTCTATAATCTCTGAAGTAAGTAAAGAGATCATAATCATAACATTCTCCCATCCTTTATGACGTAACATAGTCTTGAAGGTAGGACGGAGGCCTACACTCCCGAGCAGAACGACGGAGCTGGACGTCCTCAACTATGGATTCCGGAGACGGGTCTTGATTAGTAGACTGACCTTCCTCAGTATCAGGAGTCAGATAGTCATCATCAGATTGAATGTCTTCAGTCACTGGAAGTGGTGCCAGACGTCTGTTTGAAATGGTTGTTTCACGTCCATCCGGTAATCTTATGTAGGAATAGTCAGGGTTGCTTTGTAGCAGCTCGACTTCTTCAACAATCGGATCGTATTTCGAATTTCTGACATTTTTCTTCATATATACCGGTCCCGGTGACAGCAACCAAGTTGGCATAGATTGACCGTTGGCAGAGCGACGTGGATGGTTGAACATTCTTTCATGGGGCGTAGCATTCGTTCCAGTAGATAATAGGGACCTTATTGAGTGAAGTGCTATTGGTATCGCATTCTCCCAATCTGCAATGTCTCGTTTAGTGGATCGCAGGTGTAACTGAATAGTCCTCCATAATGTTCCGTTTAGGCGCTCTACCAAGCCATTTCCTCGTGGATTATAGGGAGTCGTACGACTGCAGGCTACTCCAAGAGATGTCAAAAAGGTTATTAATTTTTCAGATAAGAAGGAACTACCTCTGTCGGAGTGGATATAGCCTGGAGCTCGAAATAAAAAGAAAAGTTCTTTAAAGCATTTTTCTACGGTTTCCGCTGTCATATCTTTACAAGCAAATGCGAAAGGAAACCGACTGTACTCGTCGATAATAGTTAAAATGTACCTATTAGAAGTACTTGACGGAAGCGGGCCTTTAAAATCTACGTTAAGCCTTTCGAAAGGCGCTGTTGCTTTAATAAGTTGCCCTTCATTTTTCACGTACTTGGGTTTTATTTCAGCGCAAACTGGGCACGCAGCAGTCATTTTTCTTACTTCTTCAACAGAGTATGGTAAGTTTTTAGTTCGAATCCAGTGAACCATTCTTGCTACTCCTGGATGGCATAAGTTGTTGTGTAATTCAGATAGTTTATTTGAAGTAGTATTCATATGAGCACACACTCTAGACAATGCGTCGGCAGCATGATTTTCTTTTCCTGGGCGGTAAATTATGTCATATTTATAACAAGATAGTTCTAGACGCCATCTTTCTATTTTTTCATTTTTAATTTTATTGGAATGTCTCTGATTAAACATAAATGAGACAGACTGTTGATCCGTAATGAGCAAAAAGTGTCGTCCAATCAAGTAGTGGCGCCATTTTCGCAAGGCCTCAACGATGGCACATGCTTCTTTTTCTATCGAGGGCTGTCGACGTTCGGAATCGTTAAGTGAGCGTGAAAAGAATGCAACAGGGCGACCTTTTTGTGACAGAGTTGCAGCAATTGCGTATGCAGAAGCGTCAGTTTCGACGGAAAATACTTCTTTCCCGTCGATTGCGGCGAGAGCCGATTGAGAAACGTCAGTTTTTAAACGAGTGAAACAGCTCATGGCATCTTTAGACAGTGGGAAAGTTGCTTCAACCAAAGGTTTTATTTTTGCGGAAAAATTGGAAATCCATTTTGAGTAGTGAGCAAATAATCCTAGTGTTCTTTTTAAAGATGCAGCATCGCATGGGGCAGGTAGGTTAATTAGGGGTTCCAATCGAGATTTATCCGGCTTAATCGAATTTTTGTGAATGGTATAGCCGAGAAGATTGATAGAATCCGTTTCAAATGTGCTTTTGTCAATGTTTAAAGTAAGTTTGTATTTTTCTGCAGCTTCCATGAATCTGCGTAGATTATTGCTATGATCTTTCTTGTCTATACCACAAATCGTTACGTCGTCCAAATAAGCATACGTACCTGTTAATTTCTCTGTGTTTATGATAAAATTCAGAGTTCTTTGGAACGCAGCAACCCCATTTGTTACACCAAAAGGTATCCTGGTGAACTGGTAAAGATTTCCGCATGCTTCAAATGCTGTATAGATCTTTTCCTTAGGAAGAATTTCAACCTGACGGTAAGCGCTCTTGAGGTCTATTTGACTAAAGCAGTTGTATTTGGCGACTTGAGTAACTATGGAATCGATGCTGGGTAAGGGAAATGCATCTAATTCCGTGTATCGGTTGATAGTTTGTGAATAATCAATCACTAGGCGTTTCCTGTGGCTGCCTCCACCGGCAACTAATACTTGTGCTCTCCAAGGTGACACACTAGGCTCGATTACTTTGTCTTTAAGAAGGTTTGATATTTCATTTGCAATATATACTTCATCTTCTTCGGAGTGTCGTCTGGAGCGAATAGCAATTGGTTTTATATCAGGCGACAGATTGGTGAATATAGATGCTGGTGGAACAGCGGCTTCTAATACACTACATATCTTCAATGGTTCTTTTTCACCTCCAAACTGTAGTTCAAGAGAAGAGTGATTCTTTAGAAGATCATGTCCGATAATTATGTCTGCGCAGAGATTGTCTACAATAAGCAATGGTTGATATTTGTAAACATGGCGATTGATTTGTAAAGTTACGTAGCATAATCCATTGACATGAGATACATGATTAAGTGAAGCAAGAGTTATTGTTTGTTTACAGGGCTTTCTCTTCAGGTTCAAAGTTTTAACTAAACTATTATCGATGAAACTAATAGAGCTTCCTGTATCTACTAAAGCATCAGCATGATAATTATTAACAAAAACTGGTATAGTTGCTCTGCGTAAGCTTGATGGAGAAGCGGCTGAAATGACAGATAAGTGAGAGTTATGACGTTCATCCTCTGATGTAGTAGCAGCGCTCGCTTTTTGTTGCATTTGACTGGAGCGACAAACTTTAGCAAAATGGCCCTTTTTTGAACAAAGTTGACAATCTACGTTGTATGCAGGGCATTTATTCCTTTGATGAATATTGCCGCCACAAAAAAAACATCGCCTGCGGCTATTTTGTGAGTTTGTGGCTGCCGAATTCGGTAATCGTTTTGGTTCTTGATCTACAGCTTC
This sequence comes from Plagodis pulveraria, assembly GCA_963890685.1. NCBI lineage: Eukaryota > Metazoa > Arthropoda > Insecta > Lepidoptera > Geometridae > Plagodis > Plagodis pulveraria. Next base: position 1,510,448 of record OY982971.1, read on the forward strand.
TGTAACACTATTGAAATAGGTTTGAGTTACATTGGACTCTATTTTGCGGGAAGTATTTTCTGCACTTTCAAGAGAAATAGCTAAATTTAGGGTTTCTTCTAACGTCATAGTACATTTCTCCAGTAGTCGTTCTCTTATTCTTTTAGAATTGAGTCCCGTAATGAGCGTAGCACGTATTGATTCGTTTTGGTGTTCTTCGGCAGTTACAGATTTAAAATGACAGTCGTAGGCAAGTAAGGTGAGAGCTCTGGAATATTCTGATATAGATTCACCGACTTGTTGTTTTCTAGAGGTCAAGTGATGGCGTGCTAATGTAATATTCCTTCCTTTCACGTATGCATTATCCAGTATTTTAATAGCAGAGCTATACTCCACGCACTCACGTACAAGATTAAATATAGCCGGTGAGATGTGATTTACAAGGAGCTTGAATTTTGACTGTTCACTAGCAGTAGTAGCCTCTTCTGATAAAAAGTTTTCGAAAGAATACCGCCAATGAATCCATTTTAAGTCGGAAGCAACGGCAGCAGGCTCCACATCAAAACGTTCGGGGCGTAAGTATTGAGTAATAGAAGTCTTCTTGGTCACTGGTATAAAGTCTTCTTTCGACATGATAATGGCAAATTTTATAGTTTAATAAATTGATACATTGTAAAAGACAAAACCAAAAGGGAAACTTGGCTTTATTAAACTATAAACCAACGATATATACATTCAATATTATTTATGTCTTTAAAATATATATTGAGTTGACAATATGCGTCATACTTAAACGTGGTCTATAATCTCTGAAGTAAGTAAAGAGATCATAATCATAACAGTAACCAAGGCTACGAAAACTAGGCTCGTGAGGACACTTATATTTCCCATATTTTTATACGCAGCTGAAACGTGGACTCTGCGAGATGTGGAAAAACAGAAAATAGATGCTCTGGAAATGTGGTGCTGGAGAAGAATGCTCGGGGTTTCGTGGACTGAGTTTCGAACGAACGTCTCGATACTTCGAGAACTCGGTATCAAGCAGCGTCTATTTTCAATAGTACAATCTCGCATCCTTACATTCTTCGGACATGTTTCCCGGCGTGACAATCAGTCCTTAGAACGCCTTGTCATCCAAGGAAAAGTGGAAGGCACTAGACCGCGCGGAAGGTCACCCACTCGTTGGACTGACCAGATCAAGTCTGCCATTGGAGGTTCACTAAACCAGTGCAGCAGAATGACCTCCAGCAGGCAAAGGTGGCGAACCATCGTGAAGAGCATCACATCTGCCCCTGCCAGTACTACTACTACATAACGATCACGACCGCTCTGTCAAGAGCGTACCGGATAAGAAGAAGAAGAAGATCCAGAGGACTCGAGTGGGTGATGTGACTAGTGATGAGGAAGTTAACACCTTTGGAGTTCCTCAAGGCAGTGTTTTGGGTCCTAGCCTATTCCTAGTCTACGTTAATGACCTATGCAACTTACATTTAAATAATGGAAAGATATTCTCATATGCTGATGACACAGCTATAATTTTCGTGGGAAAGGATTGGGAACAGGTCAAAATACAGGCAGAGGCTGGACTGCATACGGTTATTCAATGGCTGCAAGAAAACTTGCTCACGTTGAATGTTGATAAAACTAAGTTTGTTACATTCAGCAACGCCCGAGAGAGAATACCTGACATCTACCTCAAAGTACACTCTAACTATGATCAACCTAATTGTGTATGTCCATCATTACAAAATGTCCCCTCCATGAAATACCTAGGTGTGACCTTAGATAGAAGAATGACGTGGAAGAATCATATTGAGATACTCAGTAAAAGAGTCAGAAAGCTTATTTTCGTGTTTAAGAACCTGCGTGATGTTGCCGATCGTACATTAATTATTAGTGTGTATAAAGCCCTCTGTAAATCTATACTTACATATTGTAATACCTCATGGGGTGGCGCCGGTATAACGTATATGATGGTAATAGAACGTGCACAAAGAGCCGTATTAAAAGTTGCAACATCAAGACCATTTCTTTTTCCAACTACAGATCTTTACGCGGACTGTAAAGTACTGACAGTTCGCCAGTTATTCATCCAAAATACTATACTCACGCTACATAAAAAAAGCAGTTTATTAGACTATAACTTTAGTAATAAAAGAAGGAAAGATATAATTTTTATTAGGAAAAGATTTAACTCTGCACTTGCAAAGCGACATCTTTGCTTCCTTGGACCGTATTTATACAATAATGTAAACAGAGTTATAAAAGGTTTTGTAAAGTTAAATAATAGGGAAGCAAAAGCTAATCTTGAAAATTGGCTACAAAATTTAACCCATGAAGAAACAGAAAGGCTGATAAAGATAATTGAATGATACAGCAGTTTACCACTACAATCTAATCTAAATACATACCACTACACACAAATATACACTCAGGTACATACATATAATCTCATCTCAGGTGAGATGAGATTATATAGATGAATAGGTATTCACTCTTATAGCCTCACACTTACACACTACACAAACACTCATATCCACACACTCTCACACACACATATCATTTTATATTTATATATATATATATTATGTAAATTCAGTAGTATACAACTTTAATTTTGAATTATTTTATTAATTTTGAATTTGGAAGCATCAATATAGACTATGTTTTATTTACTAATTTTGTACTCACGAAGGGAATGCAGAATTTACAACACAAGAGTACATCTTAGTGTAGATTCTGCAAGTATTATTCGCAACTAATTAGGCCACTTTTAACATGTTATTTTTAAGTTTCAGTTGTTTAATTTGTACCTTTTTGAGAAAATAAATATATTATTATTATTATTAGATATGTTTTTGGTTAAGTAATAATAATAATATTTTAAATGATATGTCATTATTTCATGACATTTGTTCAGGCACACTCGATTGCTCCTTGTTAATCGCCGATGTGCTAGCCTTACGAGCTCCGCCTCGCAGAACAAGACACACCCAACTGTTCCAAGTGCCTACCCACCGCACTAATTACTCGGCAAATAGCCTTACAAGTAGAATGCCTAGAACTTTCAACAAATTATTTAGCGAAATTGATCCCTTTTGTAAATCTAAACATGTTTTTAAAAATGCAGTATCTAACAGCCTTACTTATAAACGCTACTTAAATTTTAAGCATTACTTAGCCGCTGATTAGCAAAATTCCTTACTCATAAACGCTACATAACTTTATCCAGTTCCTAAGTACTGCTTAAATCAGCTGTCAATTTAAACACCGTCCGACCCTTGTTTAAATATTTAAGTAGCAAGATGGCGCCCATATTTCTGATCAGCTGATTTAGTTACTATTGAGGTTATTGTCAAGGAGGTATACAAAACTATAAACACAACATACTCTGTTAATAAATCGTAAAAATATAGCAAGTAGAAACATACATTGAATGATGAAATAAATATTATGCGTAACCTACTTACTTTTCGTGATCTTATTGAAGAGTATACCGCAGGTACAGTTCCTGAATTAAGAATATGAGGATTGTGCCACACTCGTATATTCCTTTTGGATGAGGGTTGAGACTGATGAGGAACTAGAGATTCAATTTAAAAGCAGAATTGAGTACTTATTTGCGAATTTCAGCATAGATGTCGATTCAGTACAGGAAAAAAATATATTTTGGGACTCGAAATATTCTTATTTGTATTAAGGATCTCATTTAATAGGTCGCGAGTTTATCACCAAATGGTAATAAACTGGTCCAAATTAGACGCTGGACTGTTTTAACTGAAAATCCCTTTCTCGTTAAACCCCCAACATCTGATCCGATCCGGTGATCGAACTCATTGTAATTTTCTTATTATCTAGCCGCGCCACGCGGTTTCACCCGCGTAGACAATGATGATGAAAAGTATGGAGAACCTAAACTAACTATTCTGTTGTTTCATCCAAACCCTCAAGCCGTTAAAACGTGAATACACGTAGAAGACAAAAACACAAACTTTAGATACATACATATAATCACGCCTGTATTCCCCGAAGGGGTAGGCAGAGGTGTGTAAACACCCATGTTTCGGTCAATTGGGTTTTGGTCCCATGTAATAGGTGGCGAGCCTATTGCCATTCACCGGGCACAGTTTGAGGGTCATACAATATAATTTCTCTAACACACTATACGAAACACAAGAACATATTACGGCCTTTATAATATTACTGTGATTTAAGGAATCGCTATAGAATGATTAAAAAAAAAAGGAAGATTGGAATCTTCGCTTCATAGAAAAAAACGTAGACATAATTGGGCATAGGTATAGTTTGGGATGGAAAAAGATAACTTCCAGCGGGATATAACGGTATTCGGGCTTCCATAATGCATTTCCAATTATGCTATGGAATAGGTTGCTGGATCGAATTCACAGAATACTGGGGCACTTACAATTTACCATATTGCAAAAAATTCAGTAGGTCTACAAAGAATAGTATTTCTTTTACTTTTTAATTTTAAGATTTTCAGCACTAGATACATAATTTTTGGCAATTTGGGTCTTTCATAATACCTTTTAGTACAATGTTGTCAGTTTAAAATACGTTCGACCTCATTATTCATTGCTTAGCTAAACAGGTGCTATGTAGCGTTTATAAGTAAGAAATATTTAAGCATTACTTAAACACTGTTTAGTTATCCATTACTTAGCAACTACATAGCGGATTTTTTATAAGTAAGGGGGTAAATGTATTAAAGACAATTTTTTGTAAGGTAAAAACATTTTCGTGAAACAATAACTATTTCAAACTATGTGTATAATAATAAAATGTAATTAAACAAAATAAAAAATAAAAATTAATTAAATATATTAAATCAATAACGTATGTAACGAAAATATAAAAATAATTAAAATATGTATATATTTTTGCGCCATGTAAGCCTCACTAGCGCCCCGCTAAAGCTAAAACTGGTCTGGACGGTTAGCTGCACCGCTCAATATAAGTTGTAGTTGTGAGCTGTAACTATATTATAGTTAGTGAACATTAGCACTTGCGTTGTTTTTCGTAAAATTTGAAGTAGTCCTACTCATTAACTTAATACTTGTTTACATCGAGTTGGAAGTATTGATTAATTAGTTTTGTCGGACGAACACCCGAATGATATTGTTTATTGGCTTTGTTGTAATGTATTTTTATTTAGCGGTTTTAATTTTGTTGTTTATAACTAAAACATACTACAGAGTTCGCCTCCCACATTGCCAACACATACACACACACACACAAACACACGCACACACACACACACACATTTATTTACATACACAACACGCAATCCATACATACAAAACATGATATTTATTGTAATAGCATTCATTAATAATTTCTGCTTGAAGGATTAATGTTAGATTTTTCTGTAATTTTAATGTTACTTTTCTAGTTCTTTTAATTTGTTTTTATTGTTACACCAAAAATTGTTTATATATATTCCCTGTCAACAGTTACGTAATTAATTAAGTATTTATAAACTCATAATGTGGCTAACTACCCGTCAAATCATGTGGTAAACATGTATACATGTACCTATTCCTACAAAGTGAAGGTTCTATTTGGCTCATGTGTAGAATATATTTGAATAGTTATAAGAAACCAATGTTACAGCTGTGAACTTTTGTTAAATAAATAAATAAAATCATGTTCATGTTGAAGTTCATGTTGAACTTACATAGTTGGTGAAACTTATGTGGCTAAAAAGTTATACAAAGTACGTAGTAAATAATATATATGTCACAGGATAATTGTACGATACGTTAGTCTATAAAAAATCTAGTGAGATTATAAATTGTCGATAGATTGTGAACGAACAATAAAATTCACAATCTACGTTAGATTGTAAATTTGCATTAGATTATAAACTGACAATGTCTAGCTGGAAGTTTTTAATCTAACTATATATAACCTGATTACAAATAAATGAACCAAGTACTGCTCTGTCTGACAATATATCGCTCGCGAAATTGTGAACCGTCCTCTGATTGGTCGCTGTTGTAGGTGGCATGAGTTCATCATTTCATAGAGTTACGAACCAAAATAGGGCGTCTATGCGTATATCTTTTGCGTCTATAGTTGTAATCACTGTGATCGTTTGTAACTGTTCTCCCCTGTTCCATTTAGGATAAGAACGCTAAGAAAATCACAAAAATTTGCCACTATAGTGTGTATGGTGAAAATAATGCCAAGGCCCAAGTGGAACAACTTTTTAGTAGTGTGACCGTTTTTATCGTTTTTGGCCACGAAGTGGTACGCACGTATAATAGTCAGACAAAAAAAAAACATATCCATTTCAAGATTGTACATGTAAAAAACTAAGGGATTTAAAATAATGACCACCATAAAATGCTTTGATACCCTTAGTTCTTTTACCAAAAATTGTAATTGAACACCAAATATAGTAGATGGCCACTATATTTTATCGAGGGGTTAAATATTATTTAGTCTAGGGCAAAGCCACATTTAGGTGAAATGACGAGCGAAGCGAGGAGGAGCGTTAAGTTACTTGTGACCACAACAACGCGCGATGCAAGCGAGTGAAGCGAGCTTGCCGCGGCAGCGGCCACGAGATGCGATGCGCCACAAGAATTTAATTTTGGTGGTCATATAATACTTTTGATGATCATTTACTATTTTTGGCTTAACAATGATTTATTTGGAGTCATTTTGCGTATGACAACGAGATGTTAAAACTTTGGTCATGAGTTTACATAAAAATGCGGGTTTAATTTTGGTGATCATTTACTATTTTTGTCTGTTATATGTTACTATATCTGGTGGTAAGTTAAACATAAGCCGAAAATAATACATTAAAAACGTGTACCTACGTATTTTGCTTATGCCCACTGTAATTCTTTCGTATATCTATGGTAAATTGTTGTTAATCAAAATAATTACAATTTGACGGCTGGCCATGGTCAATTTATAATCTTACGAAAATGTAAACGTTAGATTGTAAATTTTAGTTTCCATTCACAATCTATCGACAGTTTATAATCTAACTAGATTTATTATAAACTAACGGTTATTAAAATAAACCGGTGACATATACACTGCGAGAGCTAACAATTCAGAACGGTCGTAATCGTGCTCAAATCGCTCAATGCAGCCACATATTAATGAATAGTTACAGACATTTCTAAACAAACACACCTAAACAAAATGTCGGTTTTACAGACGAAGATTTCAGTTTACAGGGTGTGGTCGCTGAAATCGCAAAATGGTGTATGTAATGACGTAATCCGCGACAACATAAGAACTATCGTTGGTACGATTTCGTTTTATCTGAATGAAGATTACATCGCTAAAATCATTTTTGGCTTTTATTGGAAGGCAGCCGTACGAGTAGTTCGAGTAATTATCCTTATCCCATGTAGGTACATTTGTTTGCGAGCAAGTATCAATTTACGATGAACAGTGTAACTTCTTTACATGTTATGATCCGGACTACGATATTATTCATTGCACGTGTAGCATTCGCGTGACAAATTGGGATTATTTGTGATTCACACACCTAAAATTGTAATATACTGAGCGCCTTATAAGTTATAAGCTTTATTGGCATACATGACGGTGAAAATATTCTAAAGTGTAATAATAACGTTATATACCAGTAACTGACTGAATGCCAAATCCCGTACAGCTTTATCTGCTGCCTGATAATATGCTCGACCAAAATCATTACATTATCAAACAAAAGAAGAAAGGGTGTTAAGAATAAATCATTTTAAATATTATTTCCAAAGTTATACCAGTTTTCATCGTACTTTCTTTTTTTAACCACTAACGATTAAATATATTTGGTGTGTCCTTAACATCTAATTTAAACTTCGGATCTTACATCGAAGCCAGAGCACAAATGGCCGCTAAGAAGCTGGGTATCCTCGCAAAGGTGAGGCAGTACTTCACACCGGGGCAGCTTCTTAATTTATATCAAGCTCAAGTCCGTTCGTGTATGGAGTACTGCAGCCACCTCTGGGACGGATCCGCGAAATACCAACTGCAGGCTCTCGACTCGATTGACCGACGAGCCAAAAGACTTATAGGCGATGACAAGCTGGTTGAGTCCAGGTGGTCCTGGTCGCTTGCCTTTCGGTATTCTATCGTATACATTTCGGTGAGTGTGCGCAGGAATTACACGGGCTGATTCCTCCATGCCCCTTTTATCATCGGACTACAAGACGCTCTGATGGGCGGCATCCTTTCATGGTTGACATTCCTCCAGTTCGCTCGAAGCGTTTCGCTTCCACATTTATCATCCGTACAGCGAAGGAGTGGAACTCATTGCCCGCGTCTTTGTTTCCTGAACAGTATAACTTGGGGGTCTTTAAGTCTAGAGTGAATAGGTATCTTCTAGGCAAGTATGCTACATCTTCGGCCGCATCGTCACTTTCCATCAGGTGAGATAGCGGTCAAACGCTTGCCTATCATTCATAAAAAAAAAAAAAAAAAAAAAAAGAATTTGATAATATTTAGTTCTTAATTTTCAAACTTTACACTACGAGTACAGACACAGAGGTAACTCAAGCAGTATTTTTTATCCCTATTTGATTAGCAGTTTTGAAGAGAGCGTGATAATATTATGTGCACAAAGAGCCTATCCTAGTAACTACCTATTAAAGTTATGTGTGTTTTAGGGGACAATAATAAACATAGCAACTGAATAATATGTTGACAGTTGGTTTGCATGAAACTAGCGACAACTAGGTATCCTTATTCAAAGCCAACAAAAATTACACGTCATCGTCGGACGATGCATCACACACACAACGATTTCAACTTGATTTCCATTTAAAATTGATGTGTAACAAAATGTTTGCGTGGTTTGCATTTATTAACTAAACACTACAAACTTTAGAAAACACTATAGCTACGACCAAGAATTATATAGGCAACCTTACCAACCGAAGGCCCACAGGTAGGCAAATACTCCAGCCCACTACCAGTTGGCAGGATGCCCAGCATGGCCCTATAGCCGGGGAATGCTCTAACCGCTAAACCAACATGACATAATATGGACTCGTGACTGCTGTTGGCCTTTTCCTTCTTATCCATCGTGTAAAAATCGAAAGGGCTTTCTTTAATTTTTTCTACTTTAGGGTCGTGACTATCCAGACAGACATTCGACTACCACTGTGCAAATATGCTTGAACTTGGCTTTAGACTTTTCTGCAGATAGTGGGCATGAATATTATCCACCTACACACATATCCAAGACGTGACAGATTGTCATCTACAAGTTCATCTCTAGTTTCTGAGTAGTGCCACTTTTAAGAAGATAAGAGGAAAAAAAAGAGTGGGAAACCAAAACAAGTGGGGGAAAAAAACCAGGAAAATAACATGTTTCTTATAAAGGCAAAGACTAAATAGGAGAAAAAAAAATAAGCCCATTGACATTATTGTGAGATTTCCTGTTGCGATAAATTTTACAAGAGATGAACGTCAACAAATATATAATACCTATTGGTCTTTGGAACGTCAAAGAAACTTTCTAAGCGCTTTCATTAGAATGGAAAATATAGAATATAAATTATTTCAAAGCGCTCGTAGCGAAGTTTACTTAGATGTTCTTACCGATCAGCAAACTTAAGCAACGTCGCCCGCGGTCATGAGTTGGATGGGTGACCGCTAGTGACATTACTACTGAGCGCTTCCGTCCTTCGGAGGGCCGTCGGTTCCGGTTGTTGTCTAAGGATGGCAGTCGTTATAGCATGGTGGTAGGGCATTTTGCGAATGCCCGCCTGGCTAGCTACTACCCTCAAGTAGAAGTCTGTTACCAAGCGCCTAACGGTGTGTTCCGGCAGCTGTCCTTGAGAGCCAGTACTTCTAGGTTAGTCTGAACAACATCTTCGACCACATCATCACTTACCATCTGGTGAGATAGTGGTCAAATGCTAACCTAACAAGCATAAAAAAATATATATAGTATTATGTTCAGAAAATTATTGTAAGAAAATTAAATAAGTAAGGTGAGTTGGGGGAAGCGCGGCGCTATTTTTTAAAAGTAAACTTTGCACTCGTATATCTTTGATACTATGGAATTTTTTATATACATTGTTTTTGTGCTACATTACCCGATAAATAATCTCCGATAAAAACTTATAATTTCAGGAATTTGATACATTATATTCGATATTTTATTGGTTTTTTAAAAGCTTGTTCCTAGCCGCACTTTCCCAACGAAATGGGGCAAGAGCGGCAGTACTAAGAATTTAACAGTAGACGTGTTTATTATGACATTTTAATGTGATTAGCATTTAGATAATCCATAAAATAGACCATAATTTTCGATCCTTTCGTCATAGAAATAAGGTTCATCTCTAAAAAGATACATATAGTAAAACGGGGAAAGTGCGGCATATTTCCAAAGGACAGTGGCGCTAAACAATTATTACCCGACTGTCCAAGAAGGAGGATATACTTTTTGATTTGTCTGTGCAAATGTGACTCTATAGCAGAAATATACTAATACTATGATAAATATAATCCAATAACTTTCCATAAAAACGTTGAATGTGTGAGGGAGTGACTGCTAAGTAGGTGGGAGAGTTTTTTTTATTATTATTATACTAAAATAATAAAACATTACCTTAAAAAAGTCTTGTACATCAGTAATGTTAAATGAATGGATCGGGTTACATTGCTTTGTAACTGTGGTTGACGGTAAAATTGATATTTAAAAAAATAGTTTTAATTATTTTTATTATTAAACTTATATTATTAACTTTTACTATTATTAGTCAGTAACTTATAGACATCTAAAAACTTAAATAATTAAAATAATAGGCAGATAATTAAACAGTGGTTAAGTAAGTGTTACATAAACTTTTTAATGATTATAGTCACAAGCAGCCTAAACAATCAAATAAAAAGTTATGATTTTGAAACAAAACACAGAAACTTCAAATAAAATATCTTATCAGTCTCAAAAATAAATCTGCATATTTTAATAGCATTATGGCACTGTTAGGTTACAAAACTAATTTAGTGATTATAAGAACGAATCGTGGAATTTTATATTGTTTACTAGCGGCGTAATATGTTAAAGTTCCATTTCGGATGGCTACTAATGCTCTTTGTAAAATTTCGTGAATCCAACTCAGTCCATCTTTCTTTTTCACTTAATTTCGCACCATGATCTAAAAAGGAAATAATAAAATGAGACAAAGCTAAAGGTTGAAAACCTCTGATAATGGGAAAGTGCGTATAGGGCCGCATTTACCCCAAGCATGGCAGCCGCACTTTCCCGAACAATACAATTTGAAGTTAGGTTTTAAAACCGGTGATAATAGCGTATATTGTTATTTACAAATAAAAAAACTATGTATATATGAAGCTTAGTATACAAAGAAAACACTTACATATTACAGATCAGTTACTTTCTTGAACAAACTAAAATTTTGAGCACAGAAACGCACACGTGTTAACTTCGAACCATAGTGAAATGTCAGCGTGAAGTAAAAATGGCGTTAAATGTTGATTCATTTAAGTTACGCCACCGATTTTTTTTCTCGGAACTATTTTAATTTCTCCGTTTATAACTAGATGGCTGGCTCATCAATATCATTGTTAGTTTCTGGTATATTAACGCTCGCCGCGCTTTCCCCGTTACCGCACTTGCCCCAACTGACCTTATGACTAATCTTACTAAGGGTACATTCCATTTGACGCTAATAACGTTATTTTCGATAATTTTCATCACATTCTGCGTATATGGTTGTGATCACTGTGATCGTTTGTAACTGTTCTCACCTGTTCCATTTAGGATAAGAACGCTAAGAATGCCACAAAAATTTGCCACTTCTGTCACTTTTGACATTAGATGTAGCGTTTATGGCGAAAATAACGCCAAGACCCATGTGGCACAACTTTTGGGAGTGTGATCATTTTTAGCGAATCTAACTTCAAATGGTAAGCACCCTCATGAAAGGATTTCCTCGTAACTGTGTTGCGTAATGCGTTTAGTTTGGTTTACTGTATCAGCCGGGTTGTCCACTGCTGAACCCAGCTTCCCCCATTAAGGGTTGTTTTGCCATAATCCCCACGCTTGGCAGGCGTCTTTTGGATCGCAGTTCCACAGAAGGCACTGCTGCCCACCTTCCGGTATTGTACCCTTAGTCGCCTCTTACGACACCCACAGGTAGAAATGGGAGGGTGACATTCTAGCCCAGCACCCCACGGGCGAATGGTTGGTTTACTGCTTAATCATTATCTAAGACACGTTTACTAAGTAATTATTTATACGTGATTTGAACCTGTATTTTTATGTCATTACAACTTTTTGGTTCTATTGTTTTTAATAGAGATCAATTTTGATAAGTAGGTACAAAAATTGTTTTTTTTTTTTTATACATAATAGGTTCGCGTTTGACCAGAGCCTGCCTGATGTTAAGCATTGATGTGGTCTAAGATGGAGCACGCTTACCTAGAAGAAACCTATTTACTCTCCATTTGAAGACACCCATGTTGTATCCATCGGGAAAAACGGACGACGGTAAGGAGTTCCACTCCTTCGCAGTACGCACGAAAAAAGTGGAAGCGAAGCGCTTTGTACGAGTCCTGGGAATATCAACCATGTACGGATGGCGTCTCTCCGTTTGTCTGGACGTCCGATGAAAAAAGGGGGAGGGCGGAACCAAGTCGTGCAGTTCTTGTGCACATTCTCCGAAATGTATCCGGTAAAAAACTGATAGACAAGAGACTTTACGGCGGTGCTCGAGGCTTGGCAGCCGAGACTTCCCTAGAAAGTCACTGCCTATTAACCTCTTGGCGCGTCTCTCAATCGACTCAAGTGCCTCAAGTTGGTATTTGGCAGAGCCATCCCAGAGGTGAGAGCAGTACTCAACACAGGACCTTACTTGCGCTTTGTACAAAGTAAGCATGTGTTCCGCTGCGAAGTACCGTCTCACCTTTGAGAGGATGCCAAGTTTTTTAGCGGCTAACTCAGCCTTTGACTCGATATACGAGCCAAAATTTTGAGTCAGCGAAAGAGTAACACCAAGGAGGTCTAGGTGATCTGTGACCGGCACGGATACATCTCGGAATGTTGGAGACAGTTGGAATGGTCTCCTTTTGGCGGAAAACAGACACGCTTGGGTCTTGTTGGCATTGAACTTGACCAGGTTGGCATCGCCCCAATCGGAGACTGCCTTAAGGGACAAGTTCAAGCGTTCGACCATAGCTTCTCTGAGTCTCCGGATCTCCGGCTCACGGGCTCGCGCGGTAGAAGTATAGCTCTCTACAACCGTGCTGTCGTCTGCATACCCAAAGGTACCGGGCTTTAGCAGATCGTTGATATGCAGCAGGAAGAGAGTCGCAGAGAGCACTGACCCCTGGGGAACACCGGCATTAATACCCATTTGATCAGACGAGCAGCCGTCAACGACTACTCGTAATGATCGATCCCTCAGGAAGTCCGATATCCACGCACAAAACCCGGTAGGTCGTTTGGCGGCGTGGCTTTGCCCAGTGGGTGGTCACTAGCCTCGGCCAAAGCCTACCACCAGTTTGTCATCTGATTAGCACCACCCGGGGACCACGTGTAGGGAATCGCTATAGGGTACTCTCCTACGGACGCGGACGACTCAGCCCCCAAAAGTTCCTGTTGAAAGATAAGTAGAAAGAACATAGGAAATTAGTCATTACACCTTAGATTTTGATTTTATGTGTTATAGCTTAATAATGATCATTCTAATTGAAGAACATCTTCTATGTGAGAAATAAAACTGTATTTACGTCTCCAGTTCTCTTTTTAATGGGTTTTCACACAGTGTAATTACTATTCTTCCGGGTGCTATTATTTTGGACATGCATACCTATACATGACTCTAAATCTGCTTCGATCTTTATGAAGTACTGTACTGTATTAGTCGGATTGTCCAATACTGAACAACAGCCTCCCCCTTTATGACGGGAGGTGGCATAATACTCGCGCTTGGCAGGCGTCTTGGGAATCGTAGTGTGAGATATCAGTTTCTCAGAAAGCACTGCTGCCCACCTTCTGGAGAGGGTATCACCCTCTTACGACACCCGCGGGTAGAGGGGGGGGGGAGGGGTGACATCTAGCCCGACACCGTAATTGTGCCGATACGTGAGCGATAGATATCAATCACTTCATAGAGTGAAATATTAAAAAATAACAGACTGCCTTCTAACACTGAAAATTATGATATACCTAACTTGTTTTTGAATCAGCATGCGGTACCAACTATAATGGGGTACGATATTTGAAGTTATTTAGTGTTAATATGGTTTCACTTTTTTTATTAGACTCAATAAAGCTGGTACCTATCTTAAATGTTTTTAGGCAAAATCTCACGATTTATGGAGTATATAATAAGAATAATAGAAGAATAAAGCTTCGCAGATTTATTTTTCGCTACTTCATCTATAGCTTCAGACAACAAATCATACAATTCACTTTTGGACATGAAATCTAACACACTTGTATTATTGTTCCTAAACGTTGCATCCTTAAACGCTTCCATTGGTATAGCTAAACCATTATTGTCAAAGTTCTCATCGAAATCTTCAATTATGTTACCAATTGTATCAAGGCTTGTAGAATTTCCTCTTTCACTATCAGAAATATACAATAGCGTTAAAACGTTAGGGTCATCTTTCTTCTTTATTATACTCTCTGCTAGATTTGAATGTCTCTCTGATGGCATTACTGTTGCTGGTTTATACACGTCTTTAACTTCTGTAGCTTCTACTTCTTCAGTATCTCTATTACTTCCTCTAGAATCTGCTTCTGTGTTACCTTCTATGTCAATGTTATCGATTAGTTTAACAATATTGCTCTCAATAAGTTCATTGTCATTAGCAAGGAGATTATCGTCTATCATGGTGTATTTTTGGCCAGGTTTTCTAGTTGCCCTTTCAAAGCTTTCCATTTCATTATCAAGACCTAATGGTTTTGTGATGGTTTTATCGTATTCATTTTCTTCGTCATATGCTTCAACTGATTCTTGTTCTTCTATTGGGAACAGTCCTAGCATTTCTTGTGAGTTTTGTCTCTCTGCCGGATCTTGTTTACCAACTTGCTTCAAATTCTTTGATTTTTTAATTGGGTCATCAATCAGCAGGTCTTTGTACTCGTGCGCCTCTTTGCTGCTAAACATGGTAGCGAGGAATTCCTTGAAAAGCTGTTCATCTTCTAAGATTCTCAGAGTGTCTGTAGCATCAATTTCTTGGATAGACGG
This sequence comes from Plagodis pulveraria, assembly GCA_963890685.1. Lineage (NCBI taxonomy): Eukaryota > Metazoa > Arthropoda > Insecta > Lepidoptera > Geometridae > Plagodis > Plagodis pulveraria. Next base: position 1,525,654 of record OY982971.1, read on the forward strand.
GGGTGGTGCCATTGGATCGCCTATTATAGGAGTAATTCTAAAAGTGGTCTTCTGAGCTGAAAAGGTGACTGGCATTGGTCGTGGTAAAAGAGTCGTTTGTCTCTTTGCGTAAACATTTTCCTGCAAAATGTTGTAAAAAGCTATTAGTGGCATAGAAGCTATAGATGTGCGATAAAATGTTCCCTAGATGAGTAATAGAAACAAGTGTTACTTTGTGGAAATACATATTTAGTAAAAATAAATATGTATATAAAAAAAACATTTATGTATATAAAATGATAACTAAAGACGATTCTGTATAAAATTTCTGCAAAGCTGAAGTGTCGTCAGAAACATTTTAACAATATGCCTCGGTTCCTTAAAATAGAGAACCTTGTATGATGATGATTAACACTTGATGGCACAAAAAGAAGCCTCGGCACGGGTTAGGAAGATTTCTGAACTTTTCTTTATTCTGAACACTTCAGCTCAAAAGAACAGGGGCGAGAAGGAGGTGGCCGAATCGCGGCCCACCTCCTTCTTCCTCCGTAGTAGCGTTACTGTAGGAGAGTTGCGGATCCACCTGCTTCCATTTCCACATGTTTGGGTGGTGGCCTTGATAAGCAAGGCTTCCGTTACATGTCACGAATGCAAAACTGCGCCCGTCCCCTTGAGACATAGTTGTTAAAGAATTAACATATGCCTGTACTCATACCTGCTCTCAAGGACTGCTGCCGGAACACACCGTTAGGTGCTTGGCGACAGATTTTCTACTTGAGCGTGGTCACTAGCCAGGCGGACATTCGCAAAATGCCCTTTCACCATGCGCTGAAGCTCAAACCCGCGGCGGGATTCGAACCATGGACCTGCTGCGCGGCAGTCCATAGTCAGTGCCACTGAGCCATCACTGCTTCAAGATGTCTGTATTTCTTTCTGTCTGTCTATCCTTTCTTATGTCACGGGTCTCATGCTCGTAAACTCAATTATTTACATAGGTACTTGAAATTTAGATATTTAATGTAGAATGCTGACCAAAAAGCCGTAAATTGTGTTAGAAATTAAATTACTTTATTAAGGTAGGTCATAACATAAGGAGGTAGCCAATATTATTTTTTCACTCAAATATATTTTTTTGGTGCAATAGCAGTTGTATATTTAAAATAATTTTCGTTATCTAAAATAATATTTTGCACCCTAGTTTGTGCGGTATTATCGTCCGGAGGTCATTGAATAGAATATTAAATATTCAAATTTGTAAAAATCACACCAGACAGAATTGTGTTACATCTGAAATACTGAACAAATTCTCTATTTATCCAAGAAATCTAAAGCAGAATAAACGCAGTATTATAAAATGGTTTTGACTTTTGATTAAACCAACAAACTTTTACGTTCTGTTGCAAAACAGAAGCCCAAAGAGCGCGGCCCGACACTCACTTGGCCAGTTTTTTACGTGTACTGAAACTTAACTATGAAGAAATCTCACATTGAATGATAATATTCTTCAAAATCTGTCGAGAAGAGATGAGAGTTCAGAACTTTATGGCATCAATAAAGAAGATGATTACCTGTTCCATAATCTCCTCGATCCAGTCTGTGTAGTAGCCGACCTTTGTGAAGACAGTGGGAGCGTCAGGAGTTCCACAGACAGGCGACCCGAAACTGACGACTCCCGTCAGCTTGCCACCGACGATCCCTGGCCCTCCAACGTCATGCTGTTGGGATTTGACAGGATTATATAGAGAAATCCCCGGGGATTGTCGGGCGAGTCGTAAGAGGCGACGAGGGGAAACATACCAGAAGGCAGCAATGCCTTTAATAGAAAATTTTCAGTGGCATTCCGGATTATGTACTTTACCTGTTATATAGTGGGAGGTATAATACGTAGGTATTTACAGTATAGCCGTTTCGAGTTCTTCATTCTTAACTTCTACACTCGTGCTTTGGATAGATCTATCCTGCTGCACTTTTTGGGCCCCCATTGTGACCCCCAAAATTTTCGAATATAAGAAATAGAGAGGGTTAAAAATTAGTAAAAAGTCCATAAAATACAGTCAGCAATTGGATATATTTAAAAAAAATGGATGTGACGTAACTAAAACGAAACGCTTGGTGCCTCAGATGTGCAAACGTTGGCAATTTGGCATACAGCTAGTTTTACTATGGTTAGCGCGAAGTTGGCACATATTAAGTAATGGTTCTTTTTTCTCATTTCAACACCATCTCTGCTTGAAACATTTTATTCGCACAATACTTTGAAATTTCCTAACATTGTTATACTAAACAGGAATTTAATTATTTCAATGTGTCACAGTGAAATTACCAACGAGTAACCGTTACTCTGTTAGACTGTTACACTGTTAGAAAAAAAATGCAGGAATGCATACAATAATCAACTCACATTACAAGCGCCACCCCCTTTGGAAACAAAGCCGGCACAGAAGTGATTCCGAGTCACGTACTCTCTGCAAGCAGAATGTGATTATTTTTAAACAGACTCCTTTTTGGCATGCTTGTTTGGCCTGAACACTTTTTTTGGTACTAGTTAAAATTATGATGTTATTATATCGTTACAATATGATTGTGTTGAGTAGTGCATTTGTTCTTCCTGATAGCTGATGCTTGCAATGGCAGCAAAATATTTTTACCTTGAGTAGATTTCTTGGCATTCTTGAAGATGGTAAACGTCCAAAACGGCGAAAGCTAGTTGATTTGACCAGGGGTCATGGACTATATTGCTCACCTGGAACAAATTACAACAGTCTGTTAACTGTGAGTCAAAGATACCTATCGAATTAGTCAATGAATGTAACAGGGACCAACAGCAGTTTTCTTGTAGGTATATGTCGCAGCATTTGACATATTATATCGTCCAAGGTTACTAGCGTAAGCCGTTCAATTTAGAGCTTTTTATTGGTGCCGTAATATCTTAATAATATTCCGCTATTAAATCAATCAGCTAGGCAAATGATTTGACTCGATAACTTTTAACTATTGGTCTACCCTGATAATCTGGTAATTTAATATAAGTTTAAGACAATGACTAGTCTAGGGCAAAGTTATAAAAGTTGCGACGATGAGCGAAGCGAGGAGGAGCGTTAGGTTATTTGTGGCCCTAACAATGTGCGAGCCGAGCAAGCGAAGCGAGCGTACCGCAACATAGTACCATGGTGCACCAGTAAAAGATTCTTGAAGCATGTCTTACGCTGATATTCAGAGCGATTCTACGAAGAAATCTACTACTTTAGTTAAATTGTCCCAGTATTGTATGAATGGCCTAAGAATCAGCCAGGCAGTCCATTAAATGTGGCGTAAGACACCACGTCTGCATATCATTCTGGCCGCTAGAGGAATGTGCCGTTTAGTAAAAATGCAATTGAACGACTAATTGAGCTCGTTGGTTTAGCTCTCTCCCTAATGGACTTTGTTCAACGGTGGAGATTATGGCTGTTGATGATGATCCTTTACACATTAAAACCACTTTCGAGTACAGAACTGCTCATTTACTTACGAACGCACGCCCCACTACAGGAAATTATTGATGGGCATTTTTACGGGTAGGCCTGGTCTGTACACTAAGCTTAGTGTAAGTGTAAATGCCAGAGATAAATACAGTATAACAATAAAATGTTAAACTTACTTAGGTAGCCAGTAGTAGTTGCAACTTTACTCAAAAAATGTGAAGGGGCGCGCCTTGGTAAGTGAAAGGTAACCTACTGTGCTTGAGGGTAGGGGTAATCGTCACCTTATGCAACAAAGGCAATCCTTGTCTAAAGTGGATGTACCTAATACTTAAGAATTAGAAGGGTAAAGCTAAGGAGGCACATTAATAACGGGAAATAAAATTCACTCACCCCCCTCGCTCCCCACCCCACAATAGTAATCCCATCGGTGTTCATCGGCAAAGGAGCAGCGGTGGTATCAATCTCAATCTTTTTGAGCCTTCTTCGCTTCTTCTTGAACTTCAAATGTCTTTGAAGTCTGCAGATGACCAGGTTATGTCGAAGATTCCTCGGGTTGTAATCTGGATGGAAATAGACTTCCAGAATGGGGATGTTTTCACCGCCGCCGTTGTAGAAGTTGCTGCCCACTCGGATGGAGAGAAAGGCTGGATTTTCTCGGAAGAAACGATTGTTCCATGCTCTGTAAGTAAGTATATATTTTACGTGCCAACGTCTCCCTGGCATAAATCATCCGCTGAAATGTCAAACTTCACCGGTGTGGGATTTGGATTATGGAGGGAGTACTGGTGTGTTTAATTTGATATTTCAGTAGTCCCAGTATCTTATTAATTAATTATTTATTATACTCAGTTTTTTTATTTAATCGGAGGATTATCTAACAGGCAGTGCACCTGGTGGTAAGTGATCATGATCACCGTCGCCCACGGACAAACATAACACCAGAGGTATGAAGGATAAGTTGCCAGCTCTTGAGTAGGAAATATACTCTAATCTTAAAGGTGCCTAAGTCGTATTTATTCGGAAATACTTGGCAGCTGGTTCCACAGTGCGTGGCCGAAAATGCCGTGAGAATAACATGGTTGTGGAGTTCCAGACGTCAACATAGAATTGGTAAAACATCATGCTCTATCGTGACATCCGATGGTGAATTTCAGTTGAAGGTAGTTTGAAGTTGTCTACTTAAGCCGTTGGTATAGGATGTGTTTTGTTTATCTATGTCTGTATGGAGTTACAGGTTATCAGGCATCTTTCGTCTCGTCACTTCTCAGGGTTCCTCAGAAAGTGCTGCTGGCCTCCTTCTGGTGTGTTACCCTTAGTCGCCTTTTTCGACACCCATGGGAAGAGATGGAGCCGGTGACATTCTAGCCTGGCACCTCACGGGCAGCCCAGTGCAATCTTAGTACTTAATATTATTTATGGTTTTTATTACTCAATCAATATTTTCTATGCATGCCCATAAAAATACCATTGTATTATTGAAGACTTTTGAGATGTAGTATCCGCTAAATATCAGCTATAGACTTAACTGAGAGGCAACGAGGCAAGAGGCTCACGAGGGCAAAGCTTGCCTGCTAAGATAAAAGTCTAAAATCTGGAATATTCGCCGTTTTTTTAAACTATCTATGTTTTCCGGATACATTTCGGAGACTGCTCATTGGAAGTGCAAAATCTAATATATCTTCAATCTACCGGCAAAAAAGGAGAGTTAGGCGTGATATTCTAGCCCGTCACACCACGGGCATACATTTTCTTAATACCTAACAGGTACCCTGCCAGCGACAAAATAAATTACCAGCAGCACCTCATGCAGAACTGCCATCATTTACTGCAATCCTCAAGACGCCAGCCGAGTGTGCAGATTATGGCAAACCTCTAAAAGGGGAGGCCCTAGTTGAATGGTAGATAATATGATGTGAGATCTACATAAAGAAACTTACAATTGTAAGCACGATGCAGCAGTGATGATCAAATCAGACTTAATGATGGAACCGGCGCACTGGAAGCTGTTGAAGATCTGAATGCTGGCCATGAACGGGAAGTACTTGATCTTGGTCTTATCTCCTTGGTAAATACGCCTGGTATGCGGTTCAGGTACTGCAAGAGTTTTATTTTTATTTTTGATTAATATTATTTTATTACCTAAGCGAGCCTCGATGTATATTTGAAGATTAAGCGGTGAAAGACCAAACTCATGACCAACTGACTTGCAATATGTAGGTATTTATGTTGAAAGTGAGGATATTGCACACGTTTCTGTGTATATATATATATATATATACACCGTGTCCCAAAATTCAACGATAAGCCGGCATCGGTGCATGGACATACTCATGACTACTCGGGAAAAAATAAAAAAAAAATTATAACTCTTTTTTTTTTAATTACAGAGACTTTTATAAATTTCATCGATATTCGATACCCATTATGCTATTTTTTTTTTTTATATTGTTATGATTGCAATAACGCCTGCTAAGCGGATTACATTACAAAATTACAAATATACGATAGGAAAAATTTAAGTCATGTGCAGGATTCGAACCCGCGTCCATCCGCCCCTTTAGCCGGGGCATGCTCTAACCAATTGAGCTAACATGACATGACGTCATAACTCGAATTTTTCCTATCGTATCGTTCCTTTAACCATCGTATTGGGATGGAGCGACATCTATAGTACCACTTACGTTATACTACAAACAAGACCAATTTTGCAATTGGTTTTATACTTGTAAATGATGACGCAACCTTATAATTTTTATATTGTTATGATTGCAATAACGCCTGCTAAGCGGATTACATTACAAAATTACAAATATACGATAGGAAAAATTTAAGTCATGTGCAGGATTCGAACCCGCGTCCATCCGCCCCTTTAGCCGGGGCATGCTCTAACCAATTGAGCTAACATGACATGACGTCATAACTCGAATTTTTCCTATCGTATCGTTCCTTTAACCATCGTATTGGGATGGAGCGACATCTATAGTACCACTTACGTTATACTACAAACAAGACCAATTTTGCAATTGGTTTTATACTTGTAAATGATGACGCAACCTTATAATTTTTATATTGTTATGATTGCAATAACGCCTGCTAAGCGGATTACATTACAAAATTACAAATATACGATAGGAAAAATTTAAGTCATGTGCAGGATTCGAACCCGCGCCCATCCGCCCCTTTAGCTCCATCCCAATACGATGGTTAAAGGAACGATACGATAGGAAAAATTCGAGTTATGACGTCATGTCATGTTAGCTCAATTGGTTAGAGCATGCCCCGGCTAAAGGGGCGGATGGACGCGGGTTCGAATCCTGCACATGACTTAAATTTTTCCTATCGTATATTTGTAATTTTGTAACCCATTATGCTATTTTCAACTACCATGACCACAATATATAGTTACTGCTGTGCCTGTAAGTCCAACTCATTTAGTTGGACCAACAGGCAAGGCAGTGCGTAGCTAATACCGCTGGTTCGATCACCACCACCGGCACCGCATGCTGGAAGGGCATTTTGCGAATGCTCGCCTCAAGTAGGAAATCTGTTGCTAAGCAGGTGCTTAGCAACAGATTTCCACATCCATTTAACACACTGTTAGGTAACAGTGTGTTCCGGCAGCAGTAATTGGAGTTAGTAAATTACAGGCACATGACACTTAAAAAATATACGTATCAGAGTCGCAGACGCAGTACAATCGCAGTACGTCATAGGCAGAGTTTACCGCTTAACATCAAGTGGGCTTCATGCTTGTTACGTCACAATACAATAAAAATATCCTCATCTTTGATCACTGCAGAGGAACGCTCGCGATAAGACCAAAATCGTTGATAAGGTAGCAAGGGTTGATGCATACTGGTATACATCAGCACGTCTGATCCGGACGATCGCTGGGCAAAAATCATACCAAAGTGGGTGCCAAACAAAAAGCGACCCAAACATAGGTGGCGATACAATTTTGAATCGTAAGACAAATACTGGCCCACTAAATTCGAAGCCGAGAAGCCTGGAAGGAGTTAAATGGCCTCCCCTCGACTCTTCCATAACTCTCGATCCTGTGCTGATTGTTGCAAGTTTGTGTCAAATGGTGTAGTACGTCCCAAAAGGAACTCCTTCCTTGCTGCTAATAAAATAAGTGATTATATAGATAGTGCGTAAGGCCTCCCATCCCTCCGGAAGGGAGGCCTTACACACACACTATAGGCACACTATAGTGCTACTGCCGGGCAAACTTGCAACAAACAGCACAGGATCGAGAATTATAAAGAGTGGATGGGAGGCATTTACCCTGAAGTGGGACAGCGCATGGTTAACACAACATTGTACAACATAAGCTAGCCTTTAATGACTATTTGAAATATTAATAAGTAATCAAGTGTAAGAAAATGGTAGCGGGTCGAGCCTACACTAGATTAAGCATCTCTTATGACACCTGCTTGGTTCAAAGGCCATCTAAATTACAAAAACCTGCCTCCATTCTGTTCTTGGCTTGCTGAAATTTCCGACCACATGATCACTTAACAACACTATCAGCAGTAACAAAAAACAATTCTTATTTATAGTTTTGAGAGCCAGTAAAATTACAGGCACTAGAGACTTAACTGTAAGTTAACTGTACGTCTCAGTGTGACGGGCACAGTGCAATACGTCGTTTACGAAATGCATCTGTTACAGGCAGAGGTTAGTCCACTTAACATCAGGTGGGCCTCGGGCTTGTCCCGTCACACATTAAAAAAAAAGTTTTTAACCTACCCCAAAATTCATTATCACTTAGAACTTCTTCTTCAGAAGTGTCTATTAGAGACAAGTTTTTAATATCATCGCGACTTAGGAGAATACGTATCAATTCATCTTTTATTTCTAAACTTTCGTATTTATCATGTAAACCAGCGTTTTCTTTAAAACCATCAATGTTTGTAAGGAATTCATCGATGTATTGTATTATATCTTCATCTTGAGAGAAGTTGTCAAATTCTTCTTCGCCGTACCAGTCCTCGTTTAGTATTTCATTTATTAACGTTACATAACTATCAGTTTCATTATTTACATTGTTTTTATTGATTCTCGACAATTGTACAATTTCGTTTAATGTTTTATGGTCCTTTAAAGTTACACTCGTGAAGAAGTTATGCACTAGGGAAGATTGTCTTAATTTTGAATTATTTTTTGTACCCCTAAAGTTGAACCCTATGAACAAATCATTTGTGATATTTCTTAGAGCTGATTCTGTGAATGCGATGACGTCATCTTTTGCAAATGCAAGTCGTTCAAGTCCACGAGATTTGAGAATTAAACAACAAAATTGTATAACAAGGAGATTCACTTTTGTTAACAACATGTATTTTAATTATGAACCAAAGTGGTATATTTGCTTACAACATCTATTGCTCTAGATAAAAAAAACGATAAATTCCGAATACACGATTGCGAAACAACGTAAAAAGAATTTTATTACTATTATATTTCTTCTCGAAATATTTCGATTTATGTGAAAATTGATATTGTTTTATCGAGTCTCATTTTTTATTGATATAACATTCTGAAATAGTGTAGAATATTTATTATTAAACTTACATTTAATTAAATAAGATTCTATAATAAATATGAAGCAAGCGATAATTTTTTGGGTTTGTTTCGGAGCAGCAAATCTTCAAAAATTTCATTATATGAATATCCTGGAAACAAAAGACAAAATTTTTGATTCAGTTACTTCAAATATATACACGACATTAAACAAAATATTCAGTTCTCTACAATTAGACAAAAAAAATACCCATTCTGTTAATATTCAAATGTTGGTGATGTTGAACTATCATTACTATAAAATTGCTGAGAAAAACAACAAAATATATGCAGAACTCAGAAATATAAGTGTCGCAAATTGCAATACAAGCCATAACACTGACATAATAGAAATATTTTCTGATACTGTGAAAGAACAAATCAATAACATTAAAAACAATATTGCAAATGTAACAAACACTTTATTTGCATCAGAAATTACGAACAATAAAACTGAAAGTAATGTATCGGAAGAAACTTTAGAAGACTTTAAAGAAATTTGGTCAATACTCGGTGACAGGACCATAGAAAGTTTAATTGATCCAATTTTAAACGAGACAGATCTTCCAACGAATGCGGAGTCTTCATTATACGCAAATAATCAAACACGAGAAATCAAAGCATGGAGTAAGTAAATTTCTTTTCGTATATGAAAGCTTAACGTAGGAATTTTGATTGAAATAATGCTATGTGACCACAGTAGCCGTAGCTCCAAATTGAATCTCGAAACTATTCAATTTAGCGCCAGTGGCTGCTGTGTCGACACACCATACGTAGCGTCCCAAACTTAGAACCACCTAACATCCAAAGATCATGACGTTAGCTCTATATCCGGAGCGTGAATATTTCTGTCACATTTTGCTTCTTCAAATAGCTTCGTCCGGTTATAAAGCTCCAACAACTTAAACAAAATAAAAGACGAGCAAATACTTTTAGCACCACCGTCACCGGATGACGAAGGTTTAGCACGCTTCAATGCTAGGAGAATATACAAAGGCAAGAAAACCAAGATCAAGAGTTTTCCGTTCGTGGTGAGCATTCACATCATGTCGGAGTTCATGTGCGCCGGCTCCATCATCAGCAAGGACATGGTGATTACTGCTGCTTCGTGTTTGCAAACGTAAGACAATTTTATTACCAACTAGCTATAATGTTTTATTAGTAGATACTGTATCAGCCGGATTGTCCACTGCTAAACACTGCCTACCCCATTCAGGGGGGTTTGCCATTATTCCCACGCTTGGTAGGCGTCTTGGGGATTGTAGTTTAAGATATCAGTTCCTCGGAAGGCACTGCTGCCAACCTTCCGGTATTTTACTATATAGTCGTCTTTTACGACACCCAGAAATAGAAATTGGGAGGTTGACATTCTAACCCGGCACCCCACGGGGTTTTATTAGTACAAGTATCAAAAGAAACATTTTACAGTTCTCAAGTGCCGTACAAATTTGGACTAAAACAAACACTTTTATAGGCTGCGTATCCACCAGAGATATACGAGGATGATGAGCTGTGTGCGAAGAAAATATCGATCTATATGATCGCTTCATTTTTGTAGCCCCTGACTGAGTACAGCTCTGCTGAAAAAGGGCTAGCAGAACTAGTTATTTGTACATTGTTTTTAATGTTATTGTGAGAGATCAAGCTCGAGGCCCACCTGATGTTAAGCGGACAAACCTCAGCCTATAACAGATGCATTTCTTCACAAGTCACGAATTGCACTGCGCCCGTCACCTTGAGACATAGTTGTTACGTCTCATGTGCCTGTAATTTCACTGGCTCTCAAGGACTGCTGCAGGAACACACCGTTAGGTGGTTGGCGACAGATTTTCAACTTGAGGGTGGTCGCTAGCCAGGCGGGCATTCGGAAAATGCCCTTCCACCATGCGGTGAAGCTCAAGCCCACGGCGGGATTCGAACCATGGGCCTGCTGCGCGGCAGTCCATAGTCCACTGAGCCATCACTGCTTTATTTTATACAAAAAGGCGAGAGATGGGTGCGTGAGATATAAGTAAGGAATTTGTTCGAGGATGTGAGCGAGCAATGTGTGCGAAAGACACGAGCGAGCCATGACTGTGTGCGAGGGCGTGAGCGAGGAATGTGTGCGAGGGACGCGGAGGATGACGCGCTAGGATGTACGCGTAGCAACACTAGCAACACCTCGCACAGCTGTAAAGTGTCCACTCAGCTACACGCGGTTACCACAGCCTCGCAACTCATCCTCGCACCGGCTAAGGCATAGCTTAAGGCTGTTAATACATACACATAAGAGCAGGAATCCCCTAACATGTAAGTGACCTTTTACCATATCTAACAGGAATACATCGAACAGTCCTTATATTAACTGGTTGGAACAAGGATGGATGCGATTCGTAATACGGTACTTCGGAATTATTTGCTAAAAAAACTAAACTTAAACAAGACGAGATTTATTTAGGAAAATAGTTCGAAAAATTACATGGAAATGGAAAGTCCGTAAACGTGAGATGTGATCGCGACGAAAGATGTGGCTGAACTCAACTACTCATAAAAGACCATTACTTCTTCTAAATGGAAACTGCTGAATAGGAGAAAGTTAGGGCTGACACATATCTATTAGGGTGCTAGTCTGAATTATAACAGTATACGTAGACTAAGTAAAGAAAATACTGACCCATTTTAAAAATCACAGTGCGTACAAGAATAAGCTGTACCGCGACAATCCTCGCACGATATTCGTGAGGGTGGCCAGCGACTACACCAAACGCTCCGGGGAGCTGATACCCGTCGTCAAGGTGATCTTCCATCCTCAGTACAGCCCCGTCACCTTGAGGAACAACGTGGCTATTGTCAAAATGCTGGAAAACATCAAACATATCAAGAAGAGAAAGATTAAGAGGATCAAGTATGATAGAAAGGCAGCGACGTTGGATGATGACGGGACAGAAGTTACTATTTTAGGATGGGGTGCTAAAGATGTAAGTTCCTACATACCAAAGCAATGATAACCGAGCGGTAATAGCTATGCAGGTCCATGGTTCGATCTCCACCGCCGGTTTAAACCACCGCATAGTGAAAGAGCATTTTGCGAAGTACACAATTACAAATATATTAATATATTAGGTCCTTACATATGAAATTGGCGTTTTGTATGGGAGGAACAAAAAGTCGAATATTTTTAAATATAATATATTTAATGAATCAAAGTATGAACCATTATTTTCTATGCACTTTTGCCATCTCATAGGTAGTTCATTGATCCCTTTACTAAAAAAACCAGTCGGACGGGAATCAATAAAATCTTTGAAGGCGATTTGGACTGCCCCATCGGAGTTGAATTTTTTCCCTTGCAAGAAGTTATCCAAATTTCGAAAAAAATGGTAATCTGTTGGAGCAAGGTCCGGGGAGTACGGAGGATGTCTTAGACTTTCCAATTGAAGCTCTTCTAATTTAGTAGCCGTCTGTAGCGCAGTGTGTGGTCTAGCGTTGTCGTGAAGCAGCAGTGGCGTGGAGCGATTGACCAGCCTAGGTTGTTTAGCCGCTAGCTTTTCCATCATGGTTTGCAATTCCTGACAATAGACATCAGCCGTAATAGTCTGGCCAGATTTGAAAAAACTGTAATGAACAATACCGGCACTAGTCCACCAAACGCTTACAAGTAACTTTTTTGGGGTTAATTTTCGCTTGGGGCAGGATTTGGCTGGCTGGCCAGGATCTAACCATTGCGCTGAGCGCTTCCGATTATCGTAAAGAACCCATTTTTCATCACAGGTAATGATTCGGTTTAAAATACCTTCATTATTGTGCCGGTTTAGTAATGTAACGCAGCAGTCGACGCGCGTTTGCCGGTTTGTTTCAGTCAATTCGTGAGGTACCCACCTTTCAAGCTTTTTAATCTTCTCAATTTGCTTCAAGTGAATTAAAACAGTTTTATCACTAACATCGCAGCCTGCAGCTAACTCGGACGTGGTTTGCGATGGATCCACTTCCACAATAGCCTTCAACTCTTCATTAACAACTTGAGTCTCAGGCCGTCCACGGGTCTTGTTCTGCAGGTCGAAATTTCCAGAACGAAAACGTTGGAACCAAAAACGAACTGTGTTTTCTTTTGCAACACGACCGCCATACACATCATTCACCCTTCGAGTTGTTTCCGCAGCACTAGTGCCACGGCGGAACTCGTACTCGTAAATAATGCGATATTTAAGGTTTTCCATTTTGTAAAATGAGTGACGCAAACAGAAAAAAACAGAAGAAAAAAAACAAATGAATGACGATAATCGAAGCACAAATACATGAGTCTATAGCTGTACAAATTTGAATTTGGAATTCCTTACCAAAGAGGAGAAATTCGTGATTAAAGTGGCCAGTACGAAAAACGCCAATTTCATATGTAAGGACCTAATATTATAATATTTTTGAAGCAATGATGGCCGAGCGGTAATAGCTACGGACTGCCGCGCCGCAGTACCCTGGTGCGATCCCCACCGCCGGCTTGAGCTTCACCGCATGGTGGAAGGGCATTTTGCGATTGCCCGCCTGGCTAGCTACCACCCTCAAGTAGAAAATCTGTCGCCAAGCACCTAACGGTGTGTTCCGGCAGTAGTCCTTGAGAGCCAGTGAAATTACAGGCACATGAGACCTAACAACTATGTCTCAAGGTGACGGGCGCAGTGCAATTCGTGACTTGTGATGAAATGCATCTGTTATAGGCAGAGGTTAGTCCGCTTAACATCAGGTGGACCTCAAGCTTGATTCGTCACAATAACAAAAAAAAGGTTTATATATATATATACGAGAGGAAAAATGTAAGGCATCTGCGGGATTCGAATCCGCGTCCATCCACCCCTTTAGCCGGGGTATGCTCTAACCAATTGAGCTAACATGACAATGACGTCATAACTCAATTTTTTCCTATCGTTCACCATTGTAATCTAAAAGCATCTTTAACCATTGTATTGGGATGGAGCGACATCTATAGTATAACTTACGTTGTGCTACAAACAAGACCAATTTTGTAATTGGTTTTATACTTGTAAATTTTATGAATGGTCGCCTGGCTAGCTACCACCCTCAAGTAAAAATCTGTCATCAAGCACCTCCAAGTCAAAGTCAAAGTCAAAATTATTTATTCAATTTAGGCGTCTATGACGCTCTTATGAAGGTCAATTACAAATTTTAGTATTGAAATATTCTACATTGTCTGCCACGTTCAACAAAAAAAATGCATGGAGCCACTGCAAGAAGAACGGCCAAGAAACTCGGGGCCATTCTTTTTAACGACTTTTGACAATATTTTTTATTACAATATTGGTTTAAACTACGTATGTGACAGGCGATCTTGACAGAGGCGGAATTGTCCAAGGATTTTTGTCGTTTAAGCATTCACAAACTGTGTAGTAGAATATCTTGATCAAAATGTTTTTCACATGCAACTTGAATTTTCCTTCTGTGAGTTTATAATATGTTTGGGGACTTTATTATAAAACCGCACACAATTACCTAAGAAGGTCCTTTTATTTGTCTTTACTAATCTAAAACCTGGTACTTTAAATTTTATATTTATTCCTAGTGTTGTTATCGTGATTGTCACTGTTTAATTTATATGTACTCAATTTTATACGAATATACAAGTTTTTTTTTTTCAAATATTATATATACATGCAGACTCGGTAAAGTCAAAATATTATTTTTGTTTTAAAAGGTCCATTTTATATATGGCTCGAATTGCACGCTTTTGTAAGATAAAGATTGTCTCTATCTCAGCAGCAGCTCCCCATAGCTAACCTAACAGTGTATGCCGGCAGCAGTCTTTGAGAGCCAGAAAAATTACAGGCACATGAGACTTAACAATTGCGTCTCAACGTGACGGGCGCAGTGCACTTCATGACTTGTAATGAAATGCATATATTATAGGCAGAGTTTAGTCCACTTAACATCAGGTGGGCTTCGAGCTTGTTCCGTCACAATAACAAAAAAAAAAGTTTATGCGAAGGTTACCACTTAACATCTGGTTGGGATTATAGAAAAACCCGCCCTAAAGTGCTCTACCAGAGATGTGCGAGTTATGTATGTGTTATATATATTTACGCGTTTAAGACTATTTCAGGAAAAACATTTGAAACCCAGCAACTTCCAGAAGCTAGCAGTTGCAGATCTGGACATTTACGATCTTAATGATTGTAAGGAAGTTTACTCAAAGTAAGATATTGCTTATAATTCTAACATTGCTATTTTTACATTAACGCCTGGTATATGAATAACCACCCGTGGGGTGCCGACCCCCGTGGGGTATGCCGGGTTAGAATTGGACCTCCCCATATCTTCCCGTTGGTGTCGTAAGAGGCGACTAAGGGAAAAATACTGGAAGGTGGGCAGCAGCGCCTTCTAAAGAACTGCCATTTTACACTGCGATCCCCATGCCAAGCAAGCGTGGGGATTATGGCAAATACCCCCTTACCCCTTATTAGGGGAGGCTGTGTTTAGCAGTGGACGATCCGGCTGATACAGTACAGTATGCGAATAAGGTTACAAAATTAAAACGAAAGGTTTTTTTTAATTTCATCCCGCTTGGGATAACTTTTTTTCCCTTTCGTTGTAATTTCGTAACGTTACTTATATAGTTGTCAATCATTTACATATATTGGTGGATATTGATATATATACAGCGTCTCCCAAAATTCAACGATAAGCCGGCATCGGAGCATGGACCTACTCATGACTCCTCGGAAAAAAAAAAAAAAATTATAACTGTTTTTTTTTATTAATTACAGAGACTTTTATAAATTTCATCGATATTCGATACCCATTATGCTATTTTCAACTACCATGACCACAATTTTTGACATATTTTTGATATTTTTTGTGCATTAGCAACCTAAGAAGGACGGCTATCTACCACAATCCTTTAAAATTACAGAAAGTCTGTAGTTATTTTACAAAAATCAGTAAAAAAAAAATTTTTTCTTATAATTTTCATACATTTTAACATTCTATGCACTTTCTATAGTCTGGGTTAAAAAAAAAAGTATGGACACTACCATGGCAAGTTTTATTAAAAGTTGGCGCAACTTTATAAAAGTATCTGTAATTAAAAAAAAAAGAGTTATAATTTTTTTTTTATTTTTTCCCGAGTAGTCATGAGTAGGTCCATGCACCGATGCCGGCTTATCGTTGAATTTTGGGACACGGTGTATAACAATACTGTGGGGGGGTAGTGTTGAATCGATAACTGACGGTGATCCACACACAGAAAAGAGAAAGCAATTATATTTCTCTATTGATCCACACATGTATAATTTTCACATACCAGAAAACCAGTCTGATTTGATGAATTATGACGAGACCTTACATGCAGATCTTAAAAAAAACAGAGTATTATATTGGTAACACATAATACCGTACCGTACCGTACCGTGTTCTCTTCTGTTGTGGCTTGTTGTCTAGCAATAGATGAAATTTAAGTTAATGGATTCAAATGGGCACTTATCATACCAACTTAGACCTTTGTTAGATTGTTGTGGGAATATTTATTCCGATTTTCTTTTGTTACCGAGGGAGTACAATATAACCATTTTACACACGAGAAAAGGCGTGGCAGGATACTAGTAGTATGATACCTATTTTTTTATGGGATAGAAGGGCAAACGAGCTTGCTCCTCACCTGGTGGTAAGTGATCACCGTCGTCCACAAATATCCGCAACAACAGAGGTCTCGAAGATGCGGTGCCGGCCTTTAAGGATATGCTCTCTTCTTGAAGGCTCCTAAGTCGTATCTGTTGGGAAATACTGCACCTGGCAGCTGGTTCCATATTGTGGCAGCGCTAGGCTGAAAATGCCGTGAAAACCGCAAGGTTGTGAACTTCCAGACGTCGACATTAAATTGATGAAAAATCATGCTTTGTCGGGACGTCCGATGGCGAAATTGAGCTGCAGGTAGTAAAGCGAACAGTTCCTCGGAACACTCCCCGTGATACATACGGTAAAAGATGCAGAGTGATCCAACATTTACTTCTCTTTTTATTATTTTTCAGATATTATGTCACTGACACAAACTTTTGCGCTGGCTTCAGTTTTAAAGGCGGTGGTGCATGCATGGTAATTAAACAATAAATAGATAAATTTATTTCAAATGGAAAAATATAACTTCCACTGGAACCCACTACCCAAGTGTATTTCCAAGTCCTGTGCGTCAAGTCTGCTTATCAATATGAATCTATAATGGACTCGGCATGGTCAATTTTGACAGTTTTGGTAGTCTACTAACTTTATATCGTTCATATTGAGTCAATATTGATTCAATCTCGGTTTCATATGAAAACGGAACGAAATAATAATAAATATAATAACCAAATTGTTTTCTGAATTACCTTACTCTTCTCTTTTTATTTTTTGTTCGCAATATCGTCAAACCAGCCTAGATTCATCATAGAATCGTATATTCATAAGGGATCAGCAGACTACCGATTCTGTCTCGTATGAATCTTGAATGAATCTATGCTGAATATGAACATGTAATTAGCAGACTTGGCCCCCTGGTGTATTTCCAATTAAGCTGTGGAAGAGGGTGCTAGTCAGTAAAAAAAATCATCCGTTTCAAAGCAAGTTCTTTTGACGTTGGTGACATCTATCTAAATAGCATGAAACTATCTCCTTAAGCTGCTAGGTTGATATGCGGTCAGGACGGGACGGACGGACGCATGAACGGTGTAGGGTTAGTAACATGATCCTGTTTTGTAGTATAGAATCCTAATTAGAAAAAACTTTTCTATGTATAAGTAAAATAGTAAGTTGCTAGCATGGCACTACACATATGCCACTACATAGTATTTTCCTATTGTATCAGCCAGAAGTGTAATCCTTCCCAAGGTTTGCTATAAGTAATCTCCAAGCTTAGCAATCTTGTGGATCGTGTGGATGTTTTTTATTTTAGGACTGGTTAGCCTTTGACCACTATCTCACCTGAAGGTAAGTGATGATGTGGTCGAAGATATACTGAACATGTACTGGCTCTCAAGGACAGCTGCCGGAACGCACAGTTAAATGCTTGGCGTCAGATTTTCTACTTGAGGGTGGCTAGCCAGGCGAGCATTCGCAAATTGCCGTAGGGCATTTTGCGAATGCCCGCCCACCATGATATAACGACTGCCATCCTAAGACAACAACAGGGACCGACGGCTTAACATGCCCTTCGAAGGACGTGCACGCTCAGTAGTAATGTCACTAGCGGTCACCCATCCAACTCCTGACCGCGGCGGACGTTGCTTAATTTTGCTGATCGGTTAAGAGCAGATAAGTAAACATCGCTACGAGCGCTTAAAAATTGCCCTACAGTAGATTGCTGATCGTTATCCCTTAGTCGGTTTGACTTTCATTCTGAATGCTTAGTCTATCCTGCTTAGGAAGACATCTTGGTCGCATAACTGCAGGCGAAACAATAAGCAAAACTAAAAATTATTACCTAAGCGCATTTGACATTGCATATTATAATACCGTCCATATATCTCCGAAAGTTTCGACAGAGGATAGTTAAATATTCACGGTGTAAACTGAAATTTTACCAGTTTTCTACATCGCATACTGAACTAATACTAATATCACTGTGTTGTGATGAAGGGTGACGTCGGAGGCCCAGCTGTGATAGCAGGAGAGCTGGTAGGCATCATCAGTTTCGGTCCTACCGTCTGTGGTCTGACTGATGCTCCAACAGTCTTCACTAAAGTTGGATTCTACGCTCAGTGGATTGATGAAGTTCTTAGTCAGGTAAGGAGTTATATTTGACGTCTGACTTTGGTTTTGCCAAAGAGATTGATCCTGTTGAAAAGGTCTGTGGATGCTGACTAATGCGCCAACCAGAAAGAGTTATTTTAGATTTATGTCTGGCTTCTGAAATCGAAGGTTTTTTTTTATTATGATTGCTATGTTAGCCTTTGACCACTATCTCACCTGATGGTAAGTGGTGATGTTGTCGAAGACGTTGTTCAGGCTTACCTTGAATTACTGGCTCTCAAGGACAGCTGTCGGAACAGACCGTTAGGTGCTTGGTGACAGATTTTCTACTTGATGGTGATAGCTAGCCAGGAGGGCATTCGCAAAATGCCCTACCACCATGTCATAACGACTGCCATTCTAAGACGGCAACCGGGACCGACGGCTTAACTCCGAACTTCCGTGCTCTCCGAAGCACGGAAGTTTAATCTCTATAGTATCCATCCAACTCATGACCGCGGCGGAGGTTGCTTAACTTTTCTGATCGGTTAATAACAGCTACGGAAACTTCTCTACGAGCGCTTCACGTCTTGGAACCCAAGCAATTTAAACAGTGTGTCAGTATGTATCATCAGACTTGGTCCTGCCGCCTGTAACTGATTGGTGCGATAACTGTCTTCACCAAGGTCTGATTTTACAATAATGGAATTGTTTTTATAGCTTGTAGGCTAACCTTTCACTTTTACCTTTATATTCTTAAAGTGACGGGCACAGTACAATTCGTGTTGACGAAATGCATCTGTTATTGGCAGAGGTTAGTCCACTTAACATCAGGTGAGCCTCGGGCTGGTTCCGTCAATATAACACATAAAAAAACCTCACTTGATGGTACTTTAAGTGATATTGCGATCGAAGATCTTGTTAAGGCTAACCAAGAATAACTGACTCACAAGGACAGCAGTTGGAACACTTGGTTCTCATGAATACACGAAAGTTTTAGCAACACATTTTTTACTTGAGGGGAGTTGCTTGGCAGGCTTAAAATGCTCTAACCACATGCTATAACGACTGCTTACTTAAGACAATAAATAAGACCGACAGATTAAGGTGTCCTCGGAAGCACTGCGACACTCAGTATTAATTGCAACTAGCGGTCACCTATCAAAGTCATGACCGCAGCGAACATTGCTTAACCTAATTGATCGACTAAGATTTCATTAATTTATATGTTAGGTGAGGAGATTTTTTTTCTTTAGGAACATTGACAGTCTCGCAATATAGTTAGTTCAAGCTCGCGGACACTTGGCTCCTCAGCAGCTATTCTGTCGACATTAGATACATTCAGGAGAAAGACTAGGAGATCAAGAGAGTGCATAAAGCAAGAGAGGTATGTAAGGATCGAAGCAGGGGAAAATATGCATGTCAATCCAAACGGGCTTGATGAGAGTTCTCTGCATACGGGCGGTAATCTATTTAAGCTTATAAAAGAAAAATACTTAACTTATTACACAACGGCATAATATAAAAAAATTAAGTAAGATAATATAATAGGAAAGTTATAACTTATGAATCTTATGTTTTCAGAAACCGGTACAAAAACTAAGGGAGATAGCAACAACAACAATGACATCACCTAAATTATTCATCGTACCTCTATACACTACCCGCACCCTAAGTAAAGATACGCATAATACTCTACATAAACGCGTTACCAAAGGTGCAAAATTACGTGCTAAACAAACATCTGATTATCCAGACGAAGTACAATTTCTAAAAAAAATAATTCAAGAATATATACTTACTAATAGCAGCGTCGTAGATTATCTATTGAACGGAGATATTCTAGAGGATGAAGAAGAAGAGGTTAAAATTACCACAGAAAAAACTAATTTGTTCCTCGACCCTGCAAAATATAAAGTAGATGATGGAATTAGCCCGTTGCATTCTGAGAAACCAGAACAGTTTTATCCAAACTTTTACAAACCCATTCCAGGAAGAACCACTAAATTAAGATTACCCCAAACTGGAGCATCTACCACTCCCAGTACTACTAGTAGTTTAAGTATTTTGAGAACAGTAAGTCTTAGTGGACCAGAAAACAGATCCACGCAGTCTGTAGCATTTTTAAGAACTACACAACTTTTACCAGATTATGAAACTGATGATCTGAGAAAGAAAACAACGTTTCAAACACTTTATGAAAGCAGCGAGTGTTCAGATGATGATGACTTCTCTGATAGCAATGCCGGGAAAGTACTCCGCGAAGGTGAAAGTAGTAGTTACTATGAACAGGAAATACCTATAGAAGCAGCAGAGTTCAGATCGCAAGATGATCAAATAATACCAACACTATACACGCGTGCAAATACAAGAACTACATCGAAAGACCAATGGCCAAGAGTAACCAGACTGTTGACCAACGAAGAATTGAAAATGAATGTATCATACGACCCAAATAAGAAACCAAAACATGTTGTGATGCCAATCTCACTTGAAATTGAAGATAAGGGAGATAACACAGATGAGATCATTCATTTTGAAGGAATCACAAATTACGTTAGAACTCCTTCAACTACTACTTCTTCTACTAGAAAGCCATATCACTTTGGCACAACTACTAAGATGCCATATCACGTTGCAACAACTACGAAGAAGCCATATCACGTGCGACCAACTTCTACGATCCCTAATCCAGTAGGAGTGTCGATGTCAATATCAGATGAAGATTTCGAGTATATGGACACTGATCGAAAAAAGCAAGATACTGATGATGATGGTATCGAAAAAGAGATGTTTAATGACAAACGACCATTAAGTGTAAGACGACAAAGAATTAATATTATGTAAAATAAACTGATCACTTGTAGATGTCATGTATTAACTTTTTTTTTACTGGCGGTCTGCCTTTATTAAACAAGACTACAAACTATATACAACACTACAGCTACTACAATACTACAGCTACTACAGTAAAAGCATTTGGACTCATAGGGAGTCCAAATGCTCTAGCCCACTATCAGTTGGCAGCGTATTTACTTGATTTGACCTACACCAAAATCAACCGAGGAGCTTGATTCGCCGATCAACGTACACGGAGATGCTGACATAGGATCTGAACCCTTGTCAAGCTATTCTGGTTATCCACTAAACATCAAGCATGCGAGGTAGATACGGAATTAGATGCACGTACAACAGGTGTGCGAGCGAATTCGCACAAGCGGTTAAGGTGGTTGTACTTAAGAGTTAAGCAAGTTGTAAAGTCGCTATTGGCATAGTAAAAAGCTTTAGACCCTAAGCACCGAGTGAGCAAAAAAAATTTACCTATGTATTATTTATAAGATCTAGTACACATACAAACGTACTGCTGCGTCAAAAACGTGCATCTGCGTACTGCTACTTACTATGAAATCATAAAATTTACGTCCAAATGGATCTGCGCACTTGGAAAACTTCATTGTCCTTACGAGGGCGGTATTTCTAATTTTTCTTCGTCATTTAGGCGTAACGCTTTTCATACAAACGCTGTGAAATTTTAGAGTACTCGTAATATCTATGCGTATTTTGTGATTTACCTGATTTAAATAATATGAAGTATTTTCAAAATTATTTGGACGAACCATTTTTTATGGTAATATATATTTCAACATTATAGTATAAAATATACATTATAAAAAACCTGGCAAACCAGAAGCATAGAAATGAAAATACTCAAAAACATGCATGCAAAATTTTACAGTTTTTGAAATATGACGTAACTACGTTCGTAAGGAAAGCGCTATAAACTAAATAATAATAATAATAACACTATCCACAATCAAAAGTATTTTAGTTTTAATAAACTGAAGCCCAACCCTATTACTAGAATAGTTTTTTAAACATTAAGATTCAGCCATTGCCTTGGTCTGATTAGAAAAATATATGCCCCAGTGGTATTTGCACATAGGAATTAGCGTGTATTCCAGCAACTGTAGGTGAGAGCCAATATCCAGTCTTCTACCATCTTCGATAATATCATGACTTATCAACTTTTGTGATAGTAGTGAAAGACTACATTATAAGTTGTATAATAGTATCGAAATAATGATGAGATGATAAATCATTTATTTTCAAACATACCTATACCTACCCTATTTTTGAACTTTGGTGAGATAGTGGTCAAGTGCTACCTAGTACAGTATAAAAAAAACCACTACTAATCTTGGGACTATTATTATTCCACAAAACTAGATGCAAATCATCACTTACTTTCCATCGATTTCTGGCCTTGTTTTTAATTAGCAACAAAACCCTTGTTCGCATGAATTAGTGGTTGAGAAAACAAATAAGAAAAAACATCACAAGGCGATTTCTCGAATTTGGTGGAAGAATTTGCTTGTTACACTAAAACTGCTCAAACGAATTAGATTCAAATGCGACTTTACAGTTTCGATCAATTTGAAACCAATCAGTTCTTCCTGGATTTCTTCAGCAACTTCACAAGAGTCCGTTTTTCAAATCAGTTTTTAACTACGAATAAATAATGTATTTTAATCAATTTTATTTGGTTCAAAATATCCTGGGAAGTAACGAATTAATTCAACAATCAACATTTGTGGATGATACCTACTTAAGGTTTTCTTTTATATTTGCCCTACTAGCGTCAAAACTTTCGTCCTACACAGTGTAGCGAACAAAGAATAACTACTTTCCTCAATTTCGCCTACCCTGCAAATAATGGCGCGAGATTTCTATTTATATTATTGTTACTATGCGATCCTCGCGTCTCTCCGGTCAGCGCCATTTGTTAGTGGACCAAATTTTGATTTCTACGAACGACCGTGAAACGTGTGGTGGTCCGCGGACCACTGGTTGGGAACCACTAACTTAGGCGGACAGATAGACAGACGGAGTGCGGATCATTAATAGCGCTTCGTTTCGCCATCTGGGTACGGATCCCTAAATAAATAAATACTAGTACCTCAAAAAATACTTTAATTTATGTTTGAATAGGAGCTTTTTGTGGCAGAAATCGAAACAACAGACTACAAAAGCAAATAAAAGTTTAGATTCCCGCCAAAGACGAAAGTTCAAAACTTTTTTTTAAACTTAATTAGATCTTATTTCCCAAGCTATATAGATCGGCCATCTGTCAAGAATGAAAAACAAAATTCTAAACACAAAAATGACTTTGTCCTGTCACGATCACTACACCAAAAAATGTCCATGTTTATTACAAAATCTCTAGGAATTTTCACTCCGTCTCATGTAAGAACCGTATACAATAGGTGCAGAATTGGCAATAGGGATTGGGTTGGTTTTGGCCATAACGGTAGTGCAAATTATAAGGATGATCCTCAATTCCCTTTCCCAGCTGTCAGGTTCAAAGAAAACACCAGGGATATTTGGGTGAGTACAATTTTGTGCCTTGTCCTGATAAAGTATATCCGTAAAGGTTAAAATGAAAGTATTTGGTTGCTGTTTTGTATTATTGTCAGGCCAGCCAGATATATCAATCTCACTTAAGGTTAAAGGCCGGTCACTTCTCCTTACAAACGTCGAAGCGTGATCACTCCTTTATCTGAGGGTTTAGATCCAGATCTAAGCATGGTATCGATATATCTCTTCATTATAAAGCCTTGAATGAATCTTGAAGTATTCATAATGAAATAAAAACTTCACAATTAACAGCATAAGCGTGATACAGAGCAATGTTGGCGTCAGGTAGTTTGTTTTATTAAGCCAGCTAATATTTGTGAAGTAAAACACCACATACAACTCGTACTTATAAACTTCCTTTATTATTCTGTAGACTCGTTATACAATAATAATCTTAATATTATATTAATTCTCTCAAACTCTGTATCCCAAAATCGTCTCTCCCATCAAAAGTCAAGTCGCGAGTCTAGTTTTCTTTTTACATCTCTCTATGCCCAGTCTCTATTGTCAATGCTCAAATAATGAGTTTTAATTTATAAATAATCGAATAACTTTACACTTGTAACTTCATAAGTTAAAAAGAGAGAATAAATTCCAGGCTCTCCGTGAGAAAGAGAAGGGAGACTGGAAGTGCCTCTGCTGTGAAGAGAAGAAGGCATTATACCGCGCGTCGTTCTGTCAGACCTTCGCAGAGTTCCAACACCCCACAGGCACTTGGAAGTACGTACTGGGCTTCGTTCTTCTTGGTACATCCTTCTGCTTCTGGGCAATGATGTTCAATCATTATTATGGTAAGATATTACGAAGTGTGTGTTGTTAGTGATCTCTGATGGTACTGAGATATCAAGAGATATGGAGTTCTATCTAACTGTGGCTCTCTTGAATAAAATCTGAGTTATAATGACTCCCTGTATATATTCAGCAACGAACGGTGTGCGTGGGAAGTGGCATAATGGAAATGATTCTTCTATGGCCTAGATTTTGTCTCGTTGTTATCTGATCATAAGTCACGAGGTAGATAACGATTGCCACGCTCGCCTAGCATATGCTTATTCAAATACAAATCTATATCGATAACAGCATTGTGTGATATTAGATGTTTTTTTGAACATCTAATTTCACTCTTGCCTTATTACTCTCAGGTTATATCAGACATATATTTAGGCAACGAATTCCACTCTGGGCCTGATTGAGATTGAACAACTTCGTACCTAAAAAATACCGATAAACATTCAACTATGCGTCGCTGCTCAAGACTTTGCACTTTGACTTTACTTTTTTGGTATAGCCCATCCATCTTGCAGATGGAAACTGTACTCCATACGGGACCGGACTTGTGCTTGGTTCTTTGATGAACCGCCTTATCCTTACATTAATATAGATCAGTACTCTAGTACTCTGCTACCACTAGACATTACTACCACTAGACCCGTAGGGTGCCGGACTAGAATGTCACCCCCCCTCAGTACAGCAGTGGACAATCCGGCTTATATAGTATCACCACCAAATGATTGTGAATGAGCTATACCTGGATGGGATTTAAGCCCTCAATTCCTGTGCGGTAGTCAACACTCCCCGTCACTAAGCTATCACAGATTCAACATTCAACTAAGCTGCAAAGAGTGAAGTTTTTCCGGCTGATGAACTCTATTGAAGCTCATTAAAGAATCCATTTATCTCTTCAGTATACGAGCCGCTCCCGCCCTCGTTATCTAAAGAGTCACAGAAGGCCCAGTTACGCAGGATGCTGGAGCTACGAGTGAACCCCATCGACGGCATCTCCTCTCGGTGGGACTACGACAACGACCGGTGGAAGCCTGGGATGGAACCTTGTAAGTACCGACTAGGACTCTAATTTAAAATTTTATCTGTTACTGACGGCAGTTTATACGGATAAAGACACATAAATTAACTTTTAATCAGCATTAAATTCTTTTCGTACTAGTTTTTAAAGTATATTTCATTATTTAAAAGCTATTGAAAACTATATTATTCTCAGGACATACTTTAAATTAGCACAGATACACAGAGCAGATGCAGCTGCAACTGCAGCCTCTGAAACAGTAGCACTAATTTGACAGCGGCTGATTTGTAGGAGACATTAAGACAGATTTTTTGAGTACTTGCTATTTTGCAATGTTGAAGATGCTATCAGGGAGAAGTGGCTCTCAAGAATATTTGAAAAAACACACCATTCGGTGCTTACTGCTTGGCGATAGGTTTTCTACTTGAGGTCGATATCTAGCCAAGTTAGTAGTCTTGAAATTCCCTACTATCATGTTTTGAAACTAAAGCTTGGAGCAGGGTAGCACCACAGGCCCAACACACTGCAGTTTACATGTTCTACCACTGAGATCGCTTCACTCACCATCACGGCTATCATCAGTGCCGATAATTATTAAAAGTTACGTACATATTATTATCCCACGTGTTTTACATAAAGATAAGTCCAAGCAAGAGCTCGAGATGTGGAGGGTAGCGTTGATGTTCATCATAATGAAAGTCCCCTTAACCTGCACTCTGGGATGCAAGTTCCAGGCGTTACTGTTTAAACTCTTGGTCTTCCTCTGCAACGCAATGGACTAGAAACCCACACGTTGAACCTACAGAAAGCTAAACAGTAATTTGTCTCTGTGTTTTTGAGATGAAATATTACAGATCGCCTGTTAATCATGAAACTGATATAATTTTATTACTTATGGCGCGGTGACTTCGAAGTGGTTCCTTGGCGTCCGACAGCAAAAAATCAACTGCTCCCTACATTGTGTAGTTTCTCTCCAATCATACAGGTAACTTCTTGCAGGTCTTTTTCCACCTCGTCTAACCAACAACGGCACCTAGGGCGTCCATGCGGATGCCGCCACCGGCCTGATGTTAGGCCCAAGTATACGCTCGCTTCGCGTCGCGAGACGATCGAGCAGTGGCTCGATCGTCTCCCATCTGCAAGACGTGGTCTAACCACCGTAGACTGTAGCGCCTTAACCTTCCCTATTACGGATGACTCCGCTGAGCCAAACTTTAATTTTATTAGCTCAATATTCTTTTCTTTATTTTCAGAACTAGTTCCTGAGAGAGTGGAGAACTCCAGGGTTTCGCGCTTAGTGTAATAACAATGTCTAATAACGTGTTTATCCCAACCATTTGACTTTCTACACCTTGACATCGTATTTTCTTAATATTTGACTGAATTATGACTCTTCGTCTCTTTGAAGAAAGATACATTTTGTGCTACTACATAATCTTATTTATTTAGTTTAAAGAGTTTTTTTTTTATATAAAATCCCATTTCATATTTGGATGTACTAGTAACTTGTGTAGATAAGGATTTTATTCTAGATCTATTGGCTTGGCCTAGTTCGGTAGGTTTCAGAACATTTTCATGTTACGGTTCTGGACTTCAATAAAAAATTGTGAATTACTTGTGGTTTTATTTTTCATGTATGTTTTTTATCATGTTACGTTCATAGTCATAATGACATTGAACAACGTTGAATGTTGTACACCGTTGAAAGAAAACGCATGTTTGGCAGGCGTCTGCGATCCCCACGCAGTGTAAGATGTCAGTTCTTCAGAAGGCGCTGCTGCCCAAAGGAATAATGTTACCAGTGCAAATGAACAAAAATTTTTCGGGCGATGCCCCGTCCACCCACTGGACTTTCCCACTGGTGGGTGGACGGGGAATTCAAGTTTCCCCCTCCACCCACTGCACTAGAGTTGGAAACAAATCAACTGCTTCATCGATATTACAAATAATAGTTTTGCTATTTGATTACTACTACTCTGAAGAAAGGCCTTAGACGTGACAGCTGTCAAAGTGACAGTTGATGTTGCAGTTTTCAGTTTCGTTTGTTGTTTGGGATTTTTTAAACTAATCTATAAAATTATATTGGTGTGCGGTGTGACAGCTGTCAAAGTGACAGTTTATGTCATATAGACAAGTGTGATTTGTGACAGGTGTCAAAGTGACATTTGATGTCGTATATTATGTACTCGATTACTTTTTATTTTCGTGACATCTGTCAAACTTTTCTAGATCTCTATGAGATCTTCATTTCAGATGACAGCTGACAAATTAAAATATGATTTATCTCGGAAACTATTGATCCTAGACTACTAGTTTCTTCACAGATATGATGGATCTCATAGAGATATTCATTTCTGACGACAGCTGTCAAATTAAAATAGTGTTTATCTCGGAAACTGTTGATCTTAGACTACTAGCTTCTTTACTGATATGATAGATCTCATAGAGATCTTCATTTCAGATGACGGCTGTCAAATTAAAATAGTGTTTATCTCAGAAACTGTTGATCTTAGACTACTAGCTTCTTTACTGATATGATAGATCTCATAGAGATCTTCATTTTATATGACAGCTGTGAAATCAAAAATAATATATGGTTAGGTTATATTTATACGTATAGGTAGGCTGCATGGATCCTGTTACAGCACAAGATACTTATTTCATCATATTTTTTCATCATTGTCTACGCGGGTGAAACCGCGGGGCTACGTTTTACTGTGACAGATAGTATAAGTAGAAAACATAAGACACATCTTGAAACACAATCTTGACACGAACATTAAAACATTTATTCTTTTGGATATATAAAGCATGCTTTGTGCTACCAAAAGCAGCAAATCTGTGTCGCAACGTTGAGTCCTTTGTCTTGCAATGATAAATATGTTTCTTATATATAGTGGTCACAGGGTCGTCTGATATAGATACTTAATTTTTTGCATTTTCGATAGCTAATGCAACGTCATTTTGCGATTCATTAGAAATGCATTACCATATGGGACTGATATTTTGTCAAATGGCTACCCTTTAAATATATTAAAATTTCATGATAAGAAAAAGTATCTTGTTAGGTATAGTATAAATAACATAACCGAAGAAATTAGTTTCACATACGTAGGATATACATGTCATTAAGTTTTTATATTTATGTATGTAAGTAGTTAAAATTAATAAAGAAATAATCCAATAGCGATTGTTTTACATTACATATAAGAGCCGTAGCAATAATTCTGTAGGACCAATACCACGGGTTTTTTTAACCCATTATAACTACCAATCACCTTGATAGTATGATGGGTTTTTGGTTGGCCATCACACAACTACTTGCAGGAAATAAAAAATCATGTGTAATATTTTTAAATGATATATATGAAAATGAGTGACATAATTTGATGTCACATAATCAATTTTGATTTCCTATTTGGTGGAGCATTGTCCTAAAAAAATGGTACCTATAAATTGATTTAAGATGCAAAACTGTCAAAGTGGCATTTGATCTTTTATTTTACTTAACAGTGCTTTCAAATTTGTATAATAACTGTTATCCGAAATGAAGATCTCTATGAGATCTATCATATCTGTGAAAAAACTAGTAGTCTAGGATCAATAGTTGCCGCGATAAAACACTTTTAAATTTGACAGCTGTCATCCGAAATGAATATCTCTGTGAGATCTATCATATCTGTGAAGAAACTAGTAGTGTAGGATCAATAGTTTCCGAGATAAACACTATTTTAGTTTGACAGCTGTCATCTGAAATGAAGATCTCTATGAGATCTATCATATCTGTGAAGAAACTAGTAGTCTAAGATCAATATTTTCCAAGATAAACACTATTTTAGTTTGACAGCTGTCATCCGAAATGAAGATCTCTATGAGATCTATCATATCTGTGAAGAAACTAGTAGGGTAGGATCAATAGTTTCCGAGATAAACACTATTTTAGTTTGACAGCTGTCATCCGAAATGAAGATCTCTATGAGATCTATCATATCTGTGAAAAAACTAGTAGTCTAGGATCAATAGTTGCCTCGATAAAACACTTTTAAATTTGACAGCTGTCATCCGAAATGAATATCTCTGTGAGATCTATCATATCTGTAAAGAAACTAGTAGTGTAGGATCAATAGTTTCCGAGATAAACACTATTTTAGTTTGACAGCTGTCATCCGAAATGAAGATCTCTATGAGATCTATCATATCTGTGAAAAAACTAGTAGTCAAGGATCAATAGTTGCCGCGATAAAACACTTTTAAATTTGACAGCTGTCATCCGAAATGAATATCTCTGTGAGA
Organism: Plagodis pulveraria; assembly: GCA_963890685.1. NCBI lineage: Eukaryota > Metazoa > Arthropoda > Insecta > Lepidoptera > Geometridae > Plagodis > Plagodis pulveraria. The sequence continues at coordinate 1,555,858 of OY982971.1, forward strand.
TCTATCATATCTGTGAAGAAACTAGTAGTGTAGGATCAATAGTTTCCGAGATAAACACTATTTTAGTTTGACAGCTGTCATCTGAAATGAAGATCTCTATGAGATCTATCATATCTGTGAAGAAACTAGTAGTCTAAGATCAATATTTTCCAAGATAAACACTATTTTAGTTTGACAGCTGTCATCCGAAATGAAGATCTCTATGAGATCTATCATATCTGTGAAGAAACTAGTAGTGTAGGATCAATAGTTTCCGAGATAAACACTATTTTAGTTTGACAGCTGTCATCTGAAATGAAGATCTCTATGAGATCCATCATATCTGTGAAGAAACTAGTAGTCTAGGATCAATAGTTTCCGAGATAAATCATATTTTAATTTGTCAGCTGTCATCTGAAATGAAGATCTCTATGAGATCTAGAAAAGTTTGACAGATGTCACGGAAATAAAAAGTAATCGAGTACATAATATACGACATCAACTGTCACTTTGACACCTGTCACAAATCACACTTGTCTATATGACATAAACTGTCACTTTGACAGCTGTCACACCGCACACCAATATAATTTTATAGATTAGTTTAAAAAATCCCAAACAACAAACGAAACTGAAAACTGCAACATCAACTGTCACTTTGACAGCTGTCACGTCTAAGGCCTTTCTTCAGAGTAGTAGTAATCAAATAGCAAAACTATTATTTGTAATATCGATGAAGCAGTTGATTTGTTTCCAACTCTAGTGCAGTGGGTGGAGGGGGAAACTTGAATTCCCCGTCCACCCACCAGTGGGAAAGTCCAGTGGATGGACGGGGCATCGCCCAATATTTCATATAAAATTTTCCTTCTATTATTTTTTGTTCAAAAGACTATTAGGAAAGTATTAGATTACCATAAATAGAAACTGCCCACTTCCAAGATTTACTCCTTTAACTAGTATATATCCTACTACTATCCTTTAACTACTATTATAATAATTTAGTAGTGTTCTTTGTAGCATAGGAATAAAGTGGTAATCATTTGGCAAATGGTTTTTTCCTGTTTACCAACTTCGATTACATCAACTTACCATCTGGAATGATTGTCGTGAAAGACTAGTAGTTTTTAAGTTTATCCGTTGCATACAAAATACAAAATCTTCCCTCTTTATAATATTAATGTAGATCAGACATTTCAAACAAGCGGTCCTCTAAGCTTTTGCCTGCGGCCCGATCATATTTTTGTTATTGATGTCATAGAAATTCAGTGTTAAACCTATTTGAAACAAAAAATTGACAGTATTGGTGCACACTTGACTCTTACTAGCACTTACCTTATAATTACCAAGAAATACGGGAGTTTGCTTGCAAAATTATATCAATGTTTGGAAGCACCTACAAGTGTGAGCAATTATTTGCCCTAATAAGGAAACATCTCCTGCGAGATCGCGACTGACCGACGCACTTGGATGCAGCTACTACAACTAATTTCCGCAGCTAAAATTACCCTCCAAATGGATTATTTTTGTTAAAGACAAATGATGTCAAATTTCTGAGAAAAGATTGTTGTAACATTTTCCTGCAATTTTATTAGAAATTATTAAATAAATGATTACCATCATGCACCACTCTATCTTAAGACCCCTCCTGACATGGGTATACTGGGTATGTCCTAAAACTGCATCCCTAACCACCGGAGGACGGACAGCAGCTTCCCCTTGGTTAACGTTGGTGAGCATTCTGCGATCCTCAACCCGCCTGCTAAGCGTGGGGATTATAGCAAATTCCTGTTTTGAAGGGGGAGATCATCGTCCAGCATAGAGTTGACGTTTTCTCGTTGATGATGATGACCGCTCTGTCATTGAATTTTTTTTTCTTTAGGGTTGGGTTTTGCGGCCCACTGACGCCACAATTTTTATGCATTTGGCCCACGAATGACATTGAGTTTGACATGCCTGATGTAGATAATCACTGACTATTCAAGAAATCTCGACATCTGCTTGACTCACGGTACATATTTGGCAGGGACGAATTAAATGTCAAATCGGGGCTAAAAGTTTATATCTAAGTACCTACCTATGTCACCTGATTTCTACATAATTAAATCCCAGGCTCTGTATATTATATATGTATCAATACATTTTCTATATAAATATATATTTTGTAACTGTATGTTATGGCTCGATAATTGCCGCCAAGTTATTAATTTTGGTACCCAGTTTCCAATTGTTTTGACCATTTCCGTTTATTAATACTTAACATAGGAGGAGAAAAAAAACAAGTTCAAAACTAAGCTTCAAAAGCTAATTACGAATTAGTTTTAATTCCATCACCCTGAGACATATGGCTTTAATTTGTTTATATTATTTTTTAAATGATTTATATATTTGTATGATTTCGTAAGTCGTTTCCTTTTAACTATTTATTACAATTTTACTATACTTTAAGTTTATGTCTTTATTGCGATGAAAGTGTTGCAATTCTTGATAACAGTAAATGTCCAAAACCCCATACTTATTGTTTTAGGATTCCGTAGTTTAGCTGTAGTTTTTTTAGAGTAGGGTTAAACAACTGCTTATTATTATAAGTACTTAATATTACTATGTACTGTATCCTGATAATTAATTTAAAAGCTGTTGTGTAAAATATCACTTGTGACAAAATATAAGTCTATTTTCCAAGGATGCGTCAGACAGGCGGTGGTAATAATAATAAGTCTTTGTTTCGGGTAACTTTACAATAACAATATTTAGTAAATAAAGCTATCCTATGACCTATCTTAATAAATATCTTATAGTCATATATAATAATAAAAAAAAACACTACAGAAGAATCACTTATTGCTAAACACTACATGGTTCAGGTTTTCTCTTCATTGTTTTTTCATATTAAATTAATTATTATTTGTAATATCGATGAAGAAAATGATTTCGTTCCCACTCTAGTGCAGTGGGTGGAGGGGGAAAATTGAGTTCCCAGTCCTGACCAGTGGGAAAGTCCAGTGACGGATCCAGGACGGGGCATCGCCTGTCTCTATGCTGCCTTCTTTCCCTTAATGGTCGATAAACTACCCCTGCTGGCCAAAAGTCTGGAGTCAAGAACATTTCCGCGGGCGAAGCTGGAACCTGGAGCGCATACGGCATAGTACTGGAACCTGGAGCGCATAATATCGTGGACCAATTTGTATTTATATACACTGGACTCATATGATATTAAAGAAATTTGAAGCGCTCCTAGCGAAGTTTATTTAGCTGTTCTTAACCGATCAGCAAAGTTAAGCAACGCCGCGGTCATGAGTGGGATGGGTGACCGCTAGTGACATTACTACTGAGCGCTTCCGTGCTTCGGAGGGCACGTTAAGCCGTCGGTCCCGGTTGTTGTCTTAAGATGGCAGTCGTTAGGTATAGCGTGGTGGTAGGGTATTTTGCGAATGCCGCCTGGCTAGCTACCATCTAGCTGAACTTGAGAGGCAGTACTTCTAGGTTAGCCTGAACACCATCTTCGACCACATCATCACTTACCATCAGGTGAGATAGATATCAAAGGCTAACCTATCAGTCATAAAAAAAGATAGCCCTAAAGCAGAATTTTCACCTAGTACTGATATGGTCCTTATTAGGTAAACTATATTTTTAATCTCTCTTTTAAAACTTATTGAGGTATGATGGATGGATAAATAAATAAACTCTTTATTAAACGCCTAAAACTAAAACAAAATGAAAGACATATAGCTTACAATAGTGAACAACAGGCGGCTTTATCGCTCAATGCCACCTATTGTTAATAACGTGTATGTATGGTTAGGAAAAAAAACCGGCACTAAGTCAGTAAGGAAATTGTCAACTGGCATTAAACAGTGACAACAACATTTAGCGGAATTAACTAAAACTAATAGATTTAGATTCTAAGCAATTATTCAAATATAATTACATATATATACCTAGTCAATATTGTTACGAGCTGAGGGTTCGGGATAAATAATGCAATACGTTTTCAGCAACTGACACCTTTATTCCACAGTTCTACAGTCACTTAACACTTTACTGAACACAACACTAAAACACTGACTGTTTGCACTTTACAGATACACTAGTCACACACTTCACTCACTTTAACTATTCGCGCTTGGAGCACTTGGTCCAAAGGTAATCGCACTGTTTCTCGTTTCGAACTCAAAGTAAGACTGTCTCGTCGGCCCGGACCCGACCCTATTTATACCCAAAGTCAAAGCTTCAAGAATATTCTACACTAGTCTAGATAGAAAAACAATAGGGGCCATAAATCACTCGTTTAACGTAAACAACTTTTGTATGCAATTCAATGGAAACTAACTACTACTTATACTGTGGTTGTTTACTATTTGCCTGAGAACAAAAGGCGACCCTTTTTTATAACGTTTTTTTGTGAAGAGTAGGTACATTCTTTGTTTCTAATGCTTGTTTACCGACGTTGGATTATTCTAGATTGTTCGAGCTCTTGCGCCGTAACAATATGTTGATACGGAACACTGTATCCAAACATTACTTACTCTTGACCAGTTTATATAAATATTGGTGTTATTACATGAAAAGTTATTATTTTAAGTTACCAGGCGTGTTATCCAGTTTTATACAAAAATATAATATATATAGAAATGATTGAAAAAACAATTAGGAAGTTATATGTAGTTTTAGCAATAGTAATTATTGGAGTGATATCGGAAATAATTGGTCACAGAGAAGCTCCGGCATCTGGGGTGGTCGATAGTTCTGATAAAAGTAAGTTTTTTTAATATCTATAATGACTACGCCGAGATAAAGGTAAGGTTACTGTAGTCAGTATTTTACTGTTATACCAATCAAGAAGTTCATACTGAATAGGACACACGGTACAGGTAAAAACTAAGCACTTTTTTATGGGATTGTGTCGGGACAAGCACGATGCCCATGATGTGAAGCAGTAACATGTGCTTATTACAGACGCATTTCGACACAAGTAACGAAGTGCACTGTGTCCGTCATTCTGAAATGAGTTCCAACACCAAAGGACTATCACATTTATCTGATATAGCGCGCAGTCTGTTCAGCCATGAATTAGACTTTTTGGCGTCAAAAGGCGTCAAACGAGCCAGCACGTGCTTATGTGAACATATTTAAGGTAAAAGCACTAATGCCCGACATTGAACTAAAAGATGACATTTTCGACAAAAATCGTTTCTAATAAGAAAACTAATCATTTAAATAACATTGCCATTGATGTTAAAGACACCTAGTGCTATCTATGATACGTGCTCGAAAACTTAAGTCATTGTCCGAAGCAAATTTAAAATTGGCGTCAGTTTGCAACAAACAATGGGAGCAGGTTGACGTTATGCGCGTAATTCTTACTGTTTTTCTTAAGGCAACTGACTTTTATCTTATATGATTTTGTCTTATATATATGATTTTTGGCTACTGCTGGTTTCAATATTATAAATATGTGAAATTATTGATTTATTAGGACCATTTCCTTGCTATTTTAGCTTGTTTTTGTATACATTTTAAGTGGTGTTTACTATTGGTACCAGAAATTAATCAAAACCTAAAAGATGACACGTGTGTCTTCTACTAAGGTTACACCGAACTGAATTTGTTAGCTTGGTTTATTGCAAATTTAGCCTTTATGTTGTAAAAATAAAGTTCTGTCTGAGTTTCGTTTGTTTTACACTAGTCTAACTAAAAGAAGACAGTGTCAACTATTAGGGTATACTAGGTGTTAACTATTAGTTTCAGATTAAGGTTCGATCACGATGCCGCCATCAAAGGGTCAGATGTTTCGATACTCCGTCATAATTTCCACGAAGTCTCTGGCATAATATGGGTGAAATCATTCCTAGTCCCTTGAAAAGAGTTTGGGTTTTGGCCAGCACCTAAAGAAAATTCTAAAAAAGAAAAAATACCCTCTGTAGTGTCTTCCAAGCAATGGCAACAATATTACGAAAACAAGGAGAAAAAATAATGAAATGAACGAAACGAAGAAAAGGAAATTAGAAGAAAGAAACAACAGGTTAAGAAAAAACAGAAGAAAGAAACTTAAGGATGCTCAGAAATTAGCTAAGAAAAGTCAATAGGTTGTGAAAAAGAAAACTAACAAGACTGATATCTGTATTGGCTCAAGTACTGAAGAGGAATGGATAGAATTTGGAGATAGCTTAGATGATCTAACTGACGAGCGTGAGATTGACAATGAAGAAGAATATTTATATACAGATGAAGAAAATTACCATAAGGAAAATGAGTTCACGCCTGGTGATTATGTTATTATTAACTTTCCTGAAAAAAAGAAGTTTCACAAATTTATTTGCGTTGTCCAAAAAATATCGGACAAAGAGATTGAAGTGATGGCAACGGTAAGCATTGATAAAAACAAAACTGTATTTAAAGAAAATGAAAAAAATATTAGTATAGTAAGTGAATCTCAAATAGTGGAAGTTCTCAATGCGCCAAAAATGATTGGTGCAGGTGATAGATTTAAGTATAAATTTGATTTTCCATTAAATGTTCGCGGGTGACTTGATGTGATAATTATGTTTATGTATTGAATAGTTTAGAGTACTTAAAATGTCAAAAACTAATTACATTTAACAAGCTATATGGCTAAATACTGATTTTCTGTAAATTTATTTTTATGATATGTAATTTGATTATATTTTGTTACTTAATTCGTAATTTTAAAGCACAAGCTGTGCTCGTTTGTCATTTTAAAGTATTTTTTGTTGATTTGTTTTGATAAAACATAATATTAATGTGATGTTATAGTCATGTCTACAGTTAGTGCCAATTGATGTCTATTTTTGGTAAATTTGATTTTTGATGCTGTCATCTTTTAGTGTGTACGGCAAACTTACGAAAAAAATAATTCTTTGTTAAAAATACTACAGTCCTAAAGTAATCAATATGAAAAAGGGAATTTCTAAATGTTGCTCTAACAGTTAAAAAACATTGTAACTGTAATTTTTTGATAAATACATTTTATTTTTGAGAATGAAGTTTGATTTTTCCTTAATGTGTCTAGCATTAGTGCTTTTACCTTAATGCACTGCAGAATCGCGGAAGTCGCAACAACGCAACGGCTTAAACGCGTTATGGATTGGATCCGCCGAGCATTGCAAGCTTTTTGAGTAGGTATAGTTCAACAATAGCCACGCCATCCTGTATTGAGCTGTATCAGCCGGATTGTCCACTGTTTAACACAGACATTATGATGGGGATTGCCTTAATCCCCACGCTTGGCAGGTGTCTCAGGGATCGCAGTTTAAGATATCAGTTCTTCGGACGGCGGCACATCTTCCGTTATTTTACCTTTAGTCACCTCTTAAGACACCCACCGGCAGCGAAGGTTGAGTGGCATTCTAGCCCAGGGCTAGAAGTAAAGTTACTTTCACTACATCTGTACATTTGGCAAATCTGCAGGCCAACGTATTCCCGCTCTACTGAGACTGACTGATACTGCTCTGCATTCCCTCTCGATTTCAGAGTTAAGGTCCGTTAAAGTGCCCTAAATATTGAAATTGAAGCACTCTTTCGAATTTTACCGTTGAGTGTTACAGGTGGAAATAGATATGCAACTTGACACCCGCTTTAAAAACCATAAATTTAAGCTTGCATTATAAAGAAGCCCATTTGCAAAATTTTGTGATAGTTGACAGAAAAAGCAGCGCCCGCCGGTCCATCCGCAAACAGGAGTGGCAGTACGAGGGCCTTCCTATAGAGTTTCCTGGTTACAGAAGGCATCTTGATAACGAGGTTTTGCCATCGAAGACTCATCCTACTCCCACCAGTATGTACTTATGTTCTTCCTTTTTCTTACTTGAATGTTGTGAAAATATTTGCACATCGGCTCAGCGTGCAATGTATCTAAGCCATTGAGATGAGACAATAACTATGGCGGTACAAAGGTCAAGTTTATTACTTATGGAAGGCATTACAATGTCACGCGAAATAAAACTCATACCCTTTAGCAAATTATATACTAGTGTCTTTCTGTCTATTTCATAACAGATTGACAAATATTAGACGCACTCTCACCTGCAGTCTCGTAGATTGAAGTGATCATAAATTTAAATATAAATTTAAAAAAAATATCATAATTTTAATGGAGTGTTAACCTATATCATAACACCTCATATATAAAAAAGATAAGCTCAAAACTCTAATAGAACAACTAAATTCCGTGCAGATTCCTAATACTGTAGAGAAACTTACTGTATCCGCTAAATCAGATTCAACCTACTGCCATAAAAAAGTGGTGCGGGCAGAATAGCACCAGGGTTCTAAATCACTTTTCCGAAGGAACCCCAATCGTATGTGCTTCGGTTATCGCTGACAGTTACCAAGGAGACCATTCAAGGATGAGGAAAATTCTCTCAAACCGAAGCTCGGCCTTCGGCCTCGCAAGTTCCTAAGATTTAAGATTACTACAACTGGTAACATTGAAGGTATTTTTTTACTGAAATCGTACTAGGGATTCTAATTTGACAAAAAACTTGTATGATATTTTTATCATTTAATTATATTTTTATTCCATAGTCTAATCGTGTCAATTCTATAGTATGACAGTATTATGTTTGTTGAGTAAAATATCATTACAATTACACAATAGTACCTAATGATGTTTTCTAAAATACACATTTTAAATGGTTACTACTAGATATTTTTTGTTTCGATTTGTAAGATTACTTTAATGCAAAGAAGTTTTACTTCTTAACGATAAATTCGTCCTAATTCTGCTTATATTATTCGCAAGTAGTCGTATAGTATTATTCCGTACATTTAATTTTTGATCTTGACACTCTGAATGTGTCTCGAGATTTCTGTCTAGATTTTAAATGTAGATAACTATAACAGTGGGAAAGAAAGTGGCCCGGCGCCGGCTGCACCGAAAGGCCAAAGGGCTGGCAATAGACATGCCGTTACGAAGACAAATTGACAGCAACAACAAAATCGAAAATAAGGCCAATCTAACAACGACCAGTGCCTCGAGTACGAGTAAGTCCCTCTCTCAGTAACTACTATTCTGGAATTCAAAAACATTTTTGGAGTTGTTGAGTTTTCCAGTTCAGCAATCTTAGGACCCTGGCCTGCAGCGAGCGGTCTATAGTTCTGAGTTCTGCGTTCCGCGTTCAATCAATAACACAAAGCGAGCGGTCGACTACTACAGTTTTGCAATCTTACTTAAATGTTATACGCACCACGCTCTCTACTTTCACGTTTTTTTTAATTACTATCTATTAAATCATATAGCAAAGCTGTTCGATGTTATTTTTTCGTACTGTCTGACTTTCCGACCAATGATTGCCATTAAGCAGTCAATTGAAATAGAACTCTGACAGAACGTGCGTTCTCTAGACCACCGCTGTCTGACAGCTTTCGTGTATGCATTCATTAGAGGGATAGCATACTTCGCAGTGCGTGACCGCAACTCTGAACCTTCGACTACTCGCTGTGGTCCCGCGTGGTTGGCTCTCAAGGACACCGTTCTGCTTGCGATGCTAGTAAGCATACAGCCGGACAGGCAGCCAGCGGAGACAAGTTAATAAGGCTCCCATTATCCCGTTGGCTCTGGAACCCTACAAAATGCAGTAAGGGAAAGCTTCTGTACGTTGTACTCTCTACAAAAACACCGTCTATTTTCTAGACACACCGACAACAACATCATCAACGCAACCACCAACGACAAATAGTCCGACGAGAGCCGCCTCCCCACCACTTGACCGCCGCTACCGCAGGATCTACAATCCTGATGAGGTCGCCACTATTGAAGAGTTCCCATTCATGGCTGCCCTGATGGTGAACGAGGAGCTGTGGTGCGGAGCGGTCGTCATATCCAGGGATAGTGTGCTCACTGCTGCTCATTGTTTGCAGCTGTAAGTATTCATGGGTTTTGAAGCAAGCATTTGAATCGCTTGTAGCATAGTTTGATTAGCCGTTCTTAACCGATCAGCTAAGCAACGTGCGCTGGGTTCATGACTTGGATGGGTGACCGCTAGTGGCATTACTACTGAGCATTTAAAATGTTCGCAGGAAACGTTAAGCCGTCTATCCTGGTTGTTATCATGGGATGGCAGTCGTTATAGCATGGTGGTAGGGCATTTTGCGAATGCCCGTCCGGCTAGCTACCACCCTCAAGTAGAAATTCTGTCGCCAAGCACCCAACGATGTGTTCCGGCAGCTGTCCTTTGAGAATTCAGAATTCAGTAATTCTAGGTACCATCAGGTGAGAGAGCGGTCAAAGGCTAGACCATCAGAGCTATAAAAATAATGGTACCCAGTCTTCACACTAAATAAAAAGGTACACAGTCCTCGCATTACCACGCAGTCTTCGTAATACTAAGACTCCTAAGGCGAGCGTTAAGTTTGTATTAAACCCTGTCGTGAGCCTAATGTGCAGCATACCTCACTCACAGCGACCTCAGTTATGGAATGCTGCTTATTAGTTGTATTTTCCCCTTGTCGCAGCATGCAATAGGAGATATGTCACTGGCAATACACACTGCTCGCGACTTTGGGTTACAAAGCCCTGTGGAATGTTGCTGTCTGTACGTGTTGATGATCTTATTTGATTAAATTGACGAAGGTGCCTTCTTTCTCTATCTTGTATGAAAAAATATAGAAGAAGACTATTCTTTCTTTTCCAGGCAATATAACAACCGCTTCTTCCGTGAATATGTCAAGATGCTCTCCATCCGAGTGGGATCCACCAACGCGACATCCGGAGGCGAAGTTCTAAGAGTATCTGAAATCTTCTTCCATCCTAACTACAAGCCACAGACCCTGGAATTCAACGTGGCAGTGGTGAAAGCTCACAAGAACATGACCTTAGGGAAGGAAGATCCCAAGGTTGACTTGATAGAGTACGCAATGGATAAGATCGTCCCTGTGGATAATCAGATCACGTTTTTGGGGTGGGGTTCAGTGCTGGTAAGTATTTTGTTTTTATCTGAATGCTCTGAACCGTGGTCATGGTGAGTGCCTTATAATTATGGTGCCAAGTTAAGGAGTTAAGCTATTTGTCAAATGGTAACCGTCATGCGATATTATTACCTAACTACTAGCTGTGCCCCGTGATTTCACTCACGAAGACAATGATTAAAAGTGATGATGATGTGTTAAACCAGGACCTAAGCTATCAATATTCCAAGCTTTATTTAAATAGGTTCAGACATTTAAAACATATAATAAGACATATAAAAAAAACCGTACCGCAACCTTCATCAACCTCTTCAAAAAGTTGGAACTTTTTCAATAGAGACAGCACACCAGTAAAGTGAGCTGGATTTAAAAGAGGAGTGAAAAAACCTCTTGATATTGATCAATTCTGCTGCTGGGAGCTGAGATGAGTTATTAATTTGTTGTTTGGTAGATGTTGCTTTATCAGCTCCATTATTTTAGTTAGGTGTCACGGCGCGACACACGCGACATCTGCAGCTTCAGGGCAGGTAACGGAGAAGCAGCAACTGGAAGGATGTTTTTTACATGAAGCTAATATCGATTGTCTTATTGCTGTGCCCAAAAAAAAAATCTCCTATTTGACTTCCCAGGGCGCAGGCGGCGTCGGCGGCCAGGTGTTGCTCCAGAAGTTGGAGCTACCGGTGTATGATTTGGCTGACTGCCAGGAAGTTTATGGACGGTAAGAATACAAATATAAATATGCAGTTGTCATTGATTGAAATACCAAGTGTGGTATCGGTCCAGTCCTCATACTTGCCGGGTCGAATTTAATAAGAATTCTTATTCTTGCCCGAAACCTGGCTGCCGCCTTAAGGCCTCCTGCCAGTATTTTTAGAAATATTCGACTAAAACTCGCTTTTCGCGTCATACGCGTAAGAAACGGGTGTATACGCCAAACTTTGTTTCTAAAACACGCAGTGTACAGTACTTTTCTGTGGTTCACATTCACTTGCTCAGTGATTGGTTGAAATGCCATCCCACTGAGAAATTAACATTTTACAGTACCCTGGCATCCTCTACCCGTGCGGTTGGTAGGTAATTAAACATGAAGGTGCACATTGAAAGCCACGGAAATTATTAAAAAAAATGTTTCCACCATAGCCAATAAATAAACATATATAGAAAAGTTTCGTATTCTTGGGTAATATTTCGGAGAAACATTGGCATATGCGCCATTACCCGTGGTAATAATGTAATTTAACGTAATAAACACGTTGATTAGTCGAATTTAATTAAAACTTTATTTGGCTTACAGTGATTTGGTGACACGGAACAATTTCTGCGCCGGATACATTACACTGAATAAAAACGTCTGCAACGTAAGTTTAACATGTTTTTGATTACTGGTAGCTTAGACTTTCAGCACTTTCTCGATTGGTTAGAGATGACCTGGTAATATGTGTTAAATAAGAAACTAAATAAAGAAAAATGTGTCATGTACAGCTGCCGGAACACAGCGCTAGGTGCTTCACGATGGGAAACAAGAAGCATAGTTATTAGGCTCAGCAATATGCGTACAAAATTTCACCGAGTTTGAACCCTTTCTGGTATTTAATATATGACGAAACTACGTTTGTATGGATGATTTGAAGCAGTGATGGCTCAGTAGCATTGGCTATGGACTGCCGCGCAACAGGTCCATGCATATGTTATAGGCTGAGGTTAGTCCGCTTAACATCAGGTGGGCCTCGAGCTTGTCCTGCCACAATAAAAAAAAAAAAAAAAAAAGCGCTTCGTGCACTCTACTCTTAACGTGCCCGTCGAAACACGGAGAGTTTTATACAAATAAATCCTTTTCATTTTTCAGCATGACGCAGGAGGCCCAGCCATAATGGACGGAAAGCTGATCGGTATCCTGTCGTTCTCGTCAAAGCGCTGCGACCAGGCTGACCAGCCCGCGGTCTTCTCCACGGTTGGAGCCATCGCACCCTGGATCGAGAGCTTGGGAGAAAAGAAATTTCAACTGAGGTATGTAAAATGAGATAATAAAGGTATAATTAATATGGAATCATTACCTATGGCAATAATTACCTATGGAATCATCATTTTATTCTCATGAACAGCTGGAAGAAGTCCACCGTTGAACATTGGCCCTTCCACATTGTAGTATTGCTATAATCCCCATGTTTGGCAGACGTCTCGCACGGTAAAAAAGCAGATATCTGAAGGAGCTGACCACTTGGTATTTTTCCCTTCGTCACCTCTTACAACTCACACAGAAAGATATGGGGGGGAGCAATTATATTCTTTATTGTGTAGGTATCTAATTTATATACAACAATCACAATAGATTTTTCACGTGATGTTGTTCATTGGAAATCTGCAAGGTAAAGTGCTTTTTTATCCGCAAGCATGGAAAACACATTTAAAATTCGACAACAGTTCAAGTAAAATAAATTTGCATTCAATATTATCAATTGTAGGCATTTTAATTTATTTTTAAATGTTATTTTACACCACTTTATAATATAGTATTAGTTTTAATATGAGAATGTAGTGAGGTGAAAAATTTAGTTTCTGTCGACAACAAAGTTGTTTTGCGTCTCGTAGGTACCTTTGAAACTTTCGCTACGCTCAGGATTCCATTTTTATAACCGCTCGCTTCGCTCGTGGTTCTATCCAAGAATCCTTAGCTTCCTCAGGTTTTAATACAAGTACGCGCGCCGAATAACAAATAACTATTTTTTTATTTTACAGAAATACAGCACTCAAGACTGGTGAAGTCCTAGTACGTGGAGACTAAAACAAATAAAGTACCTAATATTTACTTAGTAAACAATAAATGTAAGCTATCAGTATACATTGGTACTTATTTCGTTGCAATCTTTATCACAGATATGAAGTGCACTGCGAGCGTGTTTAAGAGAAGGTAAATAAAAGGTTGTTCGTCAACTCATTACTACAATCGATATACCCCTGTTACTGCATTAGTATTTCCCGAGTAGTTTCACCCTTTTTTAGCGTTGGGGAAAATGCGTCGTACTGCCCTTCCACCACGGAGTGGTGTGGTGGTGAGCGTAAGGAGGATGTGTGGTGCTTGCACGTGAACTACGCGGACTCTAGGACATGTAGCCACGAACCATATCACCATTCAATTTCTCATCAATAACACATTTGCGAAAGCACAATATACATATTTTATGGGAACGAAGGGAATTTGAAATGGCAAGGTGGCTAAGTTTCGTCTAGTTAACCGTTTTTATGAAATACCCTTAGTTGTTCAAAACATAGGACAAACACTTGCGAGGTTGCAATACATTATCCTAATGTCAAACTTGACATTTATCTATGTATATATGGTATTTATTTACTTTGTATTTACAATTACGTGAGTTTGGCACAATATATTTTATACAAATACACACAAACATGCATGAATACTTAGTAACTTTTGGCTTTCATTTATTAGGTAATATTATGACCACTTGCCACTTTTTTGATAGGTAATCAGGGTGTTGGTAGATAGTAAAGGGCCTGTAGTGCGCCTTATGTGCAGCAACATAACCTACTCATATTGATAAATCGCCATTGCTGGATCGCTAGCTAGCTGCTCTTATGTAGCTGGCTCATATAATCATCTAAAAGGGTATATAGCTGTGCCATTGAAGCACTCGTAGCGTAGTTTTTCTTAATCGATCAACTAAGATAATCATTTCTCTGCGCTCATGACTTGGATGGGTGACCGTTATAGTGGCATTATTACTGAGAGTTTCCGTGCTTCGGAGGGTGTTGTTGTCTTAGGACGGCAGTTCGTCAACAAACACGAGTCAGAATTTTCGGTCAGAACAGAAATATCGGTCACGTCTGGTGAGGCGTGTCCGTATGATCCTAGTTAATTATCAATAATAATATTATATAAGTAACGTGAGTAGGCATGTAAGTACGTGGTGGTTGAATTGGTGCTGATTGCTGCTAGCTATGTGGATAGTTATGACTATTATTAACCAAGAAAATAAAAATATGTCTTCTTATATAGTTTGAAGCATATCGCTTAGCTTGTTTGCTCGCTCGTGCACGTGTGCCCACATAAGCATCATTATATTAAGTTGCAGGTTTATAAATTACCTTTTCGTAAATTTATCATTACTCTTTATTTTATTAGAGCACAAAAGTGCCCGTTCGATACTTTTTATTTTTGTTGAATGCACATAGTTATGTTTAAATCACAATCCAGTTCAGAACTAAACATATTTATTATATATACATATTGTAAACTTAGTTGATGTTATGATTGTTATTTGTATTGTGCATCTAAATAAATAAATAAAATAAATAAAAGTCGAGTGCTGCGTTACATCACTAAACCGTTACAATTACGTGAATGTTTTTAATTGTGATGAAAAATGGATCCTGTATGATAATGGATCCTGTATGGAAAAACTAATCACAACGGTTGAACCCAGGAGAACCGGCCAAATCCTGCCCAAAGCGAAAGTTGACTCAAAAAAAGGTACTGGTAAGGTCTGGTCGACCAGTATTGGTGTCATCCAATACAGCTTCCTATGGTCTGGCTAGACGATCACGACAGATCTGTATTGACAAACATGATCGAAAAGCAAGCCGTTGAACAACCGAGACTGTTCAATTGATCTGGCGCTTCAGTACAAAACGCTAGGTGTATATCTCCAGATTACTCAATTGAAATAACTTTATTTTTAATATGCCAATATTTAGAGCATATGAATACCAAATCAAAATTTAGGTGCCAAATGAACTTCGATGCTACGTCTGATTAGTAGTGTGTTAGCTGACGTTATGGTCTCCAGAGAATACTTGATTTGTTCATATTGTTTCTTCAGGAATACAGCACTCTTAGATAAATAAAACGATTAATTACAATCAATAATACTTATATTTCTCTAATAAATAAACACACCACCGTCCACACTAACTGCGTAACGACAAGACAAAAAAAACATTTTTAACCTTATTTTCCAAACATTATATATTTTCTATTAAACATACAACATTGAATAACATACAACTGTATGAATATACATTAATATCTTTTTTTGTGTTCTTAGCGGATCTTCGACGTTAAATTCAAATGGAATGACGATACCGAGCTGAGTAATCCATAATTTTTTTAATATTCGTTATATATATGGCAAACCAAGCGTTAAAGTATTTACAGCAAAACGACTACTTGCAGCATTTCCCGCTCGAAACTGACACAGGGAGGGATGTTTCATCAGCTGATTATCGCGCGCGAACATCTGTCAGATATGACAGCTACATCTGTTTTACTTTAGAAGCACGAGTTTCATTACTCTTCTGCCGCGCGCTTTTCCAATTAAAACCTCCTTGGCCACTTCACAAGGTTGCGTTTCATAAAAGGACTGTGCCAAAGAGTTTTTATAATTATTGCTTTTTCAGTTTCATCAGCTGATTTTCTCAAAGATCTGCCAAAGACAGCTATACTTTGTTAGAAGCACGTCTAGTGAGTGCCATTCTGCCGCGCCTAAATGCCCTTATTAACAGAGAGTAATAACAACTATTGGATGATCGCATAGGTATAATCAGCGATAGAGATAAGTAAGATAGTAAAGAATTCCTTAATTTAAGCGGTAGTTCACATGCAGTTCAGGTTTGATGTCATAGACCAGGCCGAGGATGTCCTTGATAACCTGTAAGAAATAAAAAAAATACAGTATTTATAACAATTATATCTACCAATAAATAATGTACCAGTTCTATCATTAGTACCACAGCACAGCGAGGAAATTATTGCCAAAGTCAATGTTTCCCGGACTGACAACACTTAGTTACTGGCGGCTCGAGCGGTGAAGGAGAGCATTGATATATCATAAAGGGGTCCCTTAACCCTACTCCTGGGTTGCAAGTCTCAGGCCCCTCTGGCCTCTTCCTCTGCAACGCTATGGACCCGGCACCCGCATAGTGAATACATGGAATGCTAAGAAATTCGTCTCATAATACAGTTTATCAACCTGATTAGAATTTAAATGTTATAAACTAAACCGGCAAAAAACACTCACGTTGATTAGAATTGTTAGGATCTCCATATCTGAGGCAGGCTAGTATTTGCAAAATACTCTTAACACCATGCGATGAAGCACAATCCCGCAGCAGGATTTAAGGATCTCACCCAATTGCATGGCAGTCCTAGCTATTGCCATACAGCTATCTTTGCTTCTATCATTTAGCAATAGAAGAGATATTTTTATCTCATTAATCAAGATATTTCTGGAAGAGCTTGATATAACCAAATTATATTTGGGCAAATGTTGTGGTCAAAAACTAGGACTATATTTGGGTGTCCAGGTCTGAATAGGAATCTTGTATGTGTATTGCATCATCAACATCAAATAAAATTAAAAGCAGATCCACAATACATGCATCATCTCATACTATATATACTTGAAGACTGGTAGATGTTCTATCCCTAATTTAAAATTCAATCTAAATATGGACTCTAGGACTCACGCAAGCATTACTTAGTGCCCATATGCCATAATTCAAGTACTGAGTGAATAAGTTTACAAAATTACAATAGACACAATATTACAGATCTGAGGAGCACATCATTTTCATTAGCAAATTCAAGATATTGATAGTTAAATGTTACCATTTCTATAATCTGGTACACAATAATAAACTGCTTTTTTTTTTATACCTGATAGGTTAGCCTTTTTCCACTATCTCACCTGATGGTAAGTGATGATGTGGTCGAAGATGTTGTTCAGGCTAACCTAGAAGTACTGGCTGTCAAGGACAGCTGCCGGAACACACCGTTAGGTGCTTGGCGACATATTTTCTACTTGAGGGTGGTAGCTAGCCAGGCGGGCATTCGCAAAATGCCCTCACCATGTTATAACGACTGCAATCCTAAGACGACAACCGGGACCGACGGCTTAACGTGCCCTCCGAAGCACGTCAACTCTAAGTAGTAATGTCACTAGCGGTCACCCATCCAACTCATGACCGCGTGAGCTTCTTGTGAGCTTGATGCTTGGGACAAATCTTGAACACAAGGATTTGCAAAGAATGTGCAGCATAATATACGACCTCGCCTTTTTGTCTGCTGTTTTGCAACTGCTGGCTTGGTAAGCTCCTACACAACATCAAAAAGAAAACCTCTCAAACATCCTGTGTATTTGCTACAGCTGTTTTCTTTGAATCAGTAATAACTATGAACTGCAGTGCCACAGGTCCATGGTACGATCCCCACAGTCAGTTCGAGCTTCACTTCATGGTGGAAGGGCATTTTGCGAATGATTTCAAATCTGTCGCCAATCACTAAACAGTGTGTCCCTCCAGCAGTCCTTGAGATCCAGTAAGTAAATATGAAATTACAGGCACATTAGACTGAACAACTGTATGTCTCAGGGTGGTGAGCAAAGTGAAGTTCAATGCATCTTTTATGGGCAGAGGTTACCACTTCACATCAAGTGGGCTCTGTTTATGTGTGTATGATCTGGCACAAACCTTTTGAAAAAACGAGACCTGATTCCTGGACCCAATTTTGGACCTGTCTCATACAGGCCTACCAAACTAGGTAGGTAGGGTAGATTTTGAGTAGGCAAATACTGGCAATAATCAAATAAAAGTGAAAACAGTCCACTTACAGCTTCCTGTTGCTGCTTAAGCATTCTGTTCATTTCTTCAATCTTGACTCGTGTTTCAGCGTCAATCTTGGCAGCAACGCCTTCCCGGGAGCCCATGTGCTGAAATTCACAAATTATCACCATGATTTCTAATTGTCTGCTTTAGAAGGATTGGAAATCAATATAAGTTCAGGATATTGCAAGTCATAACTTTTTAAAACTTATATGAGTACAACAAAATCACAAAATACTTATAATATTAGCTTTTTGACACAACAGGTTATGTTAAAAAAATGTGTTAAAAGCAAAAAAGCTCCATTGTATTTGTAATTTGTAGAAACAAATATTATTTTTGTTTCTACAAATTATAGCAAATAACAAACAGTATTATTTTAAGTTATCTATCAGAAGTTGTAATGAAAGAACAGATTAATATATGCTTATTAAAAAAAAAGCTACCACTGTTTTAAAATAGCTCAAACAAATTAGTTTCACTTTTAGAGTACTATGTATTTACCATTTACCTAACAAAACAAACAAGGAGATATTAATTTCAAAGGTTTTGGTATATTAAACACAAATAAATTAGATAATTATACCAACCCACTTGAACTCTAAGGTTAAAAAGCTTTAACCTCTAAAAATAAGTACCTAATAAATTTAAACAATTCAAATTTATTGATACGCTATGAATATATTCTAAGCCCATGTTTAGGGGTTAATGGTGCTGAAGGGTCTTTGTGGTATTATGTTTAAATGTAAATGCCCTAGCCATTGACACACCAACATCATCAACACCATCACATAGGGCAATGAAGCAGCTATTCCCGTGACCCAAATTCTACCTCTGCTACATTTGGGACAGCTTGGGTAAACCTGGCATCAGGAAAGGCATATAACACTCCAAAGGGGTCAGTGCTGTATATTTCACCTGCATACAGATTACAAACATGTCTCATTAAGGTTAGTGGGCCCACATCACTCTCCATACAAACATAGTTATTTTAAAAACCAAGTGTTCAAACTTTGTTATATTATGCATGCATGTCATTCAATATATGCTTCTGATCTGCCAGTTTCCTATAAAATGATGTATTTAAAAAATGTTTCTTTCCAAATTTGTTTATGCCATGGAAAAGGCTCAAGCAGGGAAGGGGACTTAGGCCTCTTCCCCTGCAAGACTATAGACTCGGATGAAATGCTACATAATTTGTCTCTTATATAAATTGCCATTCTATATTTGAAGTGATAAAAGAACCTTTGAATGTATTGTTTAACATATAAACAACACAGCGCAGTGTACATAATCACTAAGTTTTGGCACTTAAATTCAAGTCAGCTATTCTCAACTGTATTAAACATAATGTAGACAAAAGCTGCAGCTGCATCAGAACTGTACTTCACTTCTTAGAGACCTATTTATTAGATTGAGCTCACTATAATTAATTAATTAGTAAATGTATATACCTTGGCCTCAAACTCTTTGAACTGCCTCTCGCGCTCCTGTCTGTACTTTTCTACCTCATCCTGGGCCTCTTCCTTGGCCTGCTTTAGGCGTTTTGCTTTTCCTGAAAATAAGTTCACAATTTCCTAAATCTCATTTCTTCGAGCGTATCATAATTTTGCAGAGATTATAATGGCTTAGTATTACATCAGTAGCTAATTGTTTCGAAATAAATGTCAATAAAACAGCAAGATAAGACATCCATCATGGAAAGCGCCCATTGAAACATCATGTGATTAACGTTATGAATGCAATAGCTTCTTATTTAACGTT
The DNA here is from genome assembly GCA_963890685.1 of Plagodis pulveraria. NCBI lineage: Eukaryota > Metazoa > Arthropoda > Insecta > Lepidoptera > Geometridae > Plagodis > Plagodis pulveraria. Next base: position 1,576,144 of record OY982971.1, read on the forward strand.
TACGGGCTGCCTTAGGCGGATATAAAGGATTACTGATAATGAATATTATAGCCAGTAAAGAGCAATTACGAGATTTCTAAGGTAGGGACAACGCCAAGAAGGGAGGTATCGAAAATATGCATAAATTTTTCCACTTACGCTTCCTCGCCTCTGAGACCTTTTCAGCTGCTCGCTTCTCAGCAGCCAAAAGTTGCTGGATTCCCTGTGTCTGGCTCGCCATTTCTGTTTCACAAAAACTAAGTCACACAAGAGCCAAGACCAAATCAGAAATCAATAGGCGCAGTGGAGCTTCGTGACGAAAGTCATATGATTATTTTAGTTCCACCATGTTGTCACGATTGGCGCTGTCAACGACTCGTGCTGTTGTATTTATGCGTGTAATGGAATGCAACCATACATATAATTATATTATTTAATAAAAAAAAACCTAAAATATTGTGTTTGTAAAAATTTTAAGAAAATTAAATTGTCAATGTAGCATTTTTTGGTTCGTGATTTTTAACGTTCCCAGAAATGAATGTTTATTTTCCCATATTTAGTTTTAGTGGAAAGGAACGCAGAAATGGATAGAAGTGAAGTTTTCTAGAGGTGCGTTCGTTTTGGCTCGATTGCGTTTGTCGCAGTTCTAAAAGTGGCATTTGTATATTAGCGTTCGGATAGAAGCTATTGTTATTTTTGACCACCAATTACTGCATGCTATCCGAACGGCTTAAAACATACTTTGACAACTGACAATATTTTAACAATTTTGCACAGTACGAAACATGGAATCAATCTCTAAAACTAACAAAACAAGTAGGTACCTACTACATAAAATATAAATACTGTATGAAAAACTTGTGAAACTATCAATTGCGCCAAATACAACTGTCAAACCAGCAGCTGTCAAAAAACGATCACAACGATCCCACGGTAGGGGCGTTCGTTTTGGCTCGATTGCGTTTGTAGCAGTTTCAAAAGTGGCATTTGTGTTTTAGCGTTCGGATAGAAGCTTTTGCTATTTTTGACCACCAATTACTGCATGCTATCCGAACGGCTTAAAACATACTTTGACAACCGACAATATTTTAACAATTTTGCACAGTACGAAACATGGAATCAATCTCTAAAATTAACAAAAAGTAGGTACCTATATTATTATTATTTCTTTGTTAATGGCTTCTGATAGTTACTTATATGAAAAACTTGTGAAACTCTTCAATCGCGCCAAATACAACTGTCAAAACAGCAGTTGTCAAAAAACGATCACAACGATCCCACGGCAAGACATGGGTCAAAAATATCACTTTTCTCTGTCATTTGTAGCGTTTTCAAAGCTATCCGAACGGTGAGTGAAAACGATATTTTTGCTCACGAAGTCCCAAAACGAACGGCCCGTGTGATCGTTTTTAGCGTTTGTGAGTGTTATTTTTGGCACCGATAGGCTATCCGAACGCCCTAGGTAAGACTTGGGTCAAAAATATCACTTTTCTCTGTCATTTGTAGCGTTTTCAAAGCTATCCGAACGGTGAGCGAAAACGATATTTTTGCTCACGAAGTCCCAAATCGAACGGCCCGTGTGATCATTTTTAGCGTTTGTGAGTGTTATTTTTGGAACTGATAGGCTATACGAACGCCCCAATAGATATCTAGAAGTGCGTTCGGAAATGAACGATGAATGTAAGTTAAATATCTGAGAGATGTCCAGCAACTTTTCTATAAAAAACGTTTACTGTTACCAACTACTTTCACTTCACGAACTCAAGGATCCTTCAGAATCTCATTCATATAGACCCATTGCCCTATCCTCCGTTATTCCAAAAGTTATAGAACATCTTATAAAGAACAGACTAGAGTGGTACCTAGAACATAATTCCCTGCTAGCAAAAACACAATATGGCTTTCGTAAAAGACGTAGTATTGCAGATAATCATGTACAGTCCGACCAACTTATCTGTTCAGGTGGCAGAAAAATGAACTAAAACTTTCCCTCAAATTGATTGTACTTGTATTTGATTTCCTTGACCAGCAGCGCCCTCGCCAACTGCACAGTTAAGTTGGTGGTACTATAATACTGATATACACTTAGCACTCGTTAGAAACAGCTAAGGATAACTAAAAAGATCGCCAATTTTATATTTAATTTATTCTCGGGTCCGTTTCGCTGAGATTCCCAGGGGTAGTGACAGAGGATCGCCTGGTTTGGAGCGGCCTACCCCAGGGATCAGTTATAAGCCCTCTGCTCTACGACGTGCACACGGCTGACATGGAAACCTCCTTGACATCTGTGTGCAGAGTCCTTCAATATGCTGATGATGTAGTCTTGTACACAACGGACTTGGACGCTTCTAATAAATCTCGAGATTGAAAGACTGGTTTAAATATTTTATCAATTTGGCTCCAGTGTCACATCTTATGCCTATCAGTAGCCAAAAGCACGGTAGTCCTCTTTACAAAAAAGCTCAATCCTCCTGCTATATCGGTTGTGTGCGAAAGTATAGAAATTCCTAATAAGAGAGAAACTTCGACAGGGTTTGGCACGATAGCCTGATTGGTAAACTTTCAGCATATGTTTTACCTCCCAGACTGTGTGCGTGGATTAAAGACTTCTTGAGGGAACGTTCGTTACGAGTAGTCAATGATGGCTGCTCATCTGAACTAATGGCTATAAATGCCGGGTTACCTCAAGGATCAGTTCCTTCGGTAACACTCTTTCTGCTCCACATTAACGACCTGCTTAAACCCGGTGTCTTTGGGTACGCAGACGATAGCACAGTTGTCGAACAACATATATTCGACGCACCGGCTAGTGAGGTTCAAGTCCAGTTTGAAAGGGAAGCGATGATTGGACGATTAAACTTGAGCTTGTTGGCCGTGTCCGATGGGGCGATGCCAATCTAGTAAGTTTTAATGCGTCCAAAACACAGGCGTGTCATTGCTCCGCTAAACGGAGAGCATTTCATCTATCTCCGAAATTCAGAAAAGTATCAATACCGGTGGCGAATCGCTTAGAGCTTCTTGGAGTGACCTGAACTTCGAATTTAAACTTTGGATCTTACATCGGAGCCAGAGCAAAACTGGCCGCTAAGAAGCTTGGTATCTTCGCAAAGGTGAGGCAGTACTTCAAACGGGGGCAGCTTCTTAATTTAACGTTTATCAAGCACAAGTCCGTTCGTGTATGGAGTAGCAGCCACCTCTGGGATGGATCCGCGAAATACCAACTGGAGGCTCTCGACTCCATTGACCGACGAGCCAAAAGACTATGGCGATGATAAGCTGGTTGAGTCTAAACTACAGAGTCTCGGTCATCGTCGCAGGGTCGCTTGCCTATCGGTATTCTATCGCATACATTTCGGAGAGTGTGCGCAGGAATTACATAGGCTGATTTCTCCATGCCTCTTTTATCATCGGACAACAAGACGCTGTGATGGCCGTTATCCTTATTTATGGGTGACATTCCTCCAGTTCGCTCGAAGCGTTTCGCTTTCACATTTATCATCCGTACGGCGAAGGAGTGGATTTCATTGCCCGTGTCTTTGCCGAACAGTATAATTTGGGAGTTTTCAAGTCTAGAGCGAATAGGTATCTTCTAGGCAAGCATGCTACATCTATGCATCCTAAACGGATCGGCCGCATCATCACTTTCCACCAGGTGAGATAGGGGCCAAATAATTGCTTGTCACGCATAAAAAAACTATATTTTAAGGAAGAATTTTTGATCATAATCTCTATGTATTATATCATATCAACCGACTACTGACAAGGTGTGAACAAAGCATAAATATTATTCGTTGTCTCAGTGGAGTATGTTGGGGTGCTCATCCATTCTCACCAATGAAATGTGCAGTGCGTTCTAAGGTTTTGTGGATTTAAACAGAATGGCGTTAATCCCAGCGCCTAGTTGTTTTGACAGTATAAAAGTATGAAGTAATAATTTAGATAAATCGAATTGGATAGAAAAGTATCAGAATATTGGATATTTAATGCTCATTTCTCTTGTTTTTGGGGACCAACAAGTTACGATCAGACGTCATTTCTACAGCTCAAAAAAACTTTGTTTCGTAATTATGTAGGTAATTTATATCTTTTTATAGTAAGGTCGTATGAGAGTACTAGCTTCCTAAATTTATCAAAATCCCTACAGTCGTTACTGAGGTCAATGATAACAAACGTTTGAAATACAAGAAGGATATAGGTATATGATTTTTAATCGGTCCAGAGATTTCTTAAACTTCACTGACAAAATAAATAAAACAAAGTCTCAGTAAAATGGCGGTAAAAAAATAGTAATTCTTTCAATATAATTTACTTTGAATACTTTTTAAATTACAAATAAGAAGTAGAAAATCTGTCACCAAGCACCTAACGGTGTTTTCCGGCAGCAGTCCTTGAGAGGCAGTGAATTCACAGGTCCGCCGCGGTCTTAAGGTGGATGGGTAACCGCTAGACGTGATATTACTACTGAGCGCTTCCGTGCTTCGGAGAACACGTTAAGCCGTCGGTCCCGGTTGTTGTCTTAGGATGGCAGTCGTTATAGCATGGCGATAGGGCAATTTGCGAATGCCCGCCTGGCTAGCTACCGCCCTCAAGTAGAAAATCTGTCGCCCAGCACCTAACGGTGTGTTCCGGCAGCTGTCCTTGAGAGCCAGTAATTTAAGCAATTAAATTAAGTAATTTAAAGTTAAGCCTGTTAACACCTTCGACCACATCATCACTTACCATCAGGTGAGTTTGTGGTCAAAGGCTTACCTATAAGCAAAAAAAGGCTGAGGTTAGTCCGCTTAACAACAGGTGGGCCTCGAACTTGTACCGTCACAATAACATAAAAAAAATGGCTAGCCTTAGGCCCCTATCTCACCTTTTGGTACCATAAGTGCTGTGGGAAATGATGCTGTCCATGTTAAGCCTAGAACGAGGACTGGCACTCATAGATTACATAGAGCAAATGAAACAGAAGATGGTCGTATGTTGCGTTTTAAAATTATAGTTTCGGAGAAATCAAGGTACTTACTCCATATTAGGATACTATTCCATATTTGGTAACTTTCCTCTACTATAATAAAATTCTATAGCACAACACACAAGCACACGATGATATCCATCGTTGTTACCTAAATAAAAAAATGTCATTGTGTCTAGGGTAACCATAAAAGTTTTGTTTATGGTACACGAACGTACGGCTCACCTGGTGGTAAGTGATCACCATCGCCCACGAACATCCGCAACACCAGAGGTCTCAAGGATGCGTTGCCGGCCTTTGAGGAGGGGATATGCTCTCTTCAAGTCTCTTAAGTCGAATCTGTTCGGAAATACTGCACCAGGCAGCTGGACCCAAATTGTGGCTCTGCGAGGTAGGAAATGCAGTGAAAAGCGCAAGGTTCTGGAATTCCAGACATCGACATGAAATTGATGAAACATCATGCTATGTCAGGACGTCCGATGACGAAATTGAGCTACTGGTAGTAAATCGAACAGTTGCTCAGAACACTCCCCGTGATAGATTTGGTAAAAGACGCAGAGTGATCCAACATCTCTACGCAGTGCTAAAGGGTCGATCCGACCGGACAGAACTTGATCATCGACGATTCGTGTCGCCCTGCGTTGAATGCGGTCGAATGGAAGAAGAGCTGGTACCGGGGAGCTCCCGCCCAGAGGTGAGAACAGTACTCCATGTGAGGCTGAACCTGAACCTTATACAGTTGCAGGCGATGGGCCGACGTGAAGTACCCTATTGCCTTTCCGAACACACCAAGCTTTTTAGAGGCTAATTAAGTAAGTTAGTTAGCTAAGTTTTAATTTAATTAATTTAAATTTAGCCTTATCTTCCAAGTGACAGCGGAATTGAACGACGCTCGATATGTCGACGCCAAGTACTCTATTCTAGTGGAGGTGGCAAGGGGGGTGTCTTCAAAACAAAAGGATACGACAAAGCGGTATAATTTAGGTAAACGCACAAACTTGTGTCTTCTGACGGTTAAATTGGACTAAGTTCAGTTGGCCCCACTTCGAAACATTTGACAACATGGTCTCTACTTCAGACAAGTCTGACTCTCGACAACGTTTTCCCGAGAAATTTTCGCACGGCCGGTGTATGACGCATCTCCGGTACATGTCATCCACATAGCAATGAATATCGCTGAACTGCAGCAAGTCATTGTACAAAAGAAATAGAGTCGGAGCTAGCACACAGCCTTGTGGAACACCAGCATTAATCCGCTTCAAGTCGGAGCATGCACCGTCGACAGTGACCTTGATGCTCCGATCTGCCAAAAAAATGGAGATCCAGTCCCACAATTTCTCGGAAAGTTCATATCCGGAGAAAATTCCGGGCAATACGACAACATTCCGGACACTTATTTTCTTAAACTTATTTTCCAAAATATACCTATGCGATGCAATCACAAAATGTTAATAAGTCGTAAGGGTCCAAATGGTCCAAAAGAAAGAAATCAATTTTCTGTCAAGATCACGCAAGAAGATTACACAGTAGGTATAATAATTAGGTAACAATATTAAAAAAAAAATTACGAATGACTAGCTCCCATTTTGAAACTCTGTCAGTAAATTACAGGCACGTGAAGCTGTAGGTACCTATGCCTCAGGGCGCAGTCTGTTATAGGCAGAGAGTACTGCTTAACATCAGGTGGGCCACGTGCTTGTTCCATCATAATCCCATAAAATCTCGCATTTCGTCATTTTGTGTATCTTGATCAACAATCCATCAGACATCTGAGCATGTTCAATAGTCACACGAACAACCATGTTCATCGTAGACCATGCTTGATAATAATGCACTGCGCTCTGCACTTTGTTCGCCCAGTCATTTAACTTGCTACAATGCCCTTGACGCCTAAACACAGCGATGGTAGCGCCTAATTTCCAAAAAGCATGACGAGACGATGACTTTTGCTACTTATGGGATCGATGGTCATTCACTGTCAATGACTATATTATCATCAAGACAGGAAAAGAGTTATTGGAGTCTAACTCAAAACGGCTTGACCGATTTTGATGAAATTTCAAAGGAACTACATGGCAAGCATCAGCTTTCAAATAAAAAAAGAATCATTAAAATCGGTTCACCCCTACGAATAGACTTATTATTTCTTCGTAGGTTCACCCAGTCAAAAGTTCTAAGGTACCAAACATTAAAAAAAATCAGCTGTAGCAAAGAGGCATCATTACAAGTAAGGCAGGCATTACAAGTCATCATTTACAAGTATAAAACCAATTGCAAAATTGGTCTTGTTTGTAGTCGCTTCATCCCAATACGATGGTTAAAGAACTATAGGAAAGATTTGAGTTATGAAGAAAAGAAAATGTAATCCGCATAGCAGGCGTTATTGCAAACCTTACAATATTAAAACACAATTATGTAACTTTGGTACATGCAATAAATAGATTTTTAATTTATTTATTTGCTTCAATAAGTTTATATTTTCTATCAACTTCCAAAATACAGAGGTATCATCTGCAAATAAAACAGTAACTCAGAGACTTTGTAATTTGTTTGACCATGTAAATTGAAGCGCCCGTAGCGTGGTTTGTTTAGCCGTTCTTAACCAACCAGTTAAGTAACGTCCGCTGCGGTCATGACTAGGATGGGTGACTGCTAGTGGCTTCCATGCTTAGTACTGCCGTCGGCGGTCCCGGTTGTTGTCTTCGGATGGGAATCATTATAGCACGGTGGTAGGTCATTTTGAAAATGCCCGCCCTGGCTAGTTAACACCCTCAAGTAGAAAATCTGTCGCCAAGCACCAAACGGTGTGTTCCGGCAGCTGTCCTTTAAACTATGAATTGTAGGTTAGTTTGAACAACATCTTCGACCACATCATCACTTACCACCAGGTGAGATATTAGTCAAAGCCTAACTTATAAGCTATAAATATATTGCTGATAGGTAAGCCTTTGAACACAATCTCGCCTGATGGTAAGTGAAGATGTGGTCAAAGGTGTTAACAGGCTTCACCTAGAATTACTGGCTCTTAAGGACAGTTGTCGAAACACACCGTTAGGTGCTTGGCGACAGATTTAGTTCTTGAGGGTTGTCGCTAGCCAGGCGGGCATTCACTAAATGCCCTTCCACCATGATTTATAACGAAATTACTTTACGTATAAACGTAATTTTATATTGTAGTGGCAATTATGGCATCATGTGCATTGGTAATATATAACTTGGTAAGGTAATCCGAGCAATATTATTTTAAACACGCGAATGTCATTGTCATGGTGGTTGCCAAACTTTGAAACATGCGCCTACTGTATAAATTTTTATATTGCCGCCAAAGACGTAAGTTTCTTTTAAAAATATAAATTTTGCACCTAGGAAAACTTATTTGCATAGACTTTCGAAGCGCTCGTAGCGAAGTTTGCTAAGGTGTTCTAAACCGATCAGCAAAGTTAAGCAACGTCGCCCGCGGTCATGAGTTGGATGGGTGACCGCTAGTGGCATTACTACAGAGCGTGCACGTGCTTTGGAGGGCACGTTAAGCCGTCGCGCGTCGGTCCCGGTTGTTGTCTAAGGATGGCAGTCGTTATAGCATGGTGGTAGGACATTTTGCGAATGCCCCGCTGGCCACCCTCTAGAAGAAAATCTGCCGCCAAGCACTTAATGGTGTGTTCTGGCAGCTGTCCTTGAGAAACAGTACTTCTAGGTTAACCTGAACAACATCTTCGTACACATCATCACTTACCATCAGGTGAGATAGTGGTCAAAGACTATCCTATCAGGAATTAAAACAAAAGGCGCCCTATGTCATTATATGATAATGATTAAAAAAAATTGCTGTCTTTAATAAAATATTGGAAGGACTATGCATGCATATATACACTGTAGTCTTGGTATGCATGTAGACTTTAAAGTTTAAATTAGACATGTAGATGATTAAAAATCTATTATAACATAATTTTATGAAATTACCTAGACTAGTTAGTAAAATGACTTTCTAATGTTTCCGTAACGTGGAATAAGGAATCGAGAATATTTATTTTCGTAGGTACTAAAGTAATTGGGTTATATTTCGCTTAAAATCGTCAGTAGAGGTACCTACCTATGTCGGTGGTTAATCATCACTATCATCATCACTACATCACTACATAGTATAAAACAAAGTCACTTTCTCTGTCCCTATATCCCTATGTATGCTTAAATCTTTTAAACTACGCAACGGATTTTGATACGGTTTTTTTTAATAGATAGAGTGATTCAAGAGGTAGGTTTATATGTATAATAACATCCATTAAATAGTGGAGATCTACTGTTATTTTTGAGGTTTCTCATGTGATGTCGTAATAAATTTGAAGCGCTCGTAGCGAAGTTTACTTAGCTGTTCTCAACCGATCAGCAAAGTTAAGCAACGTCGCGCGCGGTCAGGAGTTGGATGGGTGACCGCTAGTGACATTACTACTGAGTGTTTCCGTGCTTCGGAGGGCACGTTAAGCCGTCGGTCCCGGTTGTCGTCTTAGGATGGCAGTCGTTATAGCATGGTGGCAGGGCATTTTGCGAATGCCCGCCTGGCTAGCTACCACCCTCAAGTAGAAAGTCTGTCGCCAAGCACCTAACGGTGTGTTCCGGCAGCTGTCCTTGAGAGCCAGTACTTCTAGGTTAGCCGGAACAACATCTTCGACCACATCATCACTTACCATCAGGTGAGATAGTGGTCAAAGGCTAACCTATCAGGCATAAAAAAAAAAAAAAAAAAACCCTACGAGATTTATCAAAATAATGTACTAAGTATTGTACACATTGAGAAGGTCTACAGAAAACTCCGCTATGGTATATGTCTATCTTAATGGATATCCCACAATATCATTTTTTTGTCCTTTACTTTTACGACAAATAATTGCTAATTTTCAAAGCGATTTTAACCAATACAGCATTAATCCTTATCTAATTTAATACCTTAAACACATTGTTGATTTAATATAGATCTATATGGCCCTTTACAGCATATGATTTAAATGAACATTTTCGAAGATATTACACATTTAAAAATTGCGGGACGTAGCGTTTGCGGCGGTTCCGGCCGGCGGCATACAGTAGAAGATGTATTGATTCCCCGAATCCCTCTGATACCATCGGAAATACCCTTGTTTCCGGTAAATACATCTTTTGAAATCGCAGGGTCAAACCTTCAACATTGAAAGCTGTGAACGTTGTATATAAAGACATTCTGTAATATATTGATTGTTGTAAAAATAAAATAAATAGGTAAAAATGTAAAAAGGAAATAAGTAAAAATGTAGTGTATGAATTTAGATATTCCAAAGATAGCAGGAAATCTTCATGGTTTAGGGAAAGAAGAATTGTTTTACTCTAAATTTAACGCGTGCGGGCCACGAGCAGTAATGAATAAATCAAAACTCTTGGATCTATTTTAATCATTTTTTCAGTGAATGACATAAGCTATATATTTTATACCCGTGCAAAGCCGGAGCGGGCCGCTAGTAAACTAATAAAGGAATCAGTTGTAACACGTCTAAATTGAAAAGATTTGTTATTATTAAATTATCTGTCATGTACAGATAATTAAATAAATAACAAACACATACTATATTTATGAATAGAAGGGAAACCTATTTTTTTACAAAAAAATAAATAGATTTATTATTTTTATTTTTGCAATGACGCATGCTTGTATATTACATTACAAAATTATTCCTTTCGTTGTAATTTTATAAAAAAGATGGTTTTCGTGGTAAAATTTAATTTAATTACAGTTCACACGACCTTTGCACTTATTCAAGCAACATTATATAAGTTTCATAAAATGTTTAATGTCAATAACATGTGACGTCACCAATCTTTTATCTCTTTCGTTCGTGAACACTCAAAAGGGTACAGAAATCGTACTCTACATGATAAACGATATCACAGCTTTTGTTCGTTACGATTACGCAAGCTGTACATTGCTTATTTAGTACATGTTGTGAAGCTAGCTTGTATGATACGACCAGTAATGAATATTGTGGTAATAGATATTTGTTTGCCGAGACGGCGAGCTGGATGCAGAGTTCAACCGGTCCCCGCGTCCAATCGCAAAGTCACGTACTCTCTTTATCATTTCAGTGGCAAACTTAACATAGTATGGCCGTCGTATGGAAGTATTCACAGTTTTACTTCCACAAAGAATACGCGATAAACATTGCACAGAGCGATCTGAAAAGGACATTTTTAAAAACATTATATACGCGTGTGATAAACATTCAACAGTGCCCACCGCGATAGTTATTATAAAAACAACGTGCCACCTTTTTAATTTATATTTTTACCAATAAAAAGTAAAAAAATGTACAACAAAATGTGGCTAGTCAGTCAGCCAAATTCAGTGATTTTGGAAGTCAAGTTGGACCCCAACGCAATCGGCCAGGATTGTCTCGAAAAGGTAAAATTATAGCCTAAATGTTTTATGCAATTAAATTATTTTTCTAAAAGTATCCTCTTGCATCTAATTAATTAAGTAGTCGTCTTTGTTAAGTATTTAAGTCATTTAAGTACAATCAATTAGTTCTTAGGAAGTTCCTGTAATTGTTATACCAGTTTTACCACATCACTATCTATAACTACTTAGTTTAGTGTTACCTTATTTTATTACGAAAAAACCTTAGAATACCTACACAGAGTACAGAAATTTGGACATCTGTCTGATGAAGTGGTACATTCTGCAACCCAATTTCAAGGAATTAATAAAAATTACCTGATAGACTAATGAAATTTATTAAAATTAATAAAAGCGACACGTTTCTTTTGTCGTCACGTTTTACCTTGGTGGACTTTGTACCCGGCAAACAACTAGGCATTTGTACATTCACGCCCTAACTCCGTGTTCGTTTTATGAATCAGTTTTTTTTATTTCTTTTTAAATATAGGTAGGTGCGTTCTTCTTCTTCAGACAAGTCTTTCCAGCTATAAAGCCAGATTAGTGGTGCCTCGACGGTAATGCAACAGCAAGACCAATAAAGCATTCAAACAAAGATATAATAAAATAAAGATGTGCTTAGGCGCTGCTGCACCGCTAAAACCAGAATGCTTCAGACTTCAAATTTTGGCTTGATTCCAGCCAATCCTTTAGGTAGATTACTAGGTAGTTATTGTAATATTTCCCTGTTCAAATGTCGGACACACAGTTTTAATGTTTTTAACCTCGCATGGAGCGAAGTGGTGATGAAAGTAACTCGCCCTGTTGCTAGAGAATACTGTTAGGTTAGCATCGCTGTTAGATAGGTACCTACGTAAGTACTGTACCTATTTAATTCTAGTAGGTATATATGCGTTTAGATGTTTATAGAGCTGTTCTAACAGTATGGTAACTGACCTAGCTAATGGATAATATGACTAGGTACCGAAAACCTACTAGGTACTTTCCTTTGATGGTAACATTAAAAATCTTGCTTTGTTGAAGAATGAGGTAGAGGTTTTAGAGGCTGGAACTAGAAGAGTATCTTTGTAAAATAGGTAGGTACTTAAATTATTTTTTCAGCAAGCTACTCCTTCAACTTTATACCCAAGGACAATTCACAGGATAATTCATATTTTTAATTACATTAAGCGAATGATATAGGAATACATCTGTTACTATATCGGAAGTTACCAATATAGTTGATAAATAGGTACCTAGCTACTTACTACCTTTATTAAATTATAGTTTATTTATTACACTATCTATACTATCTATCGAATATATCCTTAATATTAAGACTGTTCGATTGCATATTTTTAATTTTTTATTGCTCGGTAATAGGAATTACCGGGAATGTATTTTATTAGTACCTACTTAGGTATTCCCTATCTAGTACCAAACTAGCACATAATAATTTAAATTATAACCTGTCCATATGGATAATATCAACCACGTGTATAAAGTAACACGTAACTATTTTTAAAATGACTCAAATTCTCAAGTCTCAAGATAAAATTATTCTGTCGCCAAATCAAGGAGTTTGTAAAGTCGTTATTCGTGGCTCGTAACACCGGTGATTGTATCTCGGGTGCAAAGTCCACCCGTTTCTACAACAGCTGTGAACTCACCGTGCCTCCGACCACGTGCATGCTGCGTGATCGTCAAAACTGAACACAACTATTTTATACCTTATTACTAAGACAACAAGATCGATATTCAAATGTGCAGCTCTTTACTTTTGGTATCATGGTGATGGTCATAGTTATCAGTGCAGTAATGTACCTTGTGATTGCCTGGTAAAGTTGGTTTTAGATTAGCTAGATTATTATTTAGACTGCAACTCAAAATTTCACATTTTGTTTTCGATTTGTATAACGGTCTGTCTTTGTCGACATTAAAAACCCCTTCTAAACCTTTTAAACATGTAATATTAGAAATTCAATCAAGTCCTTGTTTAAAAATACTTAAAAATTTCTAGTATTTAATAGTCTTGCGTTTCCATTTAAATAAATTTTCTACTAAAAATTATTTATTTTATAATAATTATTATCAGAATAATTATATTTTTAGATATTATTATCAGATAAAAAAATCTTATGAAACCGGTTATTGTGACCTAAATCAAGGTAACCACTTATATCTCAATGGTTAATCCTACGGATTGATGCGAAGGCTACCTAGGTAGGTACTAATATTGATTATGTATAATTATTAAATATGTGACGGTATGCACCTGTATAATTATTATTTAATATACCTCCAATACCATGGTATTTCCCATTCAAAAACAGCAAAAGGAAACTTTAGAACGTGTGTCCAACACGTTGGAGCTCTTCTAAGGGTTAAATATAAATTAAAACAAATCACCTTACAATCTCAGAGCAGGAATCCCAAATAAATGACAGAGACCTCGAGTTACGCAACACATTTTCACTGTAAATCCCAGTCAGAAGAATTATTTCAGATGATTCAGACAACGCTGCCTTTGTCATCCAGTCATTCGCTAGCCCCGTGCGTGCACGCATAAGTCCAAACTCCATGCATCTACCTATATTTATCATACTCTTAATAACATAAGATGTCTCCAAACGAGGTTAATGGCATATTATACTATTTATAACCCTACAGCAAGCTAAGGCATTGAGAAAAGTTTTCGTGCATGCATGTGTAAGCTGATTTTTATGTCTTGTGAAGAAAGAAGGATATGATAAAGAATCGTAATGTTCTTGACCGGTTTCAAGGCAAACCATAGTTTTAAGCTGGTTCAAAGAAACTTAATATTAAATTTCGTTTTAACTCTGCAGTCTGCGTCTACACGCAGTTATACCAATGCAATTGTATTTGTTGTCCTGAGTATAATATTTATGTGTTCTATCACTACTCTGGGACACGTTTTTCCTAATGAAATGATTGCTCAACATTGCTTGAATCATCAATTAATTACTTGTTCTGATTTTATTGCACCTATCTGATTTTCACTATGCAATAATATAATAATTTGCTTGCTATTTTAGAGATTGTGCAAGATTTTTGTCTAGTTCACAGAAATAAAGATTACTGTCTAGTCTACAGAAATGTTTCAACTAGGTCGGCTTCAACAACGTTACGAAATATAGGCACATATTATTAAAATATTGTTTTATTATGACTATCTTTCATTTTGTCATCATTAATGTTTCATTCTTTATTTATTTACTTAAAGCTAGATGGCAATCATTTTATTTATTGATTGTAAGTATAGTTCATTCTTGATCCGGAATTAGCGTATTCAATATTTTTTGTCTCAATCTGTAGGTATAAAGTCAAAGGTAATTACTAAGCTACGCCCGCTTCATGCTAGAGTTTTTTGTACGAATTTAGTTTAAATAATTGGTGCTCTAATAAATTTTGTATTGTTGAACTTTCCAATTGGTCTGTTGGACTTTGTACCGTGACGTGATATGGCCTCGATGTACGGTCATTGTTTGTCACAATATCCTTGTCGTAGTTACCTAGCTGATGGTCCACGTTACTTACGGCTCTGCTTGTATGGAAAACAATACCTTTGTATTGAACCTACTTCACCATAATATTGTTTTGATTATGATAATGATTGCACAATGATCACCAATATTTTTTTCCAATCACTGTTGTTTTATTTTTCTTACTTAATCATTACATATCAATTTTAATCAAACATTTTTATGATAACTCAAAATGATTGAATTTATTGTTACAAGTGTTATGGGTATAGTACCAATAGTATCTTTATCCTTGCCACGTATACTCCTCGTAACTTTCACTTACATCATTACCTCAAGTCACTTTCGTAAAATGCTTATTTTATACTTACATGTATAGTGCCTAGGTAAGTATAGAAATTTTAGAGATTTAGCTGTACTAAAATTAAATAACGGCAATGCAAATTAGGTACTATTTGCCAGCTATAAAATTACTCTCCGAGGTCTAAGAAGTCCATATTTTATCAAATGATTAAATTCTATAGTGACAATTGTACATTGGATTTGTATTTTGTGCGTTTGGTATTAAATACAAATACCTACATTGTAGCTATAATTCGTAATGGTATCTATGAGTGCGTTCGTTTTGGCTCGATTGCGTTTGTAGCAGTTTCGAAAGTGGCATTTGTGTATTAGCGTTCGGATAGAAGCTTTTGCTATTTTTGACCACCAATTACTGCATGCTATCCGAACGGCTTAAAACATACTTTGACAACCGACAATGTTTTAACCATTTTGCACAGTACGAAATATGGAATCTATCCCTAAAATTAACAAAAAAGTAGGTACCTATATTATTATTATTTCTTTGTTAATGGCTTCTGCTAGTTATATAAATAAAAAACTTGTGAAACTCTTCAATCGCGCCAAATACAACTGTCAAACCAGCAGTTGTCAAAAAACGATCACAACGATCCCACGGTAAGACATGGGTCAAAAATATCACTTTTATCTGTCATTTGTAGCGTTTTCAAAGCTATCCGAACGGTGAGCGAAAACGATATTTTTGCTCACGAAGTCCCAAAACGAACGGCCCGTGTGATCATTTTTAGCGTTTGTGAGTGTTATTTTTGGCACCGATAGGCTACCCGAACGCCCTATATGATTGCCGTTCTCAATTGTAGCTATAATTCGTAATCGTATCTATGATTGCCGTTCTCAATTGTAGCTATAATTCGTAATCGTATCTATGATTGCCGTTCTCAATTGTAGCTATAATTCGTAATCGTATCTATGATTTAGTATGATTTATACATAGAAGACGGTTTTAAGTACCTACCCTTTAGTTTAAAATTATGTTTCTTGTCTAATATATTTTATTATTAATCTTGCAAGGCAAATCCGTTCTTTCTCCCTTCTTAAATTATTTTGTATTAATAAATGGATCTTCAAATAACACTGACATTCCAATTGAAAAATGTTATATTACTTTATGAAATGTAATATCTTCATAGAAAACGTCAATATCATTTTTGCCCCTTTTTGGCCGATTGAATCGGTATGATGTCAACATAAAGATGTTGACATCATACCTAGGAATAATACAGTTGTCCAGGAATGATGCGACAAAAAACTTATCAAAAGACTTAAGATTGCAAAAAGCGATAGGATTAATCGCTTCTGTACCAACACAATTATAATATAATGGCCTATCTACACAGTCAAGTAGTACTAAGGAACTATTTTTCTTTCTACCTATGATTTTAGTCATTGTCATTACCTATATCGCCATCGCGTTGATTGTATCTTTTATTCCGTATTCCTTAGTAGCTTGAAACTAAGATTTGTTCAGTTTATTGTTAATCCAATCACACAAACTCGATTGCGTCTATATTAACTACCTACATCAGCTTGGTCGGAGCATACCTAGTACCAGTTCTAATGTAGGAACCAACTAAACCAGTTCTAACTAAGTATTTCCTTATGAAGTCTTTACCTTTGTTGCACATAGATATTAAAGTCTCAGTAATAATGTTATTATTTGGCCTTATCTGGAACAAAGAACTTATAAATCGTTTTATAAATTATAAGATGTTGACAAATCTCAACCAGCTTTTTGTTGGTCTATTTAGCCCTCCAATGAACTAAATTAAGTTATTGGAAATGTTCCTGCCCATTTTAATGAACATCTCTGGCTCTGTAGGAGCTGTTTTAAACTTATCGTCGAACAAACATACAAAGGCTGATTTCAGAAGTAACTAATATTTATGCTACGAAAGTACGTAGTATTATTGTACTTATGTTCTATGATGAAAGGTCAACTAAATTTACTTAAATAATACTGGATACACATTCAAAGTAGGTAAGTGCATGATTTTCCTGACTTTGTCACGATTTCCAAAGAATTAACTGGCTCGTTATGCAGAATTGACAACAATATTTATAATATTATTGTCAATAATGCTTATTACTTGTAACTGCAAGAACAATTTTATAATAAATGAGAATTAAACTTCTATTAGGTATATTATTATATATATATATCAATTTTTTTTCGAGAATCATAATACTAACAAATGTTTTAAAAATGTTTTCGAACATGCACTCAAAGAGTCAAGACCTTCTGAGGATGCTTCGTGTAGACTCGAAACGCTTCGCAAATTCTTTCAGTTGTTGCTGCGTGGCGTTTGTGACGTCACGTTACACGTCGGCTTACAGGAATATGCGGAATTGTCACTAGATATATTTATTTATATTATTTAAGTGTTTTTTTAAATATAAATTTAGTGTTTTCTTAAAACATTATATATTGTTATTATTAAATATAGATTTTCGCAAAGCAACGCCTGAAACTATTTATTATCTTTAAAAGTATAGGTACATGCACTTATATGAAATGAAAATGGTTTAAAGGGCAATATCTGGCAATAATTATGAATGATTAGGTACGTTACTGATCGCACGATACCAACGACACAGCTTTTTGAAAACCCTTGGTTTACTTCGCTATTATCTTTACGACCTTAATACTTCCATTCCACCCAACCGTCTATTTTACCTTCACGCTTGCACCTTCCGGTGCACTCTGGCAAAAAGTATCGAAAGAACAAAGAGTTTTAAACAAAGGTACCTTAAAATAAGTTGGCAAGGCCGTCAGCTCTAACAAGTGAACTGAACAAGTAATTTTTGTATGGTATGGTAACAGTTAACATTGCAAAATTTTAACATTAACAAATTTAACACATTGTCATGCTTTGAAAATAACTTCAGTCTTATGAAGAATCTCAATAAGCACCTACTTAATCTGGTTACATTAGTGAACCAGCATTGGGATTATAATGGTATAGGTGCATTAGATTAGTGGCTTATCACTATAACGATAGTTTATACCTAAAAATTCAAGCACAATATCTGATTAGCTTATCAATTGAGCTATATGCAGTAAAAACATAATATTTATTTAAAGTCATGACGTAAAATTCTTAATCCAGAGATAAATACTGTTTCTTACCAGCAAAGCTTTACTGATTGATGCCGATGGTGGCTAATTCATTTTAATTACTAGATGTATAAATTATTTTATATAATCTCATTCGGTAATATTCTAATTACGAAATGAAATACAGACTTTAATTCGCATGTTTTATTTACATACTTCTTTAAGAAAATTAAAAAGTTTTTTTTTTTATATGCCTGATACGTTAGCCTTTGACCACTATCTCACCTGATGGTAAGTGATGATGTGGTCGAAGATGTTGTTCAGGCTAACCTAGAAGTTAAATTAAAGCATTATTCTCCTAACAAAACAATGCTTTAAAACATTTTTTTAATTATTTAGGTACAATGTGTCCCGACCAAGAAGGTATCAATTCAATTTAAGTACACATTATCTGTGGTGAGCGCGCTGCGCGCGCAAGTCGCTGGTTCCGAGCCATAGACCAATAACAGGCTATTTCGTAGCGCTATTTCGTACATACTAATTTGAGTAATATTTTGTTGGATAAATTTTTTATTTAATGCAGCTATCTATAGCCATGAGATTAAATAAAGTAGTGTATGCAACTGCATATAATTAGGTATTAAAACACTCGTGTAATCTTATATATAAACTACACTCATGTTTTAATACTCTCATCTCATGTTTTATAACAATATCAGCATTGAGGTTAGAACACACAACGCCCGCAGCGGCACCTAGAGTAACTAAAGTACTCACTAATTAAAGAGTATCTAATTTTATTCATGTGGTAATAGGGTTACAGTACAGAATGTACCAGTTTTTTTGCATCACTGTGCTGTTTTGACTACCTACACGCAATTGGTTTGGTTTTTGGATATTCATCTAAAATAATTGGGTACGATAACAATTAATTGTGCCTTAAAAATTATTCATAAGTTTCCCAAAACTGATAATTTTTGTATAAACTAAATGATAACCTTTGTACTCGGAAAATAGTACTTAACTAAGCAGAATGGATGATTCAATATGTCATATAAACGGAATTAGTTGAGAGTTGAGTTAAGAATTAAGAAGTAGGTACATACTTAATTAACTTTAATTATTTTATTTCATAAATAATAATGTATTCAAAGAATTATATGTTCCCAGTAAACTACCTTAGACAAATAAGTACCTGCGGTACAAATAGATACCTAATCCGCGTGCAATGAGAACATAGTAGAAAGACCCACTCCTTCTACTATGCTGAGAAGGATCGGGGATTTGAACAGAGTTTATCAACTACCCGAAATTATTTTTGTCTTTTTTAGTAAGTAATATAAAATCTAAGTCACTACTTACATGTACTTAGTTTTGACTTAAAAATATTTCATAGTCGGTCTTGGTTTTCTTAGTCAGTAAGGTTCTTACTTAGGTACGGAGAAAAGTTTCCCACAGCATGAGATATACTTATACATAATTTACACAATAAGTGTAAACTGTAAATAAGTATAAATTATGTATAATACCTATGCACTCAAGGGGAGAGGCATACGTGATCGACGCAACGTTACAACCAACTATCAAGGGAATACCACAAGGCACATAACTTGGCCGTATGCTCTTTGTACTGTACGATTATAGATCATGCAGTGTGCATATAGTATTTCTTACTAACTAACATTAACATATGCCATTCTAGGTGAATCTGAACTGACCGAGCACACAGTACCTAGGTAGGTACTAAGAACACATAATATGCACCATTCAAAAGATGTCAACTTTTGTCACCAACGGCACGTGTTGGAAACACAAAAGTCGCCATCTTTTGCTTGATAGAGACTCGGCTTACACAAACCCTAAAAAACCCACAGACGTAGGTACCTAATTTGAGGAAGTAGGTACATATATATAACATGACTAGCTTTGGTTAAAAAATAAAAGCCGTGAAATATATTAGTACTAACATCTATTGCGTGAATTGACGATAGTTATCAAAATTTGTATCACACGAACTTAGATAGCCCCACTTCCGAAGTATCATTCAAGTAGGTATCAATCGCCATGCCACCACAGATAAGGCCTAACCGATAACTTTTACCCAAGTCATGACATTGTTTGATAAATGTGCGAATTATTTTAAACTATTTAAGTATATCAATACTTATATCATTAACTTGATAAATACTCTTGTAGACTACCTACCTACAATGAGGATAATTTATTTGAATTGACTTATCTACTTTAATGTTACTTTGAGTGTTATCTTAGGTTCCAACCTCTTCCCTATAAAGTTAAGCAATGTGGATACTCCACTTCCACTAGGTACGTACTATAACAAAGAATGACGACTGTAATTCAGCATGTATTGAGTACTTTTTTATACCTATTACGTATTTCATTTGTTCGAGCTTTTAAAACTCGAAGCAGGTACCTACCGTACCTTTCCCGTAGGTTTAACTTGACGGATCGCAAATGTACAAATCATGCGATTTCAATATATAAGTTACACACAAAGGGTTGATTATCTGGGCTTTATTTTTTTCTGCGGCTTTGGCTTTGGGTTTTTGAGCTTCTATGGCCGTATTCCATTTGAGTTATTTTCGATAATTTTGACCACATTTTGCGTCTATGGATCCACATTTAATATGAACCATAGACAGAAAATGTGATCAAAATTATCGAAAATAACGAATTTGGCGTCAAATGGTATAGGTGCTATATCATGCTATATCACTAACAAAGAGATAAAAATGTGGAAAATCAACCCTCTCCTCACAAAATTAAGAAATTTGAATTAAATGGGACTATAGTTTATGGAGCATTTCGATATTGTAATTGTAGGTAGGCACCTACTTGAATGTATAACTTTTTGCCATCATCGGTCGGTAAACTAAGACAATTAAATTCGAAAGTTGGCTCCTATGTTCATAATAGTTGGTCTAAATAGGTCCGGGGCTTAATGGTTGAGAAAATGATTAGTTACCTTTCTAGATATTGCAAGGATCAATCATAGAATTTGTAAAAATATTTTGTTGTACATAATAATCACTGTAAGTAGGTACTTTATAACCTATCTACCTCATTAATAAGTGCCACGAGATAAAAAACCTAATTAGGCAGCTAGTAAACGATAACAACTCTACAATCTAATCCAAAACGTCTTGAAGTTTCTTAAATTATCAATAATCCGTGCAATGTCAATGGAAGAAGTGTAATTAGTCGTAGAAGTACATACCTACTTAAATTATCGCCGTCACCGATTCGTATCGTTTTACCAGGTGTTACCTACCTACTTAGATATCTGCAGTATGATTCCGTCGTAGTGGGTACCACCGCAGTAACAGATATTCTGTCCCAAAGCAGTAGTGTTACTATTTCGTGCAAAAAATTAGGAGAATTCGCCTTGCTCGGTCAATTCATATTCACCTAGAATGGCCTATGTTGATGTTAGTTCGTAAGAAATACTACATGCACACTGCATAATCTATAATCTTACAGTACAAAGAGCAGACGACCAAGTTATGTGCCTTGTGGTATTCCCTTGATAGTTGGTTGTTACGTTGCATCGATCACGTATGCCTCTCCCCTTGAGACCGTCTGCCTACTTAGTTGCTCAGTAATTGGAAGAGGTGAGTAAAATTACTAAGAACTAAAAAACGCACGGAATTTTCCTTATGCAATATATCATCCTAAGCTTATTCTGAAACAATTTTTTGGAAACAAAATACATAATATTTAAAAAATATACTAACCGGCTTTCTGCACTAAAAAGCATTTGTATCAATAACGGTAGCCAGATGTATTAACGTCTAGGTTCGGTTTCATGCATATATAATAGGTGACGAGCATATTAACAGCTACCGGGTGCGGATACTTTAGCTAGAATACTGTTGTTTACCGAAAATATATTTGTCGGAAAAACATAACAACGACGCTTTCGGTACCTCGCTACCACCAACGAATCAATAAATTTAATCTGTTAACACCTTAGACCATATCATCACTTATCATCAGGTGAGATTTTGGTCAAAGGCTTACCTATCAGTAATTAAAAAGAAATCTGATATCTTTAAGATCATCATTGAATATGGCAGAGTTACAAAGATGTTCAAATTTGTCAAGGGATTCCCCAATTACAAAATTTTCTTGTTAGTAAAAACACCTGCCAAATGCGAGTCGGACTCGCGCACCGAGAGGGTTCCGTAGGTACAAGCCTGTAGGTATATATGTAAAAGTTATGGTATTTGAAATATGAAATAATAAATTACAGGAATAAGAGACTTTCACGGTCAGGTGGTCCTCGTGCTTATTTCGTCAAATACACATAAAGAAGACAAAAAAAAACATCGCAAAATGTCTGTTATGACTAGTAGAAATGAACCCTAAGAGGTTATTAGCATATTTCCAATATCCATGTATAGGTACTTACCTAACCTTTCTACCTAGGTATATTGATGATGATTGACAATGATTTTGATTACCTATAGTCACAAAATATGTGTGCTGTACATAACATATGTAGCAAGTATACATTTGTATACTTGCTTGCTACATATGTTACAGGTCAAGTTAGTTGGTTAGACATTTTGGGTAGGTAATTAGTTCCTTCTTATCTATCATTTAAAAAGTCCTTCAAAACGTTTCAGTTAAGTACTTAGTAGGTGAGTAAATACACAGCCTACTTATACATTTATATATTATGCTGAGTTATTATTAGACTATTTCTGACAAACATTTAAGTACAAAGTTGTATAGGTACCAATGTGCCCACACTCGTAAGATCCGTATCATAGATACATTTAAACCTAGTCAAACCAGTTGAAAAAACGAAGCAACATAATAAAAATAACCAACTAGGTACCTACTATAAGTAGAGGCAAGATGGCCGCTATTTTGCGCGCGAATTTCTAATATGCGCATATTTTAAATGTGGTGGTGGCGCCTATACCAACTGGCTGGCAACATATTGAATTGAAGGACAACAATGCTAAAATACATAAAATCTGTAAGTTACTGCTGTGGGTGGCTCCGTGTTTACTGTTTATTCAACTCGTTTGTGCTGTCAGCATGGCTAATGCATGCTATAATTCTAAAACAACGTAATAATATAATAATAATACCTAGTAGGTACCTACCTACATACCTGTTTTGTTGAAACAATCATGTGAGGAAATAAACAAGGTATAAAATATACCTACATTTTTGTTTTTACACATTACAGTTCTTTATTTATACGTACTTTATGCGTATTTAGGGTAGGTAGGTATATAAAAAATCATTATAAAAACAGGTTATCTGCCAAAGCATCAGCTTTCACCTTTGTCTGACGACTCTGACGTGAGAACTTTTGTACGGTTATAATATTCTTTTTAAATTTAAAGAGGCCTTACTTTTGCCTTACGAAAGAAGATGAAGTTATATTTTGAGAAATCATCAAAATAGGTACTAGGTATTACTTTTACTAGATAGCTATTATATTTAAAATTATTCGAAAGTTTTATTTAATTTTGTGGTTTTTAAACTCAACTAGTAATTATTCAATTGCTCAATACATATCATCATTATTAGACGGAAGAAGTGCACTGTTCCACTGTCTTTGCTATGGGGAGGCATAACTCCCCCATAGAACTCCACAAAGAATACTCCAAAACCCTCTAACAGGCTATTAGCCACTTGTAATCATTAGCTACCCGCGACTTTTACGATGTCGTCAGTACCTAAAGGGAGCCAACTTAATATGTATACACATACCTAATTCTAATAAAATGAGATAGTTATATCTTATATTATCTTATTTATATCAATTTCTTAAATACCAATAAGTAGATAAACAATATTTTCTATTGACCTATAAGGTACCTAGATAATAATACGCACCTACGCTTAATTTATGTTATTTTATTATCTTATCGACTATATAAGTATATGTGTCAGTACATAAAACCAAATAACATATAATAGCATAATAGGTAGGTAGGTACTACTGCGCAGTATTTTCGTTCTTGACTTTATCAGGTGAATGAAAACAATTTATGTACTTACCTAATAACTACATACTTTAGATACGGTTTTCACAATACACTATTTAAGAATAACAATAAATCTTTATTTCGGGTAACTTTGAAATAACAATATTTAGTATACAACCCGGTAGAGTTACAGACCATTCCATTCACAAGGGCATGCCCCTCCGCAATAATTTATCTAAGCGTATTTGTTCGGCAGACCTCGTTTGTACACTAGGTAGGTACCTACGTCTTTGGGTAAATGTTAATGCAACATACTACAGACATTAAAACAATAAAATATATACCATCGGGTAGGCAAGAGCAGATGCAACTTCACTCAAGTTGAACCACAGTTTCACTTTTTCAAAGTACTTTTGTCAGTATAGCGTGGAAAAAAAAATGTGCACTAATTCTGTGCTGTGATGCGCCAGTCATCTAGTCAGTGGCAATAGCGCGGTAGGTGATCTACGGTTCGAATCCCGCGGCAGGCTCTTCACCGCATGGTGTAACGCTTCGAATCAGTAACGCAGGGTTAGAAAAGCTCAATGAGGATAGGTAAGGCATTTTGTATATGCTCGCATGGGTAGCGAAATGTTCGACCATAATCACATCTTACCATCACGGAACTGTTTTTATATTGTATTTTAAATGCTAGCATAGGACATAAATAATAATACTACATGCTAGCCTATCAGTAGGAAAAATGTACTTACATATGAAAACTTACTATTCTAGATTTTTTATTGACGACAGAGTACCTATTTATTCCAATGCGTAATTTTTCGATACCTACAATAAACATTTTTGAATCTATTGACATACCTATTTATTTAGAATTTTTAAATACATATTTTTGAACATGGTTATTTATATATATGAACAGCAGGACTCAAGTATTAAATACAGATGTTTAAGTTGTATAATGTCTGGTTTTTATCATGTTTGACTAGAACTTGCGTCATGCATGATCTTTTAATAAAGTTGGTACGTATAACTACCTACTCAGAGTTATATTCGCTCAAGACAGTTTGGTCTAACCTTCAGAGGTCAGATTTTATACCTTTTTGTGTGTACGTCTATGTATGTATACAAAACCGTAATTTAATATTGTAGGTATACAATATTAGACGTGTAGCCGTCTAACAGTAAGTAGGTTAGAAAAGACAGCTTTTGAATATAAAATAAATAATTCCTTGTTACCTATGTTTCCAATATTATAGTATCATCTACCATTTACCATTTGAAGTTACCCATTTCAATGCTTATATTATTCAAGTAGGTAGGTAATATATTTTTGTAAGACATAGATTATTTTAATTCTAATATTTTAAGCAATGCATTAATAAAGAGATTTTCCCTTAAGGATCTACCAATGTTCTGGACATAGAACAAGGTTAATTTAAAAGACCGTTTGAGTCACCTCGTTAAAATTGGTGCAACTTATAATTTTCGCATTTATTTAGGTACTATTTCATTATGAAAAGTTTACCGGCTAGATTTCTTAAACTTCTAGATTAGCCTGAACAACATCTTCGTCCACATCATCACTTATTATCAGGTGAGATAGTGGTCAAAGGCTAATCTATCAGGAATAAAAAAATAAAAAAAATAACTTTCACGAACTAAACTCATGCGTAAATTTAGGTATTTCTTAAACTTTCGCGACCTAAATTAATGTGCAAATAACACGTTCGGGTTTATTAGCGCATAGAGGTCGAAATAGCAGTTTTTTATTCACCTCGACGGGGTTTGTTTTGATCAATTTTGCGTCGATCGTGGTCAAGAGCTGACACCTAAACCTCGACTTTAAAAATATATATTTTTTAACTTAATTTGTGCGTAAATAGACTCGGAAGTGTTATTTGAAAATTTATATGCCCGAAAATTATATACCAGCAACGTAAGTGAATTCAACAGATAATTTAAAGGACGAATCGTCAAACAATGTATTTTTTTTATGCTGTGACTGCCATCCTAAGGTAAGGCAACAACCGGTACCGACGCCTCGTGCCCTCCGAAGCACGTGCACGCTCATTAGTAATGTCACTAGCGGTCACCCATCCAATTCATGACCGTAGCGGACGTTGCTTAACTTTACGGCTAAACAAACTTCGCTATGAGCGCTTAAAAATGTTAGCCATGTAATAATTTACACAAAGCATTTGCAGTAGTTGTTCGTCCCACCTTGAGTTATACCACGCGTTCGCTGCGTGATGCACCCGTGATGAAGCGAGACGACGCCAACTAAACAGAGAGAGAGGCAATGAAAACATCTGAGATATTACAGCTGGCCCCATTCCATTTTAGCGGAATCTCGGCTCGGAGCATCGTGAAAATGTCGTTAGGCGTTGCCAGTTGATGGATATAGACATTATAGAACTTTATTGTAACAAATCACTCTTGAATGTCTATATCAACGTTTTTGTCTCACACGTTTTCACCTAAAGCATGTCATAAGAAATTAGATTGAAACTACACAATCATAACATGTGTTGCGTTTAGCAATGGAATACTTCATTCCATTCTCTGACGTACCACTGTCCGGCAAAGCTCGCCCATGGTTCAGTCCTGAATGTGGACGCGCTGAGGCGCTAAAACATCAAGCATACTTAGCCTGGGTTGATGCTCGTAAGCACAAGGCAAAGGATATTCACTTAAAGAAGAGAGCTTTTAACAAGGCTGCCAAAGCCAGCAAAAAGGTCTTACAGAAGGCTCGTTTTGACCACATTGGCTGAATAGGGAACAAGCTTGCTTCATACCCTACGGGTAGTAAAGCGTTTTGGTCCCTAGCTAAATCGGTTGAATCGAACTTCTGCCGCCCCTCACTGCCTCCACTGCAGAAACCTGATGGAACGCTGGCTCACACCGCTGAAGAGAAAGCAAACCTGTTTGCTTCTCTGTTTGCGGAGTCTTCACGTCTTGATTCTGGTACTGCGACTCCTCCAATTCTACCTCGAAGCGAAATTGTCATGAATGACATACATATTCGCCAAAAGGATGTTCGTAAGACACTATGCAATCTGGACGTGAATAAAGCCAGTGGTCCTGATGGTATACCTGCAATAGTATTAAAAACTTGTGCGCCTGAGTTGTCTCCTGTACTAACACGCCTTTTTCGGCTGTCTCTTGAGACTGGTAAAGTGCCCAAATCATGGAAGCTTGCTAACGTGCAACCCGTGCCTAAAAAAGGTAGTCATGCCGACCCTGCTAACTATAGACCCATCTCTATCACGTCTATACTCTGTAAGAGTATGGAGCGTGTTCTCAACTGCCGGCTCCTGGCATACCTAGAAGTGAATGATCTCCTCAGTGACCATCAATACGGGTTCCGCCGAAATCGGTCCACTGGGGATCTTCTAGCGTATGCCACGTATATCTGGAGTGAAGCCATTGAGAAACAAGGGGAAGCGCTTGCCGTCTCCCTTGACATCTCTAAGGCCTTTGACAGGGTCTGGCATGACGCCCTTATTAGCAAGCTTCCTGCATACGGCCTGCCTACTGGTTTTTGTGCGTGGATATCGGACTTCCTGAGGGATCGATCATTACGAGTAGTCGTTGACGGCTGCTCGTCAGATCAAATGGGTATCAATGCCGGTGTTCCCCAGGGGTCAGTGCTCTCTGCGACGCTCTTCCTGCTGCATATCAACGATCTGTTAAAGCCCGGTACCTTTGGGTATGCAGACGACAGCACGGTTGTAGAGAGCTATACATCTACCGCACGAACCAGTGAGCCAGAAATCCAGAGACTCAGAGAAGCTATGGTCGAACGCTTGAACTTATCCCTTAAGGCAGTCTCTGACTGGGGCGATGCCAACCTGGTTAAGTTCAATGCCAATAAGACCCAGGCGTGTTTGTTCTCCGCTAAAAGGAGACCATTTCAACTGTCTCCAACTTTCCGAGATGTATCTGTGCCCGTCACAGACCACCTAGACCTCCTCGGTGTCACTCTATCATCGACTCTAAACTTTGGCTCGTATATCGAGTCAAAGGCTCAGTTAGCCGCCAAGAAACTTGGTATCCTCTCAAAGGTGAGACGGTACTTCACACCGGAACAGATGCTAACTTTGTACAAAGCGCAAGTAAGGTCCTGTGTTGAGTACTGCTCTCACCTCTGGGACGGCTCTGCCAAATACCAACTTGAGGCACTGGAGTCGATTGGGAGACGCGCCAGGAGGTTAATAGGTAGCGACTTTCTGAAGGAGTCTCGGCTGCAAAGCCTTGAGCACCGCCGTAAAGTCGCTTGTCTATCGGTCTTTTACCGGATACATTTCGGTGAATGTGCACAAGAACTGCACGACTTGGTTCCGCCCTCACCCTTTTTCCATCGGACGTCCAGACAAACGGGGAGGCGCCATCCGTACATGGTTGATATTCCGAAGACTCGTACGAAGCGCTTCGCTTCCACTTTTCTCGTGCGTACTGCGAAAGAGTGGAACTCCTTACCGTGGTCAGTCTTTCCCGATGAATACAATATGGGTGTCTTCAAATCGAGAGTAAATAGGTTTCTTCTAGGTAAGCGTGCTCCATCCTAGACCACATTAATGATTAACATCAGGCAGGGTGTGGTCAAACGCGAACCTATAACGAATAAAAAAAAAAAAAAAAAAATGTACTTTCTTTGAATCATCAACACCTATGTTTTGTGCATTTTACGTTTTATCTGAATTAGTGTCCTTTAGGTTATCCCATGGCAATATTTCGATCTAGTCCAGGTTATTACTTAAACAAAAAAAGTATGATATTTTATTACTAAATTGTAACTTTACTATGTTCAAACTACTAACTCAATTAAACATCTATAAAAAATTGTACTTACATACTTACAAATTATTTTATTGTTTGAGGATTTTACTAGAAAATTAGATAGTAAAAATAAAATTTACTAGAACTTATTGCAGTCTGAAATTATAAATCATTAGATAATTTTTCATATGCATGTGTCAAAAATAATAAATTGTTAGTGTAGCCTGATATGATAACTAGCCTGATATTATCAGTCAGTGACTTAACGCATTGCTTGTTTGCCAATATATAAATTAAGTACCTTCAACATATATATCCAGGTTTAGATTCTAAAATTGCATATCTATGTTTTCTACATTATCATAATTTTGACGTATTCTGGGAATCTTTTAGAATGTACAAAAATAAATCTACTTCAAAGTTCATTCGCCTCACTTCTCGCAAAGAAGACTTGCTTGGGACTTGCCAACTTTTTACATCCAATCGAGTTGAAGGATTCAAGCTGTTCTAGGGTCCCAGTGCGTGCCAGGTCACCGACCTTTTGAGGATCCCGCAATTCCCGCACGTGCTCTGTATGTAGAACAGTCTATAGCGTCAAACACCTTCAGAAATAGACATAACTTCACAAATTCAGAATAATTTTTCATACCTTGCTTTCAGTTTCGTCATATTTTGTTCCAATTATGTGCTAAATTTCTTCTAATTTCAAATGCTGCTTGTGTAAATATTCTTTTCCGTCTCCGTATTGTTTTTCGGTACTTAATAAATTTACTTAGTTTTGTGTGTTCCAATATAGATAACCATTATTTATTCGCCTTGAGAGCACCCAAAATAGTTATTTCGTCATTTGTCTGTCAGAATTGGTCTTCTTTGGCAGTGGACAACAAGTCTATCATCGCTATTTTCAAAAACGTACAGCAAAGAGTTCAAGCATTTTTATAATCACTAGTTTTGTTTCGTCATATGAGTCAAATCCTTATGATTTAAAAATCTTTTATTAACCCATCTCTTTCTTCCAATGAAATTATTTGTATAGATATTTCTTGTACTTTTTGGTCCTGCGTGGTATTGTGTTGTGAAACGTGTTTGTTAATTTATTTCCCAGTATAATCACGTTATCTTCGTTTCTCGTGAGCTCATTAAGTTTCTCCCAAAACTCTCATACATTATGAAACTACCTACTACAGACGAAGCAACTTGCTTCCATCGATTAACTTTTGTATTCCAAGTAGCTCGTATCGTGCAGATTGAAGCCCCCTTGGGGCCTGTCTACAGTGGCTTTTATTCAAATTGTTTCTAAGTAGGTAGATCTAGCTCGCAAATAATCAGCTAACCACATTTAGGAGTGGCTGGCTATAAAAACTTGGGTAGCTTAGGTAGGTTTTATTGAAGTCAATTACGTAACCTACACATGATTATAATTTATAACATTATGAATACAATTATTTAAGCATTAAACTTCAGTATGTAAAAATAGTTATATGGTACTATGATCAGCTATTAAACGTTTTTAAGGTTTATAGGTTTAACCTTTGCTAAAGAGTAGAGAGAGTAGAGTTCTAGGTCGTAACGTTAGTAATCCCATTATTTTTTTATTCTCTACGAAGTTCAAAACGCAAATGTGCTTAAGTCCTTGGCAGTTTCACATAATAACAACTACATCCGTCTGTTGGGTAAACTAAGTGTATATGCATTGCATTACTAGCAAAAGACGCAGAGAGCGTGTATATTATAATAAGTCCATGCATAGGATCCGTGCACAACGCGTGCTTTGATTTGATGCAGTAAATTGAGGTTGTTGATTGTGCAACGGTTTACTATATAATTCAATTGATCTGGACCATCTTTGTTCTTCAAGCTGAAATAACGAAAGACCGCTTTCAAAAAACGTTGAAACTACTTGATTTGAACATTTTGAACACATTATAAGAACACATTATTAAGAACACATGTATCAAATACCTGCTTCATAATAATACATCATCTTGCTACATAAAGTATCAGAAGCGGATATCGTAAGATTGTAAAAAGAGGTTATCTCAAGTAGATATGTAAACCTGTGTAAAGCTACTGGCATGGTTAAAACTGAAGAAGTCGAGTGTTAATTCTTAAAATACCTGCACATAATTTTTAATTACTATTATAACTGATTCTGAATTGTATATTTTTAAGTCCTTTTGAAAATAAAAGTAAAATAAACGGATACGAATTCTAACACTGAACGTACGTAATAAATTTGTGAAAGTCGGAAAATGTAGTGTTTTAAATTATTATGACATACTCGTATACCGACTTCAACTACAGTTATTTTGAATTAAACAGTTCCGTTTATTTTCATCGATTAACCAGTTATTGACATACTGTTGATGTTACTATTTTCAGCCATGATCCATGCGCGATAATCTACAAGTCCATTAACATGTTTATCTTCTTTACATTTCATTAACAAGTATCAAAGGTTGACATAGGATATATCTACAGTGCAGAGTCTGTTGGAGGAAAACACAGTAATTGTATCTGTCGGGTGTACTGTGTCACTATCATATCAACTCGTGTTACTATCACGACGCATGAGGGACATGTTACTATTTGTCATCTGATCCGGCTGTTTGTTGATGATAGAGTCGCGGAAATTAACATACACACGGTTTTAATGTGTATATTTTGCGTAGAGGCAATGTTATTTACTACTTATTTTAAAAAATCGGCCAACGGGAGTCGGACTCTTTCGTTTTTGTTGTTATAGCGGCAATAGATCATCATCTATGGAAATTTTAATTATCTAGCCACCACTGTTCATGAGATACAGCCTGATGACAGACAGACGGACAGTGGAGTTGTAGTAATAGGGTCTCGTTTTTACTCTTTGGGTACGGAACCCTAAAAAATAACCATCTTCTAACACTCTCGGCTGTCCGTAAGTCCACCCTTCCTAAGGTAACAGGCAACAGCCAACAGGTAGCTGATTAATTTTTTTACAAAATATTTGTTAGTATGGCGGATTGCCTAACCAATGATCATAACTATCATAAGTGAAAATAAAAGAGGGTCCCAATACAAGGTACCTATTTTATTGTTGGTTTTTTCTTTTTGCTCCATCGTAAAAACTTTAGATACATACAAGCGTGAAACTTGGTGTGGTTATAGTCCTATATGTAACATTTAACAACAAATACTAAACACCAGACAACCCCGCTATGGATCTCGATCTTTATGAAAAAATAAATTTCTTTTTGGTACATTCTGCATAATATAGGTAGTTTTGGTATAGAATTCTTGGTTACTCGCATCGGCGGGTTTAAATTAAAAATATTAGTATTTTTGATTTATTTGTATATTTTAAGCTTTATTATTACTTCTGTCCACTCAATTCTCAGGTTGTGTTGTGTGCATATATTTTCAAAATTAGCATATTGTTTTGATGGAGTTAGTCATGTGTGTATTTAAAATTCAATTTAATACATTTAACTTGTATTGTTAAGACGCAATTGTATAAATAATTACAGCTTTTGTATGTTTGTTCAATCGCAATTTTAAGCTATGAATCATCTTCTGTATTTTATTTCGCTTAAAATGTGTTCTGTTTAACTGGGTTATGTTATTAATATCGTTTTAACAGAGGTTCTTTTTATGAGTTTTTTATGTATATTTTTATTCAAACCATATTCGTAGACAATATATTTTTTTAAATATTTTTTCCATTCTAGTTTCGTTCAACCAGTAATATAGTACACATAATATTATGTATGCATACCAACTATTGTTTTATTGTTTTAACTTTTAAGTACCTAATCGATTAACTGTAGAAATTGTTTCTAAAGCGTATTAAATTCAAGTTTTCAATGTATAAACCATAAAATTTCAGCATATGTATGTATATGTATTAGTTTTATGCTTATCACCACCTCAATCTTATTTCGTAGTCTATAAAGTTTATTATTGTTTTGAAATATTGATGGACTCAATTTCTGACTGCAAAATATTCAAAGATATAATTATGGGTCCTTTACCCAGCTTTCTCTTTAAAGTTTATTGCTGAACTAGATGGACATAAATTGACTCTCAAAACTTAATCATTAAATTTAACGATCTATATGTACGAGTAATACTTATTTACATTTGAGTATATTAATTACCCAGGGGGTTAGAGAGTGCAACCCTCTCCCCAATTTCTTCCTTTGTGTTGTCGTAAGCGGTGGCTGAAGGGAAAATAGCGGAAAATGGGAAGCAGCGCCTTCTGAATAACTGATAACTTCTACCGCGATCCACAAGACGACTGCAAAGCGTGGGGATTATAGCAGAAACCTTGTTCAACAGTGGACGTTCCGATTGATGATGATGATATCATACATCCACTTACAAATTATGCAATACTAGTGAATGTAGATAATCATTATTCGTCCTAGCGCTGCAAAATTATTTATTTTCGTCATAATATTTTACAAATACATGACATGCATGGTGTAAACGGTCTTTGTTATGGAAATGTTGACCCAAAACAAAGATATTCTTTGCAAATATTATATAATATCAATTCGTTGCACTAAAGAGAGTGTTTTAAATTTGCTTATGGATAAACATTTTATAGGTTGACTTTTTCTACAACGTATTGTTCTCAAGTTAGAGACAGATACATACCTATAGATATACTGGCTGTCAACACTATTTAATATTTCATTGCATTGTTTCAGGTTTGCGAGAAGCTGGAAATCGGTGCTGAATCCGATTACTTCGGGCTTCATGTGACCGCAGGGTCAGGGCCGGGAAGATGGCTCAATTTGCGAAATCCCCTCGACCCCCACCGTATCCCAGGAGGTCGTCTTGATCTCCATGTCAAGTTCTGGGTCCCTCCGCATCTACTTATCAATGAACCTACTCGTCATCAGTTCTACCTTCACGCAAAACTTGATCTGACTGAGGGTAGACTTGTCGTAGCGGATCTTGAAGTAGCAAGAAAGATAATAGCTTACATAGCCCAAGCTGAGACTGGAGATTGTGACCCAGAAGTACCTCCCACTCATATCTACGAAGAATGCGATAAGATTGGACCTCAGGGTGAAAAACCCGAAGACCATG
Source organism: Plagodis pulveraria (assembly GCA_963890685.1). Lineage (NCBI taxonomy): Eukaryota > Metazoa > Arthropoda > Insecta > Lepidoptera > Geometridae > Plagodis > Plagodis pulveraria. The sequence goes on from OY982971.1 coordinate 1,610,231, forward strand.
TTGAAAAAATCATCGATTATCATTGTGAGATAGCCGGAATGAGGGCTTCGCAAGCTGAATACAGGCTTCTCAAAGAGATTTCAAATTTGGAATCTTTTGGAGAGGAGCTATTTTTTTGCAAGCCAGTGACTCAGAGCAATAACGCGCATAATCTATACAGCCATCTCCTGTATCATAGGCAGCAAGTGGAGGAGCCTAGAGCTAGAGATGACCAAGAGATCGATGGAGGAGCGACTGTGGGATGCTTGGCGTCTGGTCAGAGCGGAGGCGGTTGTGGCTGCAGGCTCAGTACTTCTGTCGGAGTAGGACCTCACGGCATCGTCGTCTACAGACCGGCGTGTAACGGAGACCAGGACATTGGAGTGGAGAAACAAAGGTTGGTTTCCTCTGGCCTCACTCACTATTCGTATCGTGTAGGTACTTCCTGCAAATATTTATTAGTATTCTTATCGATACCGGTGCTGGTGCGAAGTATTTGCGTCGAACCACTATCTACCACTACAAAGCAAATAAATAAAGTAATTTGATATACGACTGGATAAGGGTCAAAGTCTACCATTGTGGTTTTCCTCTATGTTTTCCTTCCTACGTCCTACATAAAGAATTGATAAATTAAATGTTTTCAATAATTACCTAAAGCTAAATTGCCACGTCTGATATCTAAAAACAATATTTAATTGGCATGATTTTACATACTTAATGTGTTTTTTCCATCATGGGATAGGAATTCAATAATGTTGCACACATTATACTTACACACTTCTCTACAATCGTCACTTTTACTAACAACTGTTTTCAAAATTTTCGTATAGTATGATTAGTGGAAATATTTAATTTATTTTGGTCTGATTCAAGGGCTCATTATTGGTCCTATACTATTTGGTATATATTGGTTCTATTAAATACACCGCTTGCTTTCGATGTCGTTGAATTTGGTTATATTCTATAGGTATTGCGCTCCCTGGGGAACTACGAATTATATTGGAATAAAGAATACCTTGGCTTAATCCATGACCTAAGTAAGTGAGTAATATATACCTATATTACTTATCTATTTATATCTTGGATGTCAAATCATCAAATGCCCTTGATGAAAATTAACCTTAACTTACCTTTTGAAATTGGAACTCCATAGTGGGCTTCGTATTCAAAGGAAAAGGTCAAAATGCACTTCATTTTGACATGTCAAAATGAAGTTCATTTTGACATGTGAATATGAACTTGAAGGAAGCCCATCATGGAGATCAAATATTAGACATACATTTTGACATGTCAAAATGAACTTTATTTTGATATTTCGATTTGATCTCCATGATGAGTTGACATGTCAAAATGAACTTTATTTTGATAATTGATCTCCATGATGGGCTTCGTTTTTGAAGGAAAATGTCAAAATGAAGTTCATCATCATTACAATTTTAGTTACACAATAAGGCCCCTGTTCCCTAACCTCTTTGTGGTCCGTGGTTAAATACTACCGACGTTTAGATGTATATATAATTTAACGAATACGAGGTTGTCTCGCCGAGTGGTAATTCTCACTCCAACTACTCTCACAACAAGTTCTTATTCTACGAAACACCCATGCCGAAAATATTGATATATCTTATTTAGCATGTTAAGTTTATTTTGTAATGTGCCATCAACTTATCTTGTTAGTGTGTGTGTTAGCTTTTGTATTTAGACCATTATGAGATTAAACCAAGTTAGGTACGAGAAATCTATAAGTATTTATACATTATAATATAATTAATTACTACTTGGTAAGAATTCTTTTTTGTATTTTAAAAATTATTGGAGCACGAAATTTCAGCTCGAAAGACCGTGCACAGGTGGCCGAGTGGTTTAGGCATCCGGCGCGAAATCGAAGGACGCGGGTTCAATTCCCGCGCGGGGCATAAGATTTTGTGCTCTAATAATTTGTAAAATATGATTTTCGCTTAGCACGCGTTAGGGCATATAATAATATTTGTTTTTTTTCCAGTGCTATATTTTGCTTTTTCATCACTGAACTATGTTTCTAATTATAGGTACTAGATATCATATGCCAGATTATAACTGTACCTACAGTGTGCACTGTGCATATTGTGCTCGCTATCATTTTGTAGTCTGTACATGAAAAAATTGCAAAAACTAAAATTGTATCAAATAATGACAAATTCGTTAAGAAACATCAAATATGTGTATTTAATTTTCATAAACAGTAGGTGGAGTACCCACCCACATAGGTATACTACAATAAAGTAATTATTATTGTCGGGTATTCACATAAGTAAAGTAAGATTAGCATTTGTTTTGAACGACTAGGTAGTGGTATAGCGTCATCGCCTGTGTCCCATTCCATTTTCGTAATCAGTTAAATACAATAACAAATTTAAAGTGCTTCTTCAAGCGTTACCTACTCGAATATATATTAAAGTACTGGCTGACAACAGTGGTTTTCATTTTATCTTATCAGTGTATATTGTCCTTTGTTTTCACGAGTACATATAATCAAATATAATAATCATCAGCTTCCTCCCCTCGTTATGTTTTTGATAGGTTGGTAAAATATGTATTTCTCACTACATACATATAATATATGTATCATTGCTTACAGCTATGTGTTGTAATGAAACCTAGGTAATTCCTAAGTTAGGTTTAATGTCAGTTCCTATATCTTATTTTGAACCAAATAATACTGATTTGTATATTATTTCCTTCGCCTCAAAGCGCACAAGCACGTGCAGAATTGCAGATGGGGTATACCTATTACAACATACTAACGTTAGGCACTAGTGTTCTGAATGGCTATAGTTTTGAGCTGGAGTAGTGAATAAAATCACATCGAACTAGCCACCTTCTTCTTCTGTCATTCTATATGTATATTCTTGTTCTATCATAATAATTATATGTATTTTTATTTCCATATTCTCGATAGTTTCTAACGTGACATCCTTTTCTATTTCAGCATCCCTTACACTGCGATCCACCGTGCTCAGTCCGTTCGTCGCATGTTCCAAATGTCTTACGTCACCGGTGAGGGCAACGAAGCTACTCTTCACGTCAAGATGGCCACCTCAGGGCAGGCCGCGGCGTTGTACAGAGCTGTCACGGAGAAGCATGCTTTCTTCTGCTGTGAAACTGTCAGGAGCGATGTCACGGAGCAATTCATTAGAGATTTGAAGGTGTGTATCTGTTATTTTTTACTAATCGAACCATTATTAAAACGACATAGTTTTAAATATTTAACGGGACTTAATCGCGATAAAATATGTATAAATTTATTTACCTCGACGTTCGACCAAGTTGCATTGGTCGTGGTCACGAGCGGACTGAAGAGGCGGGTGTCAACGTGTTGAAGGGCGGGTATTTTCTCCAACTACCCGCATTTGATTTAGAAATTTATTGTCTCGACCCACAACACTGACAACATGCACAGGTCTTAAGGAAGGTAAAACGCGTTTGGTGCATTTCCTTAGCACTGGATTTCAGGATGCAGCTAACTTAAAACCATCCTCTCTATTGAAATTATGATATTTCCTTATCTCAATAGCTTCTCTTAAAGTTATTGTTAAAACGAATCAAAATGGCGGCGGTTCGCCAAACTCTAGCATAATGTGAGAGTAAAACTAGTGTTTTATGTAACACGTAATACACACGCAAGCGATGGAACGTTGAAACATCTCCTAAGGCAGAATGGATGCAATTTTATGATATTATACCCTTATGAAACATATTATTACTTATTTAATAACATATGTAACTTGATTACTTAAGTAATCTTTATGTTAGACTTAAATTTGCCATATTTTACTACAGCATGTTTCTGTCTTCGTGATATTAGATAAAAGATATTTTTTATCATCTTCTTGTGTAATTCTTAGCGTTGTTAGAGAAAACGTATATTATTGTACTAAACGACCCCAAATACGTGTATTAAGGGTAGGAATATGACGACATGGTTACTTACTATTAGACATAAATAGGAACAGACATTGAGTGAAAAAAAATATTGCCAAAAACACGGGTCTTGAAAAACACTTAAGTATCTATCTTAATTTTTATATATTATTCTTAGTCTGAAACATATAGTTTTTAGTGTTTTCACGTAAATGGTTTGTCAGGAAAGGAATTGTATTATGTTTATAATTCTTAATATTTTTTGTAACCGCTCCTTGAACTTGGAATTTGAAGTTTTATCTACTATAAGTACTTAGGTATACATATAATTATTGTTGTTCGAGAACGTAATAAGATTGACAATATAATCTTAATACATAGGGCTTTAAAGTATTTGTTATTTGTGTAAAGATAAGTAGTTCCTATCGCCAATGCTATTCATAATTATCAAATTGTACGCCTTCCTTCCATAGGTAGTTAATCAGATAGGCAACCTACATATTTATACCTCTGTGGTGATTGATTTCATTTTTCAATACCATTATATACCTACGCTACAATTATATATACTTACAAAATTACACATTTATTATACATAGGTACTTAGTTTATTTTAAATAATACCCTTTTATAAACGTTGCTGTGTTACAATACGAGCAAACTACGCGTTGAACTTTTTTTAAATTCGCTCTTGGTTTAAAATTACCATTCTGGTCGGACAATTTTATAGACTTTATCTTACAAAACATCTTTATAGCCTCTCCACAAGGTACCTACCTAATGTTGCTGCTAGTAGCTAGTCTTTGGAGAAGTAACATAAATTCGTTCTATAATTTCCTTACAATGATGACTTGAACTATGTATTTACCTATCTAATATTGTAGGATCTAGCGTATGTGTTTAACTTTTTTTCAGTTTTATTTGAACTCGTACGGTTTGTACATACTCATTTGTAATAATAATTAGACCAATTGTTTTTAATGTATAAATGAAATAGTAAAAACTATGTCCCAAACTTACATCTTAACTTTTGGAACGTGTCAATAAAGCCGATAAGCTTCGATATGGTTATATCAAAGACGACGCGCTGATATAAAAAAAAAAAAAACATTTTACCGAGCAAACTGCTCGATGTTCTACACCCAGTAGGTCAACCACCACGCCCCCAAATAAATTACATATTAATTTGTTCGAAGTCCAAACAGCTTGATTTTCCGTATATATGTATAACATTTATATTGTAATTAAATAAACACGATATGACGTAGATATAAATATAGTGTACATAAATGTATATATATTGTATATATTATAATATGTTGTAATATTCACCTCTATCGATCTAATTTTATTCGGTCAATTTAGTCACAAGTAACACACCTGTCTATATGTTATGCCAAACTATGAGCACATGGTTACTTCTACCTAATTTGTATTCAGGAACCAAACAACCCTCTAACATGTTCTTGTCAATACCGTGTTGAAGGCGAAAACTATTCATTTACCTACCTAATCATAACAACTATTTAATTTAATTATTGAATAAACCGAAGTAGGATATTTATATAAATCGCAGGTAGCAAAATACAGCATAGGTGCAATAGGTATCTACATACTTAGTATGATCACTGATTAAAATGAATACCTACTTAAGTACATATGTACTGCCCAAGTAGGTAACCTACATTGATAATTACCTACGTGTATGTGGCAATAACAAATATACACGTGTCATCAGAGCAAAGATGTTCGAGCAAAAACATACTAGAGACTTCTCTCTGCTTCAATGGCGCTGACAGCTGAATTTCAAACTGCACCAAATGTCTTCTGTCTTTCTTTTTATAAAATATTATTTAGGTCATAAAATAATTAAATTATATTTTATAAGTGTTTGACAATTTGGTTGATGATAGGCGTCATATCTGCCCATGAGATTCCTTAATCGAGTTTTTTTTATAAGCATACACGACGTCCACCTATTGTAAAGCGGTAACACATGTATTGCGTCACAAGTTACGATCTGCACTGCGCCCGTCACCCCACCCTGAGATATACAGTGGTTCATTCTCACGTGCCTGTAATTTTACTGGCTCTCAAGGACTGCTGCCGGAACACATTGTTAGGCGCTTGGCAACAAATTTTATACCTGTGGGTGGTAGCTGGCCAGGCAAACTTTCGCAAAATGCTCTTCCACCGTGCGGTGAAGATGAAACCAGCTGTAGGGATCAAACAATGGACCTGGACATGGACGGCATGGCAGTCCGTAGCTTCAAAAGAGTACCATGGAAGCCGTCGGCTCTCATTGCCGCATAGTTTAGGAGTTGTCTCTCGTTCCCATGTGTTTAATAATTGGTGGTCGGTATTGTATGAAATAAATTATTAATTATTAAATTTATGTACGTTCCTTATTAGGTAGATAAATTTTCAAGCTGATCTGTTTGAGTTTACAAACTGTTTCCAAAGGTATAATAAAATCTGGAGAGAAAAAAACTTATACTTTCTTGGTATGAAGCTGCAATACTTCTAAAAATCGTGGGTCCTACTACTTACAGCAAAAATTTTAATTTGAACTCTTTAGAAATTTGAAATAGGGCATTACAATTAAGATTGGGGGTAGGTAACCCACTAGGTAAATACTCCATATTATGATTACTTACTACTAAACATGAGGTAAGGTGTAATTATAACGTGTATTGTTGTATTCTGCAGGGTACGATAGCGTCGATCTTCAACGACTCGTCGACGTTAGGGCGGCGCTACGTGTTCGACATCCGGCGCACGTGCCGCGAGGTGCACGACCGCGCGCGTCGCGCCAAGCACGCCGCGCACCACGACCCGCGACCCAGGAGGGACTCCGGGACTGAACACAAGGTACTACTACCGAACGACATTACACTATACCATACATTTATGGAAACACACACACAATCATGCAAATGGATAATCAATACTACATCGTATAATATCTGCCTAACACAAAGGGATTTTTTGGTTTACATTATTTGGTTCCGTAAATTTTCTTAATATTGGTATTTTTGTTAATATATTTTGAAATATTTAGTTTTGCTATTTTTGCATCTACACAATTTTAGGATTTACTGAGTTATGTAATATAGTGTCAAAAACTTGAAAACGATTTGATTTTGTTGCTTTAGTTAGAATCAACCAAAGGCATAGGCAAATTAGGAACAAAGATACAACTTTTCTCTGTAGACGAATGTTGGGTACAATATGTGTGCAATTTTGAACATGTGAAAATTTAGAAAGATAAATAATAAGAAACCAAATTTCACGGGAGGATCAAATCAACGATTCGATATTATAGTCTAACAAACACACTAATCTATATATCTACTTTCAAATGCCAATTTATCCAGTAGTTAAAATTCAAAAATAGCTTTGTTCATTCTACACAGAACTTACGTTTACAGTATATTGCAGAGAGTATTTGTGTAACTATACAAAAGTATCGTCATGCTACCAATCTAATATGTGAACTAGGGTAACAAAAGAAAACAGCTTTCGGTTGACTTACAAGAAAAAGAATATAACACAATAATGTATGTTACTTTATAATTAAATAAATTACTAGTATTTTCCAATATCCCTGTATACATATGTTTTAAAAATATTTATACCATAATACAAAAATATAACACAATGGTTGCTAAATGCAGTGAAATTAATAACTACTATATAGATAAGTATATATTAAAACCACAAACAACAGCATATCATACAATTTATAAGTATTTATTTATAACTCTATCAAACCTTGTTCGTACCATTATAACATGGGGCATTACTAATCTATATTTCATCAAAGTTTTCGAACGATTACGAATAAGGGTAGGTATATGTAGTTTACTATGAACAGTTTTCAATCATTGCTTATAATGTAAATATGTAACAACGTTGTTTACTATTATTCCGTCACCAACTAAATTAATACTAACGTTATGATATGTAAAGATATGCGGTCTGTTAGCGCAAGTGCATTTATTTTGAATTCAATTTGAATGTAAATATCAATCAGTACCAATGTCTTGTTTATAGCCAGCCGTTTAGAACATGCGTTCAGAATTCAAAATGGCGTAAATTGAGACCAACCAAAAATTAGTGGACACTCCTCATTCCTTAACAAAAGTAAATTACTTATGTTTAAGTAAATTCAAGGTAATATCCAAGAGAGAGCAGTCGACTGAGTTTAAAATACCTACTTCATTATCAAACTGATTACAAGCTGCATAATTATCGGAAGTATTAAAAACTTCCTTATGACAAACTGGATAAACTGGAATTGTATTAACGCTACAATTTATATTACTAAAGTGCTTATGAATAACGTTGACGTCACATCAGAGTCTAAAGCACATGGTGTTATTAATTTTTAATTACATTGCTTATAATAAAATTAATTTGTAGATTTCTTCGCGAGTGCGATCATACCCGCTCTATGTTCCTCCCAAAAACTATTATCGTCTTTATGTTCCAATACCGATCTTGACAAATAGACTCAAGTCAGTCACCTTTTTATTCTGTGCCATTACCTTTTCCCGTTTACAAGAACACCAGAACTACTGTCATGTGTGACTTTTTTTTACAAGATTTTGAATGTTTTTTTTTTAATATAAAACTACCCATCACTTTAGTCGTATTCTGAAGAGATATGCGAATACGAAATGTCAAATAAGTGGTTCGTTATACACGATATTGCAAATAGTAATCAACGTATTGTTACCATATAAAAAACATTTAAACAAAAAAAAAATTACTCCAAAAATAAAATACACATTATAGTCCCACCAACTTATCTGTTCAGGCGACAAAAAAAAGAACTACAACATTCCTTCAAATTGTGACAGTTTGTAGTTGATTTCCTTGACCAGTAGCGCCCTCGAAAACTGCACAGTTAAGTTGGTGGTACTATAACTGAAATACTACTCATCAGATCTTACTCAAATTTAAGTAGGACCACGTGACAAGCGTCAGCTTTCGATTTTCAGTTATGAGGTAACACACACACACACACACACACACACACACTCACAAACAGTGGAATTGAGAACTTCCTCCTTTTTATGACATAGTTTAAAAATAAACTGTTTTGTTTGTCTCCAGGAGTCCCGATCACGGTCTCACAGCAACGGTGGCAGAAGGGGAGAAACCCTGGCGTGCCGGGTTTGCATGGACAATGGTATGGACACGCTGTTCCTGCCGTGTCGCCATGTGGTTTGCTGTCAGGAGTGTGCTCCTAGGTAATTCATAATATACCTAATTGATTTACCATCTAAAATATATTTGATATTTTGAGTACCTACTTATTAAAATAGAGCGGAAAATACTACCGTAAATAAGCTCAACCGATATCGTTCATATGAATGAAATTCAACTGTTATCATTATCTATGTTTTTTTTATGTTACTTTGACGGAACAAGCACGAGGCCCACCTGATGTTAAGCGGTATCTTCTGCCTATAACAGATGCATTTCATCACAAGTGACGAACTGCACTGCGCCCATCACCTTGAGACATACCTATTAAGTCTCATTTTGCCTGTTATTTCACTGGCTCTCAAGGACTGCTGCCGGAACCCACAGTTCTGTTGTACAGTCTGCTTGAGGGTGGTCGCTAGCCAGGCGGGCATTCGCAAAATGCCCTTCCACCATGCGGTAAAGCTCAAGCCCGTGGCGGGATTCGAACCATGGACCTGCTGCGCGGCAGTCCATAACCAATGCCACTGAGCCATCACTGCTTCATTACTGCTTCATGATGCGCATGGATTAAACATTTCATAACATTTTTCTTTGTTTACAGATGCAATCGATGCCCCCTCTGCCGTTGTGAAATAGAAAAACGCATGCACATCTTCCTTCCGGTCGAATACGAGAAAAATAACGGCATTATCATAAAATGAACCACAACGCACCTCGATCGCTGAATCCGATTGAACAGTCGCTACGATTGAATTGAATGAATGAAGCTGCAGTTTTGATTTCTGAACGGAACGAATGAAACTGTCAAGTTTTCATGGAAAAAAAGCGTGTGTGTCACGTATAATGGAAGTCGATAATAGACGCAGGCCGGAAACTGTAATTAAAACCTATGTAATTTTGGCCAGAGCTTTGACAATTGAGGGAGTCACAACAGTTTTTTATATTTAAATTGGGCTCGTACGATCTGTGCATCTGCAAAGAACACAAGTTATTAAAAATAATATAAAAGTAGTCACAGCCCAATTCAAATTACGTAAAGATCATATAATACAGTCACAGCCAAGCTCAAGGTAAATAGGTGGACATATAAGTAATACTTCTACAATGGAGATAGGCGGGCGAAATTTAACATTTCTTCTCTTGTTATTGTAAAATTTACTTAGATATGAGCAATTTCAAGAATTCACCATTATTATGTATAAATACCTGACCAAACAAGTTAGGTAAATGATAAAGTCACATTTCCGATTTTCCCGCCGAAACCAACATGGTTTACTTTCGTATCACGCGGACCCAATATCGTCCACATATGAATGAAATTCAATTGTTATCATTATCTATGATGAGAATGAATTAACTCCATTATTTTGTCAGCAACATCTTGATCTTGTCTGTGCTGTTTTAAGATGGCGTCAGTGCCTTATATTTAAGATAATTGGAGTGTAATTAAAACTGAAGAAATGTTTATAGAAAATGGCTGACTGTTGTGTTTTGACCATAAGTGCTCTTATGCGTGTGTGAGTGTCTAGTCATCGTAGGTACTAACTTTGTAAAAATGCATTTCTAATATTACCTGTTCGTTATTGAAATAGTATAAGTTTACTGGATATTCTAAAAAAAATAACAAAGTAACGTTAATACCTTTAATACTAAATTTAAGTGCATGTCTTCGTTTTAGAAGGCAGTAGATAAGCCATTTGTGATATCGATATTTTCAATTAATGCTGCCTATAAAAATTTTAAGTAACATGTCAATTTAAAATATATGCATTTTTTTGTATATCCATAAGATTTTTCCTTTTAACAAACACTGCTATATGACGCAATTACACTTATACAGCCTTACTTATAAACGCTACTTAAATTTTAAACATTACTTAGCCGCTGATTAGCAAAATTTCTTACTCATAAACGCTACATAACTTTATCCATTACCTAAGTACTGCTTAAATCAGCTGTCAATTTAAACACCGTCCCACCCTTGTTTAAATTTTAAGTAACAAGATGGCGCCCATATTTCTGATCAGCTGATTTAGTTACAGACCCACCAACTTATCTGTTCAGGTGGCAGAAAAAAGAACTACAACATTCCTTCAAATTGTGACAGTTCGTAGTTGATTTCCTTGACCAGTAGCGCCCTCGAAAACTGCACAGTTAAGTTGGTGGTGCTATACAAAGAAAAGTATTATATTTACTTTTTAATTTCAAGATATTTAGCACTAGATACATGCTATTTGGCCATTTAGGTCATTCATAATACTTTTTAGTACAATGTTGTCAGTTTAAAATACCTTCGACCTCATTATCCATTGCTTAGATAAACAGGTGCTATGTAGCGTTTATAAGTAAGAAATATTTAAGCATTACCTAAACACTGTTTAGTTATCCATTACTTAGCAACTACATAGCGATGTTTTTATAAGTAAGGGGGCTAATCTTTAAATTGTTTACACTGTCAATTTTTACCTTTTATTAGATAATAATAAACTTATGTTTAAATTACTTAGTTAATGGATATTATTACCTGCGATAAGAAATTTTGGAGTTGTAAGACCTATGGTCTATAAGAGTATGTCCATTAAGTAAAAAAAAATACTTACGTGTAAGAAAGGCAAGAGAATCGAATGAAAAATAAACTCAAAACCAACATACAGAGTCGTTTCCTTCTCCAACCCACGCAAATACACCTAACAACTAAAGGAATTATCAAAGGAGATGAATTAAGACGTGTGCAGCATTTTAAATATCTGGGGCACCATGTCACCGAAGACCTTAATGACCAGCCAGATATTATTATTGAGAGGGAGCGCAGGGCGCTGACAGTCAGATGGAAGTCCGCAGAATCGCTCGTTGTAGTGAATAATTAAAAATTACTCAATATAGCATACTGGCAAACATTCTACACATGCAGCATGTGGACCAGCTATATGCAGAGAGCTCTCAGTGCCTTGCGTGTCCATTATAACAGATTACACTACTCTTGGAGCTTCCTCCATTCTATAGCGCGTTAAACATGTTCACGGAAGCGCGCGTCGATGGTTTTAACGCTATATACGCAAAAGAACAGCATCATTGATATACAGGATTGGGAGAATCTCCAATAGTATTTTATAATTGATATCGGAGAGTCTGGACTCTTCGATCAACAAGCACTTTATTCGAGTGCTTACCAGATGAGGTACGGTGATATGATAATTATTTTTTGTCTTAAATCGTTTAAATATTATAAAAATGACTAGTACTACCCTACCTACTTAGTTATGCTAACCTTAATTTTAAGTTTCATTGTCGTTCTAATAAGAGACTTGTCAGCTTAATGAATATTATTTTAATTAAATACATAAATAACATTATTGCTATAAAGTTCACACAAGTAAAAAATAGTACGCGCCACCATGTAAAGAAGTTTAGTCTAGTTTAATCGTCGTTAACTAGTCAGAATTTTATAATCCTTTATCATTAAATTACAGCTATGCAAAATTCTGTTCTACGGGCCCCAAAAATTCTATATTACCTATATTAAGGTATTTTGGTGCTACCTCGGAAATGTATAGGTTAACAAAATATTAACTTTATGATTTGGCTCGAGTTACGTGGGTTAGTCAGAGTGGGTAACCTCCTTACAAAACTAACTAAATTATTCAGATTATTATAGTTTATAATGGTGCATGCTGGTAAGCATTTTGCGAATGCCAACCTAGCTGGCTGAAATCAAAAATGTGTCTCCAAGCACCTAACAGTGTGTTCCGGTAGCTGTTCTTAATAGACAGTTCCCATTCCAGGCATCAAGGAATGGTGTATTTTCACCAATACATATTGTGATGCGTCGCAGACTAGCAAAACTATTCCGTGGTTTAGTGTTGATTGTTAACGTGTTAGAGCCCTGAAACATGAAGCTTTAAGAGACTGGAAACTAAGGGAAAGAGCCTCAAAAACGGGGCGTTTCGATCACAGCGGAGTTGGGTCCCAAGGAGTTTCTCATTCTGCGGGTAGGAAAGCATTTTGTACCTAATGATAATTAGTTGACGGCAAATAATTAAATAATCACATTGTTTAAAATAACTGGGTTCAAGTAACCACCATGAAAACTTTCTGACAGCTTTAGTGTTAACGTTTTTTTTACTCTTTATTTCGGCGCTTAATTAACTTTACGAGCAGCAAAATAAATGTTGATAAAACCGGTAGCACCACGGTTGCCCAAAATGGCAGAACATGTTGCGGCTCCAGTTACAGATGGGCTCGGGTTAGTATCACGCTCGTAGATCAAAATGTTTCCTTTCGTTGTAATTTTGTAATACTTGCATAGCTATTGTTTTAAATGTAGTGAGATGTAATAAAATATGCGTGTTTTTTTTTTTTTTTTTTTTTATGTTATTGTGAAGGAACAAGCGCGAGGCCCACCTGATGTTAAGCGGTATCCTCTGCCTATAACAGATGCATTTCATCACAAGTGACGAACTGCACTGCGCCCATCACCTTGAGACATACCTGTTAAGTCTCATTTTGCCTGTTATTTCACTGGCTCTCAAGGACTACTGCCGGAACACACCGTTAGGTGCTTGGCGACAGATTTTCTACTTGAGGGTGGTCGCTAGCTAGGCGGGCATTCGAAAAATGCCCTTCCACCATGCGGTGAAGCTCAAGCTCTGGGCGGGATTCGAACCATGGACCTGCTGCGCGGCATTCCATAGCTAATGCCACTGAGCCATCACTGCTTCAAAATGTGCGCACTCATTATAAATACTGAAGTATGTAGTTTTATTGTCACGAGGATTCTTTTATATAACTATTACGAGGAACATATAAGGATCAGTATTAATGGCTATGAGTGGCTAGTACAGATAAGTAGGTCATAAAGATACCTATAGAGAGATACCTTCGTCATAAAGATACCTATGCTGGGAACTCATCTGCATGTATAATGAAATACTCGTATGAAAGAAATCGCATGCATGAGTGAGATTGGTGACTTGGCACCTTGGTGAGGCCTCTGTCACTCGACCGTATCTACTGAGATAAGGACGTATGCTTTCAAGAGTTTCTGGCAGCCCAGCTGCGTATTCTAGTCTCCAACAAAGAGAAATAGCAGCCCGTTACCAGCCGCCACGAAGCATCGTTGTTATGTCTCTTATCAAAAAACTCACAAAGGTTTAGCTCGGAATTCTTAATACTCGTAACTTCAACGACTAAATGGTTCATTTAGTCGTTGAAGTTAATATAATAGTTATAAGCATATTATGAACGACTAAAAAAAAGAGGAAGGTGCTCAATTAAGCTATGTATTAAGGTGTAATTTTAACAATTAACACGTATATTTTTTAATTAAGTTTTTATTAACATTTTCCTTTTATTTGGGTCGAGTATACCTCCAAGATTTTTATATCCACATCGATCAAGGAGTTTTTAAGTTACTCTCAACTAACTTTTGAAGCAGTGATGGCTCAGTGGCATTGGCTATGGACTGCCGCGCAGCAGGTCCATGGTTCGAATCCCGTCACGGGCTTGAGCGTCACCGCATGGTGGAAGGGCATTTTACGGATGCCCGCCTGGCTAGCGACTACCCTCAAGTAGAAAATCTGTCGCCAAACACCTAACGGTGTGTTCCAGCAGCAGTCCTTGAGAGCCAGTGAAATTACAGGCACATGTCTCAAGGTGACGGGCGCAGTGCAATTCGTGACTTCGTGACGAAATGCATCTGTTATAGGCAGAGGTTAGTCCGCTTAACATCAGGTGGGCCCCGAGCTTGATCCGTCACAATAAAATAAAAGAATTAAAAATAAAAACTGAATAAAGTACTTAAGGCTTTGGTTGTTTTAACACTGCCAGACAAGACAAGCCAGACTTGTATTGTTTATATAAATTTATTTTATTTATTATTGTGTTTAGTTGAATATAATATGTAGTTTTTCTATAAAAGACAAATAATTGTCGGTATCTTTTTATAAAACGTAAGCGGTAAATGTCTTCTTGGTTCTTAATAAATTTAACATCTATTTTTAATCAAGATGCTGCTCATTTGGCCTGAATGATGAGATGAATGTTTTGTATTTATTTTATGAAATTAAGATACGCTTCGCATGTTTCTGCATATATTAGTTCGATGCGGTATAGATCATAGGCCATTTATGTAACTTAGTATTCATATTAAAATTTAGCCAATGGTTTGTGTATCTATTGAAAAAAAAAAGTTGTAGGTACTACGCTAGTTAGGCAAGTCATTTAATAGAGATTCTAAAATAGACTTTTTCTAGATTTTAGGTTGAGTGAGATAGAGGGGAGTGATCAAAAAATATGATAAATTTTTCGTTAGTGCGTATGTTTTGATTTAGTATATGCCTTTGAAATATTGTGTACTTGACGAAAATAATGATATAAATTATTTAAGTATATAATAAACACAATTAGTACGTCTGTTAGGATGTTTAGGGTATAACTTGACGTAGGTGCCGAAAAATTCTAATTTTTTCGTGCTAACTAGGTTTTTTAACCATTAATACATGGTCACAGTATTCGTGAATTTAAAACAATTTAGCTCGTACACTTATCTCGAACAGTTATTGGATACGAATGCATGTGATTCCATAAATTACCCCTAATACCGTCAAAAACATTAAAACGTTTACTCGTTACAAATGGTAATAAATTCAAGAAGTATTTAGAAGATTTAACAAAAAACGCAAAAAAATTAATTTGAATTTCCCGCCAAATATATCAGCATCCGCCTTAAACAAAAATATGATTTTAAATTGTACTTCCCACCTGATTTAACAGTTTATCGCGTATGTAAAAAAATATACCATTTTTTTTTAATTACATATGGTATGGTTCTAAAAGAACAAATACTTATATTTCAACATGAAAATAGAGAGTAGTTTTTTTTTCAAAATGCTTTTTTCATCTGTACGGCTGACATAGACACATTTTGGACTGAAAAAAAGATTATTTCTTTAGCTTGGAGTACGTTAACTTAACGCTCAAATTCCAAAGTATTAATACACAAATGCCACTTTTGAAACTGCTACAAACGCAATCGAGCCAAAACGAACGCACCTAAAGAAACTGCCAAATGACTGTTTTCTGCAAATCTTGGCCCAAGTTAAACTATGATCTATCCGGAAGGCTTACTCCTGTTGCGTATATGCCCGTCTCCATATAGGCTGATGACGTGAAACAAAGCTTCGTGAGGTTTGTAAATACGACATTTTATTGAATATTTCCTAGACACGTCGCAGAAAATTCGCCTTTAACAAAGAAAATGCACAAACCATACGAATCTGATTTTAAAAAAAACGCTACAATCTCAAAATCTTTGTCTATGTATCGTATCAGTGCTACCAGCCGTAAAAAAGCTGCAGATATCTATGCAAAAAAAGAGTTTATTATATATATTACCATACATACTTAATCAAAATTACATACGCGTACGAGTAGTACATATTACTAACACTGCATCGAAATATATTACAGATATAAACTAATGCCCATAAATCAATAAGAGACACAAAAATATAGCTTAAAACTATATTTTACACGTCCTACGTACCTCAGACAGATAACTTTTATTAGTTTGAGCTATCGTAGGTCAAGGTCCCCAAATTTATTCAGTTCACAGCACTCCATAGATTAAGAAATTTGCTTCAGTGCACTAGTTAGGTGAAATAGGGCACAATAATACTTAGTAGATAAGCACAAAAATTAAAACATCCTCAATATGTAGCAGTTTCTTTATATATATTAAACACACAAGAATATATTTATTATATAAGAAAAATTGGAAATACAATGTTAATCAATGTGAAGGTTGTGAAGCTTGATAGTGAAAAGCACTGATACTCCATCTCAAAAAGTCAAATCCTTTAAGGCCCCTATTATTTGTATGACAATATTATAAGGCCTAAGAGCCTTCCCTCAACATCTATTTCAAGATATAATAATATATTACTAACCATATTTCAATACCTAAGAAAAATAATGGGAAAAATATTATTTATTGCTAGCAATACCTCCCCCCTGTTATTAGGACGTACGCAAGATGGCTGCCAATTTATGTGAACACAAGGACAAGTAGAAAAGTGATATCCGTTGTGATATTTCGTTTTATATTTGTGTAACTTTTTAAATATAAGAATTGTTAAGTGTATGTGCTTGTTTATGTTTTATGTGCAATATATAGTGAGTTTTTGATGGTTACAAAGTAGTTTGTGCAATTGTACTTCCGATGGATAAAAAATATTCTCTGTTGAATTGTGATTATTTATACAGTGATACGTGTTTCTGGATTGCTATGACGCTTATTGTTGGATGATACTTGTTGTTATACGTGAGTACAGTTTTGTTTTCCTATGTAAAGTTAGTAGGTCAAAAGTTATATGAAAAAAATTTCGTCACTAACCTAAATGACTATATCGAGGTTCTTTATATCTGGCGTGGCGTTGTTATACCAGGCACCGGACGCCGGTGCGCCGCCCTGCCACAGCTGTTTTCTTTTCACGACAAGATGTATAAGTTTTTACGTACCTTACAACATTGTAACCTCGAGAGCTTGAAAATGTAAAAACAAAATCGAAACAGATGTGTGATTGCGATTACATTATTATTTAAACCTAGTCTAATGTGTATTAAACCAAGGTTAATGGAGGTCCAATGAATAGTCTGACAAAAAAATAAAACAGTCCCACCAGGCCTTGCAAGTGGCTAATTTGTTAGATAAACTTACCAAACTTATCAACTAACTTCTCATACCACAAGCGTTATTTAGAGTAAGTAGCCAAATATATTCAATGCAAACTTTTACTAAGTTGTTAAGAAATCCATTAGGAAAGACACACAGGACCATTACTGGATTAAAGTAACTAGGTTGTTCTGAACATGGCACAACTGTGTGGCTGCTGATTAGTAGGTAGCTTGTTTTTTTTTGTAAACTGCTTAGCTACAACAAGAAAAGGTTTAAAGTATAGTTAAAACTGTAGAATACAAGTGGTTCTTAATTAAAACATTCCTTAATATTTGGCTTCTTTGCCAAATATTTTATGAATGATATCCTCCGATATTTTGTATCCATCATCATCACCATATCTACTGGAACATCCACTGTTGAACAAGGCCTTTCCCATCAGGGGATCCAATGCCCACTTATGGCAGGTGTCTTGGAGATTGCAGTGGAAGTTGTAGGTTCTTTAGAAGGTGCGGCTTCCCACCTTCTAGTATGTTCCCCTTGTCTCCTCTTACAACACACATGGGAAGAAATAGGGGGGTGATATATATATATATATATACCTTTACTTGGGGACTTTTAGCATTAATCACCTTGTTTTCCCTTTGTTTGCCTTAACTATAGTGGGTCCATTTTATTGGCACATACATCAGATGGTCTAAAAAGTACATAAGATTGGTCGTTGTCTGTTCCCCTGTCTATCTCAAGATTACTTTTCTCAGGAACTGGTAGAGGTGTGAAGGTGTAATGTTTATAAATATCAAATATTCTAGTCCTATCATCCGTTGGAGACCGTATAAAATATGAGATCCTTAACTCCCTGTTGGCCTTGAATTATGAAATTTTGTGGTGAAAATTGTGAAAAGATAACAATCAGGCAATTGTAAATATATTTATATTAGGTATATCATATCAAAAAATATTTTTATGAGATTAATAATACACATGCCATACTACACCCAGCATCACTTTCCGGGTGCAGTCCAAATTGAACTACAGTATGTTCACAACTAGTCCGATTGTATCAGGCATGTTTGCATGCTATATACCTAGGTGTGATAATTATTATTGTTGATTTCACTACACAATGCTCACAGTATTCACAGTCCCATGGATAGGCACTGTGAGCACTGCTTGCTAATAGTACTCTTAGTATAAAATGAACCAAGCTTCAGCTTGCTTACAAATCTGTAGCTCCACTGTTGCAACAATTGAAAAAAAAATACTGGATCTTCTTACAGCTTGTAATTCACTCTGTGAAATAACTTCAACTTTTTCAATTTAATGGCCTCTGCAGTGTTTCCATTATTTCAGTTATGTCACTTAGGTTAGTCGAAAATAAACAATAGTGATTGGGCAGTGCCATGAAAAAGATCAGTTTTTTCAGCCAGGATAGCCTTACAGATAAAATCTGTTTATTTATAACTAGAGGCCTGCCCCGGCTTTGCACGGGTATTTAATAAAAATTATAAATTTAAACACATAAAAAGTAGTTATTGTGATATAGTTAGACATATGGTATTATGGACTTTATATATATATATTGATGTCTTCTATAAAATTGTCTTACATTTTATTGTACTACATCACTTAGCTATATTGTCAACCATTTTTGCAGCGTACACTATGTATCAAATTTTTTTCACATGTTGGGTTACATTAACAAAGTTTTCATATGGATACCTAAGTTTTTGTGTGTATTCTATAGCCTATGTTCATCAGGGATAGTGTAGGATTCTAATAGTGAATGAATTTTTCAAATCAGTCCTGTAGTTTTTAAGTTTATTAGTTACATACAAAAATACAATTCTTTCCTCCTCATAATATTAGTATAGATGTAAAGGTAATGAGATAATGTGATTGATGAGATAGGTGGATAGTAACACAAGTGGTTGTGACCATGTCATGTGCAATGACATTAAAACTGACTGATTGTAAGCACCCTTGGTTTTGTTAGTATTGTTGATATAAAACAGACCCACTCTGCTACTGACACCCGGAAAGTGCCTGTTCTATCACAATAAAGTTTTGTATCAAGTTTACATCAAAATGTGTTTATTACTGAAGATACAAAAAATATAATAGATATTAATAATAAATGTGAACAACAAAGTCTAAATCACTTTAAAATTTAAAAACTACCTTATCTGAAATAAATATTCAATAAAACAAGCAGTTTAATGTTGTATGGAAGTATGAGTGAGTTAAAGCACTAAATGACAATCTTTTCAAAGTCAAGTAATGCTGTTTATCTTAATTAGTGTTTTTTAATGTTATGATTCAATGACATGGATATGTCCTAATGATAAGCCTCACACACCTGTCCTGTACAGTTGCAGCATTTTTGTTCTGTTTGACTCTGCACTGCGCATGTCACTCTGAGACCTTAGTTCTTATAACTGTTCGACCAGTATTTTCACTTGCTTCATGCCCTTCAAGCCTATTCTGCTAAGAATATCTAACACTGCAATGGTATACTTAGCAAGATGAACTCTAGCTAAGGAGACCTACTGTAGGTACCTAGTAGGTATATCATATACATTCTTATATATTCTTTGTATTAGTAACATAAGAAAATTACACACAGTGGAAACTTGATTATCTTGACTAATTGTTGTCGTTAGGCATTCGGTTAATCAAAAATCTGGATAGTCAAATGTATGAAAAAAGCGAGTTTTGTGTCCAGGTTGTACAAAATACTTATTAACGAAAATCAATGTTTATTATGGAATTATTATACAATTTCTAACATACTATGTATGCACTCATTTATATACAAACATATTTTCTT
The DNA here is from genome assembly GCA_963890685.1 of Plagodis pulveraria. Lineage (NCBI taxonomy): Eukaryota > Metazoa > Arthropoda > Insecta > Lepidoptera > Geometridae > Plagodis > Plagodis pulveraria. Next base: position 1,630,834 of record OY982971.1, read on the forward strand.
AGAATACATCATGCCCAGTCAATTAATATTTCAGAGTTCATCCATGCGCTGTTTGTTATTAATTAAAGGCATATTTACCTAATATTTTTAAAACATCTAGGTTTCTTTGATTTTCCGATGAAGAGCATAGGTATTTTATAGGTTCCAGAAGCGTTAATGCAAACTAATATTCTTACTCGCTCTTTGCTGGTTTTATATCCAGAAAGCTAAATATTTTGAAGATAAAAAGGAGTTTCATCAGCATTTGAAACAAAATCCATTCATAGATATTTTTATTCAATTACTTCTTAAAATCATCATTAAAAGAATTTGCTGCATTTACATTGACTATAATTTTTTCACATTTTTTTTCCAATTCACGAATTCCATGACGAAATTTAAATCTGTACAAACATCCGCTAGTTGCCGTAAACTATTAATCGACGCTAATTTTTTTATTTTACTGTAATGCTTTTACACAGAACATAGGATCAGATATTGGTTGGCCAGGTGATAAAGTGTCTTCTAGGAGTTAATTTTTCAGTTTCTTCTTCATCATGTTTACTCCCATCTACACTATCTAATTTGCAGAACAACAAAATTGAATCGGTATTCTTCCTAACATCACTTATCGCGGATGTAAAGTCGCCTGCAATGAGAAGTATACGCTTCGTAATTTTCATAATAATGTGATGTCGCTAAGTTATTAATAATCGAACTTACCATTACTTAATATGAGTAAAAATATTCAACTTATTCTTTGATTTTAAGATACTTCTGATTATATAGAGAAAAGCAGAACTCTTTGCCACTACTTTGAAAATTACAATGTGTATACTTCTTATTGCAGGCGACTGTACCTACACCATACTTATCATCTTATCAACTAACTTACGACTGGTTTCTAATTTTTTTAATGAATCAATCTTTTTTATTTTGTCTTTAAGCGATAACACTACTCTCTTACGCTTTGATATTTTTAAATATGTAGACGTGACACGCAGGTCAAATCGTAACTTTTTCTATATTATATAATTTAATTACTTACTAATACAACAACGAAACCCATGGGCCAGCGATCCCAAGGGCGCGGGCGGGTAATGCCAGTTTCGACACATACATGTTGCATAAATTCGACTTGACGTTGACCGTCCGGATAATCGCGAATCCGTATAACTGAGGGCCGGATAATCGAGTTTCTACTGTAGATAAATCTTGATCTTTTCAGATAGGGTTTTTTTTCTTGTGTTCAGGATAAGAAGAGTATGAAAACACAAACTACAGGTATTTAAAACTCTCAAAACTTAAACGTTAGAAATCTGGAATGTTTGTATATTATGTTCCTTATAAGTGTACTCTATGATACTGAATACGCTGTTATTGATATAATTTTTAGAGACAAATTACTAAGCATTCTATGGATTCACTGTGCAGGTGCCGGGTCCATTGCGTTGCAGAGGAAGAGGCTAGAGGGGCCTGGGACTTGCAACCCAGGAGTAGGGTTAAGGGGCCCCTTTATGATATATCAATGCTCCCCTTCACGGCTCGAGCCTCCTCCCCTACCTAACCAAATTGAATATGAAATTATGGTGAATCCAATAACAACGTCGTTGTCAAAGTTATAAAAATAACAATGTAAACTGAGTTCTATCATAGATTGTTGCATGCAGAACCTTAATAAAGCAACGAGAGACTCACACGTGGCTGGTTTTTATTGTCCACCCTATTGTTTACGGACATATACCACACTACCACCCTCAAGTTGAATGTCTGTCGCCAAGCACCGAAAGGTGTGTTCCGGCAGTAGTCCTTGAGAGCCAGTGAAATTACAGGCACAATGAGACTTAACAACTATGTCTCAATGTGACGGGCGCAGTGCAATTCGTGACTTGTGATGAATTGCAACTGTTATAGGCAGAGGTTAGTCCACTTAACATCAGGTGGGCCTCGAGCTTGTTCCGTCACAATAACATTAAAGAAAAAAAAAACTTATCTGCGTGTATCTAAGGCGGCATTAGTAGGATCTTACCAAATTTAGTTAGGCAGGGGAGGAGGCTCAAGCCGTGAAAGGGAGCATTGATGTCATTGTAAAGAGGCCCCTCAACCCTACTGGATTGCAAGTCCCAGGCATCTGTGGCCTCTTCCTCTGCAATGTTATGGATGCACCCACAAGGTGAATCCATGGAATGCTAAGTAATTTGTCTCATATTGTTTGGTAAGTTTTAAAGTTTATGAAAACTGTCTCATAACAGAAAATACAAACTCATGTAAGTACCTACTAATTTTACTAAACAGAATGACATACATCATTATAAATTATGAAAACATAAAAAACTTGCAATTCTTAGTCATTTCAAAACTCATACATTATGTTGTAACTTTTAATGTAGACTTAAAAGCAATTGGAAACATATAAATTATAACTGTACATGTCCATATTCTGATAAAAACCGGTTTGTTACAAATTCACCACTTTTTATGTAAACTAACTGTGTATTATTAATATAATTTTTTTAAAACAGGATAACAAATTTATGATAGTGTATAATTGTATATTTATATTTTAACTTATTTGTCTCAATGAATAAGCATTGCAATCCATTGGGGAATGCTGCTTGCATGCTGGGCACACTGCCAACTGGTAGTGGGCTTAGCATTTGGACTACCAGTAGGCCTGCAATAGCCTTTGGGTTTTATAAATGCCTTCAGTTTAGTAGCTGTAGTGTTGTATATATAGTGCGTAGTCTTCCGTCAATAGAGGCATACCGGCAGTAACTTTTTTGTTATGAGACCATGTTAATTTGTCAGTAACATAGCATCAAAGAAGCCCCAATTAAACATCTCTCAGGGAATAGACAGTTGTTAAACGAGATGAAAAGTAGCCTGTGTATTCTAGGACTTTAAATAATTTATTTACCATTGTATCTCTGTAGCACTTCAACCAACCTTGATATCTTATATATGTCTTAGATATCTTTTATATCATTACTCACCATTACACATCAACAGTGATGAACAAATGCCTTCTGCATTAGGGGGGGTTTGCCATATCCCCCCACGCACCACAGGCGTTTTGGGTATTGCAGTGTAAAATGACATTACTTTAGAATGCACTGATGCCTTCTGGTATCTATCAAGTACGATAATTGCACACAACTTTAATAGCAACAGACTACTACTCAATTGGAACCGATTACCAAATGAAATTTTGTCTGACAACACTGTTAGCTGTTTTAAGGACCGGCTCGATAACTGGCTATGAAGCAATAAACTAACTTAAATGAGTGAATATCATAAATATTATATTTTTTCTTTTTGTCCTCTCATATGTCTTTTACAGAAAGATAAGGGGCTGAGATTCTAGCCCGACACTCCACGGGGTTCGTCATATATTTATATGTATATATATAATTCTTCTGTTCATATACATGTGTGTCATTGAGCTGCTAAATGCTTCAACTGATTTTGTCAAAATTTGGTATCTGTCTGTTTGAGTGAGTTCTTGCGAGGATTAGATTCACAATAGGACAAGAATGGAAGGAGACGTTGCGATAGAAAAGAAAATTCAGGCAGAACGACCTTTATCGCTACTTTAAAAATATATCGAAATCCCTACAGCCTTGAGTACACATACAGAAGTGGTACGAGCATAAACTCAGGTTTATAACGTGTGATAAGCGATTTTACGTAATAAGCATATTTATACATTTCTTTAAATCCACCGTTAAGTAGAAAATCCGTCGCCAAACACCTAACAGTGTGTACCGACAGCAGTCCTTGAGAGCCAGTATTACAGGCACATTATACTTGACAACTGCCAAATGACGTATGTCTGAAGGTGATGGGGGCAGTGCAGTTCGTCACTTGTACGAAATGCATCTGTTATGTTATGACAGGCATCTTGGGCAAAGGTTACTGTTATGTCACTTAACATCAGGTTGGGCCTCGTGCGTGTTCTGTTACAATCAAATATATTAAAATATTATACTAGGTACAAGCAATTTGAGCACCTAATGGTAAGTGCCCCCTAACCATTGCCATAAGGCAATTATAAACTCCAGATAAGTACAAATTTCACCGTTACTTAAAAGCATTATAAAAACACTATCAAAATACGGCCTTTTTGCGTGTTTAAAATGGCAAAATTGCTTAATTAGACCAATTAAAATTCACGTAAAACTGTGAAAGTGCAAACAGCAGTTAACAGTGCCAAATGGTCTGCAGTTCTTTTTACTTTAGCACCTATCTACCGAGTGCTTTTTAACGATGCTGAAAGCGTTTACTTGGCATAGTGTGCAAGAATCTAGTGTGGCCAGAATATTAAGGTAGAACTTGGACCTAAAAGGGACGTTTTATTACTTTTACACTTATAGACGAAGGTTTTCCCAGAGCGTTTTTACTTGCTAAGTACGTAAGTGTTTAGGTACTGTACTGTATCAGCCGGATCGTCCACTGCTGAACACAGCTTCCCTTATTAAAGGGGTATTTGCCATAATCCCCACGCTTGGCAGTCGGCTTGGGGATCGCAGTGTAAGATAGTAGTTCTTTAAAAGGCGCTGCTGCCCACCTGCTAGTTTAATTCTCTTAGTCGCCTCTTACGACACCCACGGGATGATACGGGGAGGTGCAATTCTAACCCGGCAACCCACGGGGTTTAGGTACCTATTGTAAATTACGTTAAAATTTCCATAAAGCTAGACTATAGCTCCATCATGATGATAATGACAAATAAATAATTCAGATTAATCTACGCACCATTCATCTACACCGAACAAGATAATAGTGATTTTCCGAATACTCGATGGGAGCTCCCCAACTAAAATACATCTTAGGAAAGCAATCATAGCACACGAACAAAGTTGCGGCACTTAGTTTGCTAATTAGGTATACAATATGTTTTTTTTTATTACTGGGAGAGTTTTGACCTACTTAGTTTATTTTATAATCGTTCGAGTTCAACGCTGCAAAATTACTGGCGTATCTTTTATCTGCGAAGTATAGTCAATTCTTTCCGAAATGTATCCGTGCCCATAACGGCCTTGAACTCTCCGTTGTCACGACTAAAGACTCGACTGTGCCTCTTACACCGAGTCTAAACCAATTATAAAAACTAAAAAAGAGCCCTTTCGAGTAGGCAACGTACTAGCGAGCAGCAACTCGAGCACAGCAAATGACTGCAGGCGACGTGCGACAGTCCTTGCTTTCAGTAAGGCGGACTTCTTGTTTCACTCCGTTTAGATAAAAAACCGGCCATGAGCGGTGTTTTGGACTCAATACATCATTTTAACACATATTCTGTGATAATCTGAACTGGCTACATGTTACGGTTTCAAAGATACAGCTCTTTCGGTCGGACGAAGCCGAGGGGAGTCCCGTTTTCTGGTATGGTACCATTAGTAACTCCCGGATAGACAAACGAAAACGCGACACCGGATGATAGATATTCCAACAAGGTCCAAAGCTGTTCGCATCTCCTTTTTTTTAGACCTACACCCATTGACTTGATTTGTTACCTGAATCTGTGTTTTTTAATATGTATAATCCGTTTATCTATAAGGCTCAATAGGCATCTTGTATAATATTAGTCGAACGTGTATCATTGACGACTACATCATTTCTCGTCAGTTGAAATGAATAGAAATGAAATTTTATTAGCTTGTGATCCTAGGTTACAGGTTGTTGAAATATTATAAGAAAGTATCACTAGGTTCCGCTTCAAAGCATACAAGCATGAGAGTAAAGAATACCATATGATAATAATAATCTAGACACATTAAGTATTTTTTTTTTACAAAAAGTAAAGAAATATATAAACGTATCAATTTTAGGCATATTACATGAGTTGCTTACTTACTAAATATTTTTATCATTTAAAATTCGTCTATTGTATAATACGCCTTGGTCATTAGGAAATCAGAGAGATTCTTTTTAAAAGTGTGCAGATCGGTCGTATCACGGATTGTGATTGGTATTTTATTAAAAACAATTGGTGCTATACGAAATATACTTTTTCTTAATAATACCGTTTTTATTCTTGTGCCTAATTGGCGTAGATTTTTTTCACGTCTGCTACCAGGATTATATTTTTCAAATAGATTTGTATTTGTCATTACAAAAACAGCAGTTTCAAATAAGGTAAATGGGGGAGTAGTTGACACATAGGTCGGAATAGTCAACTTTAGAACAGTGTAGGGTGATCAAAATGTTTTAATGTAAAAGTGAATTATATATTCGAAAAGAAAGGGTTTCATGTAGATTATTGAATGTTATTCAATTATCTCATAAGAGCAAGCAATAAAAAATTAAAAATACATGAGATCAAAGTATCAAATGCACCCATAGTTGACATGCTAAAAATGGATTTGTTTGGGTAGTTGACATTAGTTGATCCAATAGTTGACATCAAATAAAGAAACTAATTTACTAATAATGAATACTTTAATACATATAAATTCCGAATGAATACTTTAATACATTTTCCGTAGGGGTAGGCAGAAACAATAGATTTCCACTTGTTACGATCCTTAGATATCTCTTTCGCTTCATCTACATTCATCATCCTTTCATACATAAGCGTCGGTTAAGGGTACTCCTGACATAACCATTTTTCAGAACGTCTTCAATTTCGTTCGTCTAGGTCTTCCCCTTCCAAAACTTCCGTTCACTTGTCCCATGTAAACCTGTTGAGTCATTCTTATTTCATTCATTCTCTCTATATGTCCAAACCATCTGAACATACATTTCTCGATTTTAGTCACTACTACATCGTTATTTACACCACGTCATTCCCTTATCACACTATTCCTTATCCTGTCACTCCGTTTGACTCTAATTATGCTTCTCAATGCTCTCCACTGTATTTATTCTACTTTCATGCTTTTTCTGCTATACCCAACTTTCACTACAATACATTTACTTTTTGTTGTCTTAGGTTTTCGCTCGCGATTATTACACATAGTAATAAAACAACTTTAAACGGTTTAAATCGCGTATATTTATCATTATTTTTGTCCCGACGTTTCAAACACTTTGCAGTGATCGTGGTCACGGGGTGAAAATAATGATAAATATACGCGACTTAAACCGTTTAAAGTTGTTTAATTACTACATTTACTTTTTGTTTGAACCAACCAATTTTTTGTTGGAACCAAGAGTCCTACATGAACAGCCGGATGTGCCTTCTTAGACATATTTTTTTTATGTCTGATTTATGAGGTTATCCATTGACCATTATCTCACCTGATGGTAAGTGACGATGTGGTCGAAGATGTTGTTCAGGCTAACCTAGAAGTACTGGCTCTCAAGGACAGCTGCCGGAACACACCGTTAGGTGCTTGGCGACAGATTTTCTACTTGAGGTTGGTAGCTAGCCAGGCGGGCATTCGCAAAATGCCCTACCACCATGCTATAACGACTGCCATCCTTAGACAACAACCAGGACCGACGGCTTAACGTGCCATCCTAAGCACGGAAGTCTGAACTGTCCCAAAACTCCTTTCTTTCTTTTTGTGCTTTTGGGGACCTTCACGAACCCATGTCCGTAGGCACATAAACACCCGCCCCAAAACATCGAGTAAGCCCAACTTTAAGCCTCACCCAGAGAATTCTTTGGCTCACGCCTTCATACTTGATCATATTAATAATTTTTTTTGTTGTATTCATTTCATTTATTAAAATTTTTAAAAGTTCTATGCATCATTACACTCGGGCCGCTATTACCGTACTTTTCGCGTTTTTTATATATATATTTTATAAAATACAAAAACCAATGTTGCATCTATCGTCTGGCATACTTCATAGTGTCCATTCCACCTCTTACATTCAACGTAGCAAAGCGGCTCCCCGTGGGACGCTTTCCGCCCCGTGAGCTACGGAATTTTTGAATAAGGGATTATTAATTTAAACCATCAACAAAGAGTATCTTATTATTATCATAATCATACTTTACACTTATAAATATCAGTCTAGCTAATCTAAGAAAACAGTATTTTTTTTACAATCATAAATCATATTTATTGCAGACTATAAAAATCCGACATGATTTAAAGTATAAAAAAATAACAAGCAGTCAAGATATAAGTGCGCTGCTTTTGATTGTTTTCCAAAGGAAGGAAAAAATATATGTACTCAGTACTTGACACTGTATGCATGTGTAGTTGACATCCCTGTCAAGTATTGGTTCTAGTAATAGGAACTATACTCATTATATACAGAAACGATTGTCACCTTACACTGATCACTGACATAATGCAAACTTAATTTACACCTAAAAAATCAGTTGTTGACAGGGATGTCAATTACTGGTCAACATTGAAAAAGGCGTAAAGTAGTAGTTGACACACACGAAATAATTGCCGCCATTACACACACGAGGTTAGGAGTGGAGTTCGGGTAATAAGCAGTGAGCTAATAACAACATTATACATCACCTATGTGGATATCAGGAAAAGCAATGAAAAAATTTGAATAAATGTTAATATACTCACCTCTTTAAATTCTGTTAGATATATTTAAAAAAATATAATTCACTGACACGCGCGCAGTTAAACACACGCTTTTACAAAATGGCTAAACCAATTTTGCCAAAATAAAAAAAATAATGTGTCTGGATATATTTCCTATCAATAAGAGGCATTCACATGGTCTGTTCTATGAAAAAACTGTCTTTATATGTCTTCAAAGTTGAAAGTGTCAACTATTACCTCAATGTCAACTATACCCACTGTTACGTTATATAGAGACATGGCAAGGTAAGCAGTTTTAGCTTAATGAAATATTCTTTGCAAGAATCGGTTTGCTGTAGATTACACATGGCTCTTATGCATCGTTTTTGCGCTTTGAAAACAGCAAGCTTTGAGTTGAGATAGCAGTCTAACGTAAATCTACTTTCTATAACCTTTTTTATAGGATTTTATTAAGAAACCAATACTTATGTTTTATATAGGAAGTATGCACTTACCAAAAATATTAAATGTAAAATAGCTATCATAAATTATATAGAATGTTTCCGAAGACTGTTTCTCCGTATCTAAGGGGTAGTACAGATTTCCCATACGACATCAGTTAATGAAATAACACTGTATATGAAGTGAAAATACTATACCTTAACAATATCGAATAGAATAAAAGTTTCAGCTGAAATACGAATACGTGCTACAAAAATAGCCTATTCAGAAGCAATAGGGCGAAAGGTCCTAAAAAAACAAACGCATCGAATTGTTATCGCCCTCACGAGGGGCCTGTAAAGCGCCAGGTGCGGCTGCAGGTGTCCCCCTTAAAGCGGATACCACACTGAACAAAGCTAACTTAGCTTAGCTCAGTCCTTTGGGCATCTTCAAACCTTAATACTGGTAGATTTCATTACTATGAAAAGATGATGTAAGTATCAATACCCCTGTTACGCGATTTCATAGTATATGTTTAAGTATGATTAGAAAGTATAACGTTTTCTCCCATATTTTTTTTATTAGGGATCGTAGCGACGAACAAATAAAATTATAAGAGGACAATTTCTGTGGTTACGTACCCCTAGTACTAGGGCTACTTACTTACTGGTAATGTCCTTGAACGTAATGCCGTCTTTTCATATTTTTACTTATGGTTAAGTCACACCTAGAACTAAACTTTTCCATCCTAAGGTTGCCTGGTAAAAATAACTTTTAGTGATAAGGCCGCTTATTGTGACACTTTGGTATTATTAATTTTAACGGGTATCAATATGGTAACTTAAATATTTTAGAAGTGGTGTAAAAAATAGTTATATCTAATCTATCAAAATAAAGTATTTGGGCCACCTCAGCTAAGTAAAGTTGATCGCCTGGCTGAAGCTCAACTATATATCTTATCCTTCGCACAGCTCTTTGGCATTTTAGTACCTCCTGGTGCAGTGAAATTTTATAATAATTTGCCATAAAAATATATCATATATCATTCTTACTTGTCTCAGTTCCAAATATGTTTATTAATTAAACGAACTGGACCATCTTGGTCATTCAACTTCACTGATGTCAGCACTGGATCAGAGCTTTGTTGGAAGTCCAGCGTGACTGACTGGTACTCCATCCTTAAGTTTCGGCCTGAACACATACTTAAGCTCGTAGGACTTAGCTTGCATAGCTTCGTTCTCAGTGTGGCGCAGGCTTTATTCCCTCCTCTCCCCCACACATACCGTCCATTTGAAATTGAAATAATACATATTATATAAGAACATCTTTGTATGGTCAGCAGTTGAAAGGATAAAAAGGTTACTGTTATGTGTAGTAAATTGATTGACGTATAATTTTTATGTGAATCGTTTTTCGAATGTTGAATAAGAGCAAAGGCGATCTTGGTTGAAAAGTTCTTGGTATCCACATCGTTCTTTTTCTTCTATATTTAAGAGACATGCTTTTGTCGGTGGAGTATCCGCCATTGCTCTCGATCTTGTGCCAAACTCTTGACCTCCCTATACCACACGCCTCGCCTTCTTCGTTATTTGGTCTATCAATGCCCGTCTTGGCCCACCTCTTCCACCCTCCCTTCTATCTTCCCTTGAAAAAAAGCCGAAAGCGGAAGTTCTGAGTCTCATACAAGAAAAACGATGTTACCTACACAATATAGAATATAGTCGAAGAAAGAATTTGGCCACCTTATACGACATGACTACTTCTACATCGTTAGCAACCCTGCTAAATTTTCAACCAATCCTTTACACCTAAAGGTCCGAGGAGAGCAAGAGGCCTCAATGATTTTTATTTTGTTGCCTCTGACCTTGTCGTGTACAGAGAAAGTGCCTGATTTAACCGAATCACGGCGATATTTCGCCGTGATTTATAAAAGGTATTATTTCGCCGAGATTCCCGGTATCTTGGTAGCTAATGGCACCTAGTCCATTAGCTACCAAGATACCAGGAACCGGCGCATCTAAATGTCTCCCTCACCGCACTAGGAATTCCTGTATCATCAAACATGGTTCAAGGAACTATAATCCTACTTAGAAAATTAAACTGTCAATTTATTTGAAAGTTTTGAAACGGATTATTCGTAGGTAACACTGTTCATCCTTGAGATCCCTATCGATTTATTCCCACTCGACAATACTTTTGCTAATGTTAAGTTGTATCCATTTTTTTTATCTTTCTAACCTCTATCCCACGCATGTGGAGTCGGTACTAAGAACGAAAAGAACCACACAAGAACAATATGTTAGCGCTATCACCGCACTTTTCCTTACCATCAATACATCAGAAACGTGGTAAAAAAATACCGGTTAATGGCTATTCTTTATTCTACGAAACATTATAACTCCGACACAAAGATTGATAAACGTTTGTCAGTAAGCTATAATTTTATATACATACCTATCTTACGTGCTTCTACCTAACTATACTTTCAATATGTAGTTCTGTTGTACCCAAAATTCTAGCTCCACATGCCTGATAACCGCCAACTACGTAGGTAGGATACTATTGTAGGTAGATAGGTCGCAAACTAACCAACCAAGGCATCGGCAACTATAAATAGCCCCCACGTTAACCCCTCGCCGACTTATCTTTCAATTAACCGTTATCTTATCTTACCCTCTCCATCGGAATGAAATTCGTTTTCGATGCATCGCCCATGCAGCGTGGCTTAACTCTTGATAAATGGTTGGGTAATGCAAACATCCTGTATAGTTTTGCGGTTGATAACTTTGATTATCGGTGACATCAAATACATAATCTACTATTTGGCAGGAATAATGTATTATAACTATATATTGCAGTGTCAGATATTTTTCGTCGAGGCAGTAGTGTGCAAACACTTCGCAGTATGTAGTGTGTTTTGGCGTGAAGGGTACTGTAGCGAGTGAAATTATTGGCCAAACAAGACATTACTGTTTCAGCCGGATTGTCCACTGCTGAACACAGCCTCCCCTATTTAGGGTGTTTTTGCCATAATCCCCACGCTTGGCAGGCGGCTTGGGGATCGCAGTGTAAGAAGGCAGTTCTTTTGAAGGCGCTGCTGCCCACCTTCCAGTATTTTTCTCTTAGTCGCTTCTTACGACACCCACGGGATAATATGGGGAGGTGCAATTCTAACCCGGCACCCCACGGGAAGAAACAAGACAGTAAGAACTGGGAACTAAAAGTTCATATTTTTAGTTCCCAGTTCTTACTGTCTTGTTTCGTATGTCCATGACGAGAACGATAACACTTTAACTATAATGGAAAGGCGTTACGCTTACCATCAGGCGGACAACTTATCCGCTTCACTCACTTTGTTGCATAAAAAAAAACCTATACTGTATACTCACAGTTACAATAATTGCTATTTTCAATTCATTTAACGTCACGCAGCCGGATGAATTTTCGTCGCGTTTAGATTCTACACGAAGTAGCATCAGGAGGTCCTGACACTTTGAGCGTACGATCGAGAAAAATCTTAGAATTGAGAAGCACCTCATTCGTGCGTTCGAAGAGCTATATATTTTAATAATTGTCTTTCTAAAATATTAACCAAATGTTTTCCAAAATATTTATTATTATTAAAGGAAATGCGCAAAATAACGCCTGAAGACATTTAATGATTTAACGCACTCGCAGTAACCGCTCTATCGTGGTGGAATGACTCCACCGTATATGATATAGATTCAACTGGACTAAAAACTTAATATAGAGTAGGTATAAGGTATCATATAATTATTAATATTACGAGGATCATCGATGAGTAATTGATTAGTAGGTATAGAAAAACTACTACGGAATGGATTTTTTACGGTGACTAAATTACTACCTTTAGTCACCGTAGAAATAAGTTATTTGTGTTCTCTCAACTTCCTCTCAACTCTCAGTAAATCAGGATATAAAGTAACCTATATATATACTACTAATGCGGGATAGATATACCAAGTTTTATCAGTGTCCGTTTCAGCCATTCGGAGGTTTAAAACACGCGTACTCATACTTTCGCAATAAATATATTAATGTGATAAGTACGGAGATATACAATCGCTAATCATGCGTAGGTGTTGTTGAGTCATCATTTGGGTTCGGCAAATATTGGTGAATTGGGTGTAATACGGACTAGGCGTAACTATGAAAAACCTGAGCTTTGTGAGGGCTCGCGTTTATTTTACAACCTTATTAGGTTTATGTTTAATGATATTTATTCTCTTAAAAGACATTATTACATATCAGGAACTTGAGAACAATACTTAACATTAATAAAATTACCATAGTGTCGTCCTATTTACACTCCCAACGTGACATTTGCACACATGATTCTAATGGTGTCATCTAGTATTATTATTATTATTATCTACTATATTTACTGAGACGTTGGGTCCGTGGGGACCGGGAGCTCATCGTATTTTCCAAAACTTATCAGAGCGCTTGGTCGATGCGACGCGTGATCAAAATGCTGGCAACTATTTGGCTCAAAGAATAATCATAGCAATTGAACGGGGCAATGCTGCCACCATGCTGGGCACGCTGCCAACTGGTAGTGGGCTAGAGCATTTGGACTCATAGGCAGTCCTAGCAGTTTTATTGTAGTAGCTGTAGTGTTGTATATAGTTCGTAGTATTTTGTTAATAAAGTATTAAGTAGATTAATTACGTTACGATGTGTTTAAGTATTGAGTTTAGTTCTGTTGCAGCGATGTTAACTGTTTGGTTTTCTAACAGATGGCGTTAGTAGTACAATAACATTCTATCCAATGAATACAAAATGTAATGTTAATGTTATTTTTTTTGACACATAACACAAATATAGATATGTAGTTAAATTACTATGTTAAAGTACAAAGACATGCTAGTTTTATAGTAAAAAGGGCCACAAAATGTTCATATTGTGGGATAGTGAATAAATACTTTATGATAGGCTTCATGCCGTTACAATATTAATAATAACTATAGAAATCATTAAGCGGAACGCTGATGTAGAAAAATCAAAATTTTAATATTTTCTTATTTTTGTTGCTAGCTCCTCTAACCAACTATTTTACTTCATCGCGGCATGCGCTAGATTTGAAGTAGATATATCATAAAATATCTAATATATTGTTTAAACACTACATTTTAAACCGCCTCCAAAAATAGGTTCTTAATTCGTCTGTATTTTTTTGTGTTTGTTACTTGATAATTTTTTATAGGGCGTAACGATTTTTTTTACATTCGAAAGCTGGTGCTTGTCATGTCCCATTTAAATTTCAGTGAGATCTGACGTATTTGAGTTATCCCTAATAAATTAATAAAGTGTATTTAATTGGCTTCAACTACATTGATGATGTTCCCATTTTCACTTGTCGATGTAAAATGAACAAATAAACTGTTTCGGTACGATGGTTTGGTTTATGTTCTTTTTAGTGTATATATGTTTTAGAATATTTTCTATTATAAATCGGTTTCTGTTTTCTAAAAATTTTTTCCATAAACCAACCAATTTGGACTCGTGTAATATTTACCGGGAATTTTTCCGACCAATTTTGAACTTATATATAAATTAAATTTTAAACTCGCGTACATAGCTACATGCTGATAAGACTGTTTATATTTTGAGTTTCCCCCTGCCCTGTACTTAGACAACATTAAAAACATCTATATCAGATATTTTTTCTTTCGGCGTCAAGCGCTACATATCAAATAGCCAATTTCTCATCCTGACTACTTCTCGAGATGACTACTTCGTAATTAGCCTACTTAGCAAATCTATTCTCACCTATGATATTTCTCAATCTGACTATTTCATTCAAACTACTTCACTGATTGCCTGTTTCTTTCTACCGTCATTTTTGTGGAGTTAGCATCATAATCAATATTGGAACAGACTGTCTAGATCGGGTCTCCACAATTTTATTTGCTCGCTTAAAATATAAAAATGTTTGGAAAGTACTGGCCATTTATAGCATCCATCTAGAGTTCTTACTTCGACAAGTATAAACTCTTTGGGGCTCACTATTTTAAGAGTTATTTATTCTCTTTCTAGTTCTTGCCATTAATTTATCTTTTAGTTTTGTGATAAATGGTATGTCAGATATCCTACGACTTTTACCTCAAAGGGTGTATTATGTTTCATTTACAAGTCGAAATGTTTCTAGTTAATATTTTATTGTTAGCCAATTGGCGGTGTGCTTGTGTTGGAAAACAAGCTTTCATTTGAGTTTAATATTTTTATTTTGTTATTGTAATAAATTAAAATATTTTCTTATAACGATTAGCCCAAAGGCCATCTGTCTTACCTTATCTTCTGAATGGTAATATGAAAAATATATAAAATTCAATGTAGGTAGGTATAATGTACAACCATCATCAGAAATTATTATATTACTGAGACCTTTTAATTTGGCCTAGAGACAACCACTTTGACGCTGACTGTAATTTTAATTGTTTTACAAGTAGGTAGTCGTGAAGAAGTCACTTTGAGAAGTAAGCTAAATGAGAATGGACTATTTGCTAAGTAGGTTAGTCGCGAAGTAGTCAATATAAGATGTGGCTATTTGAAAACAAGGTGCTTGGCGCCGAAAGGGATTTTATATATATTCATGTTCTTCTCATGGACGGTAATAAACAAACAGATAAACATAAATTCTCTTTCGAATTTAGGACGCTAAGCTTGCTACTTATATTTTATCGGCTACCTCGAAAGAAAAAGTGTAATAAGTAAAATTTTCTCGTGCACCTTTCATGAATGTTCGTACGTAATACCAGGTCACTTTTTAGGTTAATTTTGTAATCACTTTTAATACTGCTTCCGTGCGGCGTGTTTCGGGAAACGTTTAACTTATTTCAAAAAGGTTGGCTCGTTTTGCTTTCTTTGCAAGTTTTAATAAAACTTTAATATTTCGTCGAACCGTATTGCGGTTAGCGGTTGGTTTTCCTGATATTCAATTTAAATTGTCATGCGTCACATACCTTTAACTCGTTACTTAAACACAATTTGATGGAAAAAAAATCTGGAAAGTATCTATATTGATCAATAAAGTCATAAATACCGTTTTTCTGAAATTACTAATATTTCCTATCACCCAGATTCACATAATGTCACGCATGCTTTCTTGAGAGATAGACGCCATGGATTTTGACTCATGAATTTCTAGAACTTGTGGCATATGAATTTCAATTGCTTCATGCACTAATCTTACATGTACTATATGAATGCCGTTCCCCCTACAGAATGTCTCCAACAGCTACTTTTTTGATCACGTTATCACTTACCATCAGGTGAGATCAAAAGTTAGCCTATCAGCTGTAAAAAAACTCCTTATCACGCTGGCCCATAAACATAACACGAATGTGTACTACCGCCAATTGAGTGGCCGTACACGGGTGTAGGTCGCTGCTAATCCGTCAGTGTCTACGGTGATGAATCACCCATCGCATTACATCGACCACCGGCCGGATAACGGATATAGATGTGCGGATTAGGTGATTACACGATGTGGTGTGTTTGATGGGGAAATAGACAAGTTATTGTATCTCAAATCGCATGATTTTAAGTGATTGCATATATCCACAACATGTACGCATACAGACCTCTGATAACAGAGAATTCCCTGTCTCCACCCGTAATAATATATTCGGGACTTTATAGGTCCCCGATTGGCAGTTGTTTGTCGCTGGTTAGTACGAAAATAAAATAAAACTTATATTGTTGAAATAAGGTTTTGGCAATAGCTCTGTCGAAAATGCGAGAAAATTAGATTAAATTATACCTTATACATGTGCCATTTTACTATTTCAAAATACTCTTATTTAAAAATACTCTTTTTTTCAAAATACAAGAGTTTATCATAGATTAAGATGGTTTTTTTACACGACTGCCCAAAAAGTAGAGTTATATTTTCAGGGTTCATGTATGTATGTTGGTGAGTTTCATTATTCCGCCATAACTTCTAAACGGTCTAACCGATTTCAATCTAAGATATATCGTTAGATTTGTATTAACAGCGCGAGTAACACTAGGTACATAAAAAAAATAAAAAACAAACTGTCGTATTTTTTTTCTTCCATCCCTATCACGTCTGGTATCAAAATGAAGGGCTTTAAAACACGATTCCATAAATATATAACTTGCAGTTTAATGTTCAAGATTTAATCGTCTTCGAGATAATTAGAAATCGGGGCCTTCCGGAACGGGCCCCTGCGGGGTCGGGGCGCTTAGGGTGTAACCCGGCTGTAGTAAAACTACAGCCAAAGTATGGAGGGGCGCTCCTTCTTGAGTGAAAAGGTCTGTTATCCCGAACTTTTTCGCATGATATGAGCTAGCACTGACACTGAACTGAGAAACTGACAGTTCCATGAAATTACACCTATAAACTACGGTATTGTATGTTTACGGTATATCGGGGGAATTTCACCAATGTTTAAATTTAACTATTATATGGAAACCATTAAAACGTAATAAGGCCTTTGTTATCATAGTACTTCAAACCTAAAGAAGTAGTATTTTATTGGATTAAGCTGTAGACTTAGAAATAGTGTGTATAATTTATGAAACATGATAAGTTTTCTTTTTACTTTGATGCAGCCGACTCCCTTGTGTATAATTTCAGAAAAGTCAAATACCATGGCAAATTGAAAATACTGCAACACCATTGGACGCCTATGGTAACAAAGTCCTTTTGTTAATTATTGAGATATAAGTTATCCTCGTATAGTATTAATTCGTATATTATAATATAATTTTGTAATGGTATTGTGACGGAACTAGCACGAGGCCCTACTGATGTTAAGCGATAATCTTTGCTTATATCAGATGCATTTAGTACGAACTGCAGTGCGCCCGTCCTTGAGACCGCCCGTCCTTGAGACACACTGCTGTAAAGTCACATTGGGCCTGTAATTAAAGATATAAAGAAGTTTTATTAGCCCTTCAGTAAATTTTTTTACAGGCAAGTCCAAATTACATTTAACACATATAACTACTTAAATAATTCTAATTAGGTCTATGTAAATAATTGATACAAAAATTATAATCGTAATTTTTTACACTTATAATATATAGCTAAATAATTTACAGTTATCACGTTTGCACTTGTCCTAAGAACAAAGATTCTACAAGCTGCATTGACATGTATTCTTTTAATGTGTAGAAGGGATTGTTTTAAAAAGTTCTTAAGTTTTAGTTTGAACAAACTATATTTTAAGGTGGTCAAGCTTTTTGGTGTTTTATTATAAATCAGTATTTTCGAATAACGACCTTGTAAGTATCTGTACTTTAGCTAATCTGATTATTGGTACAACCCGAATTTCATTATTTTTTATAATTCGCTTTTCGTTATTACGCAGATTGTAAGGTAAAACCGTTTCCTGTTTTTCTGAAATATCCCTATCCTCATGTATTTCTGATAAACAATTATATGTGTAAAGAGAAACAACTGTCATAATTTTGTCTTTCTTAAAGTGCTCCCTTGCAGGGCGACGCTTTTTCAGTCCATCAATTGTTCTTATTGAACGTTTTTGACATTTGAGAACTCTTATTATCTCTGTAGCATTACCACAAACAGTAATGGAGTATCTTATTATTGAATGTATATATGCATAGTACACAGATATTAGCGATTTCTTATCTAACAATGGTTTAAGTTTAAAGAGAGCGCAATTACCGCTCGCCATTTTCTTACACATTTTATCAATATGTGCTTTGTGACTAATTGTGTTGTCTATTGTGTATCCTAAAAATATATTTTCTTCAGAAGTTTCATTACCATAAATGCCTAGGCGCGATTGATAATGCATTATAATTTTACTGGCTCTCAAGAACTATGGTCGGAATACAATGTTAAGTGCTTGGTAACAGACTTTCCACTTTTATACACCTTGACAGGGGAGCCATGTGGTGGAACTCAAGCCAGTGCAGTGGGGATCGAACCATGGATCTGCGGCGTGGCAGTCCATAGCCATTACGTTTACATCATAGCGGTTTTCGTTGCTTAAAATACCCTATATTGGTGAAATTCAACCTCCCAATCCAATCAACTAAATAGTTTTATTCGATCAAAAGAATTAAATAACATTATTAATCCAGGTTCGAATTTCATTAAAGCCGTGCAACTTGACCTACTCATAAAAAACCGGCCAAGTCTCACTCATACTCGCGTATACAGGGTTCTTTACATTTTATTAATATTCACATTAAGCACTACTATGAAATAAATACCTTTATTAGGTAGCACACGAGTCGTTTCATGAATCACTAATTTATTACTCGACTATTAAGTATGTTCGAACAAAGGGGTACGCTGAAAACCAGCCCTGCGTGAACCATTTGGATTACGCAGCACAGTGCTGAACCTACCCCTATTGCCAGGTAATTTAGATAGTCTTTAGTCATACTTTTGTTTGTTCATTGTAAAATTGTATTACTGGCAATAAAATGTATTCTAGATGATAAATAGATTCAGGCGTTACTTTGCGGAAATCCATATTTAATAGTAATAAATATTTTAAAAATATTTTATGAAAACATCAAATTAATATTTTAATAAAACACTTAAAAAATACAAAAATATATCTAGTGACAATTCCGCCTAATTTTCCTGTTAAGCCGACGTAACGTCACAAACGCCACACAGCCAAACCGGAATTTATTCTCGACCGTGCGCTCGTAGAGTCAAGACCTCTTGAGGATGCTTCGTGTAGAACCGAAACGCGTCGAAAATTATTCCGGTTTGTCTGCGTGGCGTTTGTGACGTCACGTCGGCTTAACAGGAAAATTATGCGGAATTGTCACTAGATCTATTTTTATATTCTTTAAGTGTTTTATTAAAATATTAATTTGATGTTTTCATAAAATATTTTAAAAATATTTGTTATTATTAAATGTATTCTATTCTTGTTTAGAAAATCATAAAATACAGGAACTTATCTCTTCTGTAGGCTGCCTATCCACCAAGACGATCGATATTTGCTGGTCTCTATATGAACTAAAAGCACAGTACAGTCTGCGTATCCACCAGATTTGTTCGATGAGAATAAGCAGTGAAGGGATTGCTTATTTTTCCTAATCTCGCCGAGCGCATCGATCCTGTTAGTGTATATTTTTCTCGCATATCTCTTGGGAATGGCTACACATCCTTATAAAGGTTTTAGTTCACTAGTACCAGCAAATATTTATCGCCTTGGTGTGGCATCGCGCAGTGAGCTGCAGGTGTAAGCTTCTTTGCGCAGACCATCCACACTCTCTTTACTCTTTCCATGGGCATCTCTATGTCTATAAGTGGTCTTCTTCGATGTCGGTCCACATTCATACTCAACACTTCCTCACTACCGTGTCTATGTAGCACCACGCTGGTCTATTACTCTACAACTTTTCGCTCACTTGTTACTTTAAATTTACCTTTGATATACCAAATCATTCTTCATCTAAGACATTCAAATTACACCATAATTTCATCTTAACATTCGTTTGAATGTGGCAGTAGAGTCTTTAAGGGTGAACTGGCCGGCCCGTTCTCCATACAAACGCCGTTGGGTGATCACTCCCTTATTTTTGGATTAAGGTCCAAAATAAAGCATAATACCGATTGATATCGTCATTATCTAGGCTTGTATGATGCCGAAATTTTAATAAAATAAGTAACCTGAGAATTATGAGCCTCGAAACATTTTCATATAAAGTTTTCGAGGCTCATAACTTACAACTTAATTCTTTTTAAAATTTTGGCATCATACAAGCCTAGATAATGACGAGATCAATCGGCGTTATGCTTTATTTTGGACCTAAATCATCAAATAAGGGAGTGATCACCCAACGGCGTTTGTATGGAGAACGGGCCGGCCAGTTCACCCTTAATATACAAAAATTGACCTTGTAATTAGTGCCGTAGAGGCTAAAACTGATTGAAAGATCTTTACTTTGAGACACAGACGACATATTATATTAAAAAGTACGGATCTCCAAAAACTGGCCTACGCAATAATCGCACGCGCTGTTCACCTTAGACCCTAGATCAAAGGTCTCATTATGCTCGATGATTTCTGTGAATAACTTGAACCTTTGAACTGAGACCAGAGTGAAACTTTGCTCAATTGGAAGTTAAGTATTTAATTCGATGATTTAATTTTAAAAGGCACTTCCTACCTAACCTGCATACGCTTGCGACATAACAATGCATATATAATATTACATTTTTATACTGAGTATTTACTATAAACTTTTATCCATAATATTAAAGCATTTGCCCGCGAAGGATTGTGTTTATAACCCATAAAGGTATTCCAAATATGCCTGTTAACCCTTAAGGGGTTCAAGCCCCTGTAATAGAGGACGATCATATGGCCATGCCATTTATTGACGTATATATATAGTAAAGTATTTCATTTAGAACTGCTACTGAAAAAGTCATAGTCCGAAAAATCCGACAAGTATTCGGGGATCCAACTTGTACGTTCCAAAGTGACATTTAACGCTACTCTACCAAAGAGGCAACATATAATTTATTTATTTTTCACTTACTTCGTAAATAGAAAGACAATTATCACAAAATATGTTAGCGTGTAATTCAAAATTTTTGAAGTTTTCTAAATCGCGCTTGTAGCTTGATTTGGACGTGGCCGAGTTCACAGTAAAATCGTTGCACGAACACACATTTAACTAATCATCTTTAATAGAAGCGCGTACATTGTTACACTGAAATATCTGTACGAATTCAATAATTATGTCTACTATTATTTACTCTGAGATTATGTCTGCATGATCTCCTGCAAAGACCACCACTTTCCCCTATAATACAAATGCAGTCCTCAATGGCCTCACGATATATGTATAGGCTACATATGTACCTATTCCTAAATAACCAACCATCACTACAACCGGTTTCAGTGTCTATCCATTCAGAGATTAGCGATAGCCGATGTACCATTCAAGCGATAATGTTTGAGATGATTTATGGATTAATACCATTGTGTTGTAGCTGCTGTTGTAATGTTTTGATAGCGGCTTTCTACTCATCTTATCGAAGATCTAATGAGAGGTCTGTTCTTGATTGAAATGGATTTTTGAAGAAGTGTTGGCTGAGATATAATAGCACTTCAACTTACAATCCTGAAAGCTATATCGGTGACTTTTGTTTTTCGGCGAATATCCTCGTTCTGGATTTTATCGTGCAAAAAAACTCAAAGCTTTGCTCTCTCCATAGCTCGTTGAGCGACTCGAAGCTTCTCCATAAGGGCCACATCTCAGTGCCATAAGTCATCCTTGGTAACACACTGGTTGAGGACTTTGGTCTTCAGGCTCTGCGAGATGTGCAACGAGGAGATGTCGTGTAACTTCCCGAACGCTGCCCATCCGGGTTGGACTCTACGAGCGATCTCTTTGTCAAAATTGGACCTATCTAACTGAACAGTCTGTCCAATACAACAACTTCTGGTACGGGTGCAACATGGACATAATTTTCGTGTGGTCCATATTTAATTTAAGACCCACCTGCTGGGAAACTATTATGGTTACTGAGCATTATACTGAGTTCCTCAAGCGTCGATGGTGAGTGATGTAGTCGCCATATATGCTGATACCGAAATTCTTTCCTGTTCTTGAGCTTAAAACCGTCCTCCAAAGCTTTCGTAAACAATTTCTGAGAAATAAAGTCCTGTCTCATGCCTCGTTGTAGTTGGATTGGTTCCGTGTTCTTGTCCTGTAGTCGAATCGACATCATCATGATGATATAGAAACACCATCCTGTTTCTATACAGACACTTCAGCTCTATGATGTAGATTGACATACTTTGGGAATAGCCGTGTTTTTGGAAAGGCGTATTTTTGTAGTCAAATGTAGACTTGCGATATCTGTGGCAAGTTGGAGGGGCCCCCTGCTGAGCATTTGTGTTTGTTTCTTGATAACTTACGACCACCGATCCGAGCTTTGTTTTGGCTTGGAGCATGTAATAAAGTATTTAAGTATGACTAGCTCATTTTGTATATAAACTAAGCCCTCGGGAGTTGTTAAGATAAAGGTAAACGATGGTTACATTTTTGCGTGTTTTATCGCCGTAAGTTGGGATATCAAATGAATGCGTTTTACATAATATCCTATTTTGTTAATATTTACACTCTCATAGTTTTTTTCTAAATTCAAAATATTATGTGCTGTTACTTACTTCCACATTAACCAGAAGTATAGAAATTAATTGGAATTAATTCCTGGTATATTATACTATACTATATTATACTACTTATACTTCTGGTTAATGTAATTTTACAGATAAATCAATTTAAGTATGACAGTTCAGTGTCATTGAACATTGAATTGTCGCTGGCAGTACAATGTAAAATATTTCAATACTAAAATTTGTAATTGACCTTCATAAGAGCGTCGTAGACGCCTAAATTGAATAAATGATTTTGACTTTGACATTGGAAAATAATCTCGATTATAATACGTCCATCATTTCCGTAACGAAACTAGTGGGTCTACGATCAATAGTTTCCTAGATAAAAGCCTTTTTAAATTAGTCAGCTGACATTCGAAAAGAATATATAGTGTATAATATAAGATCTAATACTTTTAAAACGAAACTTGTGACCTAGAATCTATAGTTTTCAAGATATAGCTATTTTAAGTCTGACAGCTGTCGCAAGAAAATATTGTATCTGTACTTAGCTGATTTCGAAAATGTAGACGGTTCTATCGTATTTTTATTATTCCGTTGTTGCTCCCATTTACTTTAACACGTGTCGTTTACACGCGCAATATCACTAATTAAGTACTTACTTATGAAAAAATAGAAAAAAAATCGCGACTAAACACAATAGCGAGGATCGTAAACACGTTTCGGCGAAAAATGTAAGCCTCAAATACCGTTACTTAGGAAGTACTGGAAAATGTGTACACAGCTAAACAAAATGCGGTAGATCTACTCAAATTTAAATATGTAAACAAGTTTCAGTTGAAAAATAAAGTTAGTCAAGTATATGACTAACTTGGTATTTTAATTTGTAGATTAGGACGAGGTTCATTAGAGGTATCGTATAAAGGATAGATTTACATTACTGAAAATGTATTATTATTAAAATCAAAATACAATATTAAGATAATGAATATTATTTTTAATATCTCAACTCATTTGGTTAATGTTTAAGACTGTCCGAGACTTGGTTATTCCCCCGAGTTTTGAAGCAGTGATGGCTCAGTGGCATTGGCTATGGACTGCCGTGCAGCAGGTCCATGGTTCGAATCCCGCCCAGAGCTTGAGCTTCACCGCATGGTGGAAGGGCATTTTGTGAATGCCCGCCTGGCTAGCGACCACCCTCAAGTAGAAAATGTGTCGCCAAGCACCTAACAGTGTGTTCCGGCAGCAGTCCTTGAGAGCCAGAAAAATTACAGGCTAATGAGACCTAACAACTGGACGTCTCAGTGTGACGGGCACAGTGCAATTCGTCGCTGACGAAATGCGTCTGTTATAGGCAGAGGTTAGTCCACTTAACATCAGGTGGGCCTCGGGCTTGTTCCGTCACAATAACATACATTATTGGACGTTATAAGACATGATGTATAAACTGCTATTTATATATTATTTGCAATTAGTAGGAGAATATCTGTAGCTAAACGTGGCGAAACGTGGGTGTTCTCACAACCACTGCCTACTCCTGCGGGAGGCTTAAAAAGTTTTTTTTTATCATGTTCTATTATCATGATTCCGAAAAACAATAAAATTTAAAAAAAAAAATACTAACATTTTCCAACGCTGAAAGTTTGAAATAGCTTGTTGAAGTCGGCACCATGCGGATTCAAAACATTAACCTTACAATATTAATGTCGGAATTCCACCGGTTATTTTTCAGTTTTGGAAGTTGCTTCGGTGTTTGAAAATATATATATATATATATAATGTTTTTTTTTTACATTTTACATTGTTGCATGATCTATATAAAATGCAGTCGAATTGAGAACCGCTTCCTTTTTTATGAAGGCGATTACAAATAGTACTTATTTTAAGTCTTTAAAATTACGGCTGAGTTACGGAGCTAGCTGTACTAGAGTTAAAAATAATGTATAATATTCACGGAAAGACGTTCAACAGCAATGGGTACGATGATTTATAACTTGACGACCTTTAGTCACTATCTCCCATCGCTCCATTTTATTTCGCAGCAACGACAATGTGACATTTTGCAGTTGTTGAAGTAAAAAGTTAGCATTAAGTACGGCAAGTCGAACTGTCATTGTCACTGGGCAGACATTACATAAAATATTTATATCCTTAATTTTTTTTATTAATTTTAACGGGTCCTTGTATGTAATTGAACAAATTTCGTAACAGCTCTATGCACTTTTATAAAAAAGTAACTTTCGTTCCCATATTCTGCTATTGTTCGTTATGACTTCAAAAATAAGTTTATATTTCAGGTATCGATTTGTCACTTATAAGACCCAAATTAGCAGCTTGTTGTCGGCCAGTACAAACATCCAACCAACCCACGTTGAAATAAAGCTCATATCAGTGCACGCTGCAACATGATATTAATGGTAATGGCTCCGTCCGAAATGCAAGAAAATACATAATACTTATTACATGATCGGCATTCATCGATTCTAAAATGGATAAGATTAAAAAAATTAAATGTATCTAACGATTGATATTGATATTTTAAAGGAAATCGTCAATGTCCTTTAGCAGATTTTAATTTTGTTCCGTTACTTAAGAAAATATCGTTTTACAAATAAATTTTTAACTCGAGAAATTTTAGCACTACAAACAAAGTGTACTTTGAAAATGTAGTCAAGTATCCGAAGTATTTAAGCATATATTTTCTTAGAAAATAGATAGCTTTTACAATTAGGTCTAATTTGTATATAGCTCTTATATATATACGCCTAGTGCATTATTATGTCCTGTTACCTTGCTTTGGAATTAAAGGACTGCTGGGTATTGTAATTTAAAAAAAACTAATTTACACGCAAGTAGTGTTGCTGCGTCTTAGGTGCACAAAAGGTACACTAAAAACATGAGCATATCCAGGCAGGCAGCTTGCAATAAAGCCATAACTTTTTTATTTGTTCTATAGAAAACTTATTTTTTTGTATATTTTTGTGTTAGAGAATAATGAATATATTTATACTATAGGAGGGTAATGATTTCAGAAATATATTTCACTACTTAGTATAAATACCAATTAAAATTTCAACATTGTTTACACAACCGTTTACAATTCGAGGCTACGGTTAAATTCCCAGAACGTGCAGATATATTTAATGTGCTAACATCTTAGCCACCTCGCGAATTTCGTTCTAATGAACTTGACCTACGCGCTATTTGCCTACACTGTGGCCATCACACCGTGACTGGCCACGCCCCCTCAAATTAACTGGTATCACAGAATAGCTGACAGTGGCTGGTAGGTACTTAGGATTACGTTGTTGCGGAACGTGCGGGAATTTCGTTTAAAAATATTATTATTGCTCTCAAATTGGCCAATATTAGACGAGTCTGCAAATAGCAAATCAGTTCTATTTTTACCAAACGTCTTCGAAGCTAACATGTTTTAGCAGGAAGTTTAGCTAAGTAAATTGCCCGGTGGTGGCCATTAGCTGAAATTATTGGCGGGTCTGAGGCCTGGTTTCAGTGAAGTCAGCAGAAATAAAATCGTTCCTCGATTTGTTAGGTTAGCATAAATTCTTTTGCAAAGTCACTACTGTTACCTATTATAAGAAATGTTTTATAGCTTAGTGAGACCTTTCCTCGTGTTGCTGAGAGAACTTAAACGCAAGGGTAACTATATAAACTGAAAAATAAAATTACCTTCTTTTTTTATGTAATTGTGACTGATCTAGCACGAGGCCCACCTGATGTTAAGCGGACTAACCTCTACCTATAACAGATGCATTTCGTCAGAAGTCACGCATTGCACTGCGCCCGTCACCTTGAGACATAGTTGTTAAGTCTCATATGCCTGCAATTTAACTGCCTCTCAAGGACTGCTGCCAGAATACACCGTTAGGTGCTTGGCGACTTTTCTACTTGAGGGTGGTCGCTAGCCAGGCGGGCATTCGCAAAATGCCCTTGCACCATGCTTGGAAGCTCAAGCCCGCGGCGGGATTCGAACCATGGACCTGCGGCACGGCAGTCCATAGCCAATGCCACTGAGCCATCACTGTACTTGGAACTCTTTTGAGTGTTGAAATCGGTTCCATTTTGAGGTAATTTATGGTCAGTAATAATGGTTGAAACGTACATACATAGTCCATAAACTTTATTCTGATATTTAGGACTATAATCACACCAAGTTTGACGCTTTTATGTGTTACCGTTATAACGATAGAGCATATTGTTGTTTAGCAATCCGGCATACTAACACGTATATTCCGTAATGAAGCAGTAATGGCTCAGTGGTATTGGCTATGGACTGCCGTGCAGCAGGTCCATGGTTCGAATGCCGCCGCGGGCTTGAGCTACACCGCAAATTACAACGACATGTAAAATTATAGTCTTGTGTGGAATTATTAACACTGTAATTTTGTAATGTAATCCGCGTCATTGCAAAAATAAAAATATTCTACATTATGTTATTGGTGTCTTGATGTCATCTACTCATATTTTTGTAATACTCCTTTTAACCAGCGAACCATTAGATATATAGATAGATAACACTTTATTGAGACACCATTAAAAATATACCGGCCAAGTGCGAGTGGGACTCGCGCACGAATGGTTCCGTACCATTATCTGGAACCTAATCTTGCAAGTTACAGACACTTTTCGCAGTGTCCGATTGAGCTGGGTAGGTACGGCGAAAACCTCATTTATTGTATGGGGGCCCACTTATTTGTTTATTTTACCCTTTGGGCACGGAACCCTAAATGTACCTATAGTGATAACAATGCAAAATACTATTCAGTGTAACAAAGACGGTCTTATCGCTTAGAAAGATCTCTTCCAAATGACCATTAGATATTCAGACATGGCGCGGGCTTAGAAATAGGGTCCCGTTTTTAATATAGAACCCTATAAGTTGAGAATTTTATCATATCGCTACACAAATTTGTAACATGATAACGTGATAAATAAAATATATATTTAAATTAGTGCAACGATCGAAACCGGCTTAAAACTTGTTTGAATAGATCACCCAATGAATAAAATGATCATTAGTTTAACTTATTATTTTGTGCTGATTAATTAAATAACTTGTTTTATAATTTATAAGGTTATGCAGACTTTCCTCCAGCTTCAATAACTTGTTTTTATAAATTTATATGGTTTTGCTGTTTTTTTTCAAGCGTCTGTCTTATCTATAATAAGCTTACCATCCGCGACTACCTGTTTGTGATTTGGTGTGCCCATTCCTTGTAACTAAACTTCTAAGCTTCTATTGTACTAATCGAATTGTCTTCATTGCCAGATGACATGTTAGATGTTCCAAAAAGGAATACTTGTTCTGAGTTTATAATTTTAAGGTCATATTTATGAATCGAAATGTTTATACTCAGAAGTTATAACAAAAAATGCACTTTCCGGGTAGAATCGCTCTTTTTCTCTTTTTTAAGCGCTCGTAGCGAAGTTTACTTAGCTGTTCTCAACCGATCAGCAAAGTAAGCAGGTTGTTGTCTTAGGATGGCAGTCGTTATAGCATGGTGGTAGGGCATTTTGCGAATGCCCGCCTGGCTAGCTACCACCCTCAAGTAGAAAATCTGTCGCTAAGCACCTAACGGTGTGTTCCGGCAGCTGTCCTTGAGAGCCAGTACTTATAGGTTAGCCTGAACAACATCATCGACCACATCATCACTTACCATCAGGTGAGATAGTGGTCAAAGGCTAATC
This sequence comes from Plagodis pulveraria, assembly GCA_963890685.1. NCBI lineage: Eukaryota > Metazoa > Arthropoda > Insecta > Lepidoptera > Geometridae > Plagodis > Plagodis pulveraria. The sequence continues at coordinate 1,659,530 of OY982971.1, forward strand.
TATCAGGCATAACCAAATAAAAAAAAACATATCTTGTTTCATTGAAATTTAAATTTGAAAGACCAATGGTTTTAGTTTTAATGCTTTTTCATATTGGTATAGCATAAGTTTGATGTGCCTTTTATACGTTAAGAACTAATGAGACAGACCATTCGACTTTTTTATGTGATTGTGACGAAACAAGTACGAGGCCGACCAGATGTTAAGCAGAAACTTCTGCCTATAACAGATACATTTCGTTACAAGTGACGAATTGCACTGCGACCGTCACTCTTAGAAATACAGTTGTTTTAAATCTCAAGTTCCTGTAATATTACTGGCTTTCAAGGACTGCTGCCGGAACTCAATGTTAGATGTTTTGCGACATATTTTCTACATGAGGGTGGTGGCTAGCCAGGCGAGCATTCCCAAAATGCCCTCCTACCATGCGGATGCGCCCTCCTGATAGTCAGCGTCACACCCGTCCATGACAGTGTCACTGTTCTCACCTTGCTTGACACTGCAGTGAGCTTGTAACTCCGAAACGTTAGTTCTTATGTCTTGTACGCCCAGTTATTTTACTTGCTACAGTTTCCTTCGCGTATTCAAAAAATATTCTGGAGAGTAGTGTAATTCCTTTGTCATGAAAATGTTATTGAGCATTCCATTTAGTGCAATTCAATTTAATTCAAATCATTTATTGCGAATAAAGGTGATACAGAGATCTTACATTAAACATTTTAAGAAACTCTCTATTCACATATAATACCATAATTTATACACATACTAGCGGCCCGCTCCGGCATCGCACGGGTATAAAATATATATGTCAATCACTGAATAAATGATAAAAATCGATCCAGTAGTTTTGATTTATTTAATTATTTATGATAAAGGAGATACGAAATCTCATTCATTATTTTAATAAATTTCGTAGGGCCTGCGTTTGCAATATAAGCGGAAAAAAAATAATTTTTTACGACATCACATTAGAAACCTCAAAAATAACAGTATTTCTCCAACATTTAATGGATGTTATTATACATATAAACCTTCCTCTTGAATCACTCTATCTATTAAAAAAAACCGCATCAAAATCCGTTGCGTAGTTTAAAAGATTTAAGCATACATAGGGATATAGCGACAGAGAAAGCGACTTTGTTTTATACTATGTAGTGATGATGTAGTGATAATTTAGGGCCTGTTTCAGAATGTTCGAGTAAGTTCCGGTTATACAACCCAGAACATATTTAATAAATAAAACACTATCTTTGCATTTCACAGTCATCGATTTCGCCTATACATCGGTTAAAGTTTGAAACGCGCTGCATGTTAACTGTCATGTTTATGATTCAGTTATTTTATGTTCTGGGTAGTATAACCGGAACTTACTCGAACATTCTGAAACAGGCCTGACTACTAATTTCTGTGTATGAGCACAATATTTATCTGTACTTATTCTTATACCAAATTAATATTACATTACATACTAACACCCAATATAACATACCTACGCTACTGTAACATTTGTTATGTTATTCACAAATAATATTAGCACACGCGAGGGCCACCGAAATGTCGATTTCAACCAGTGAATTTAATACGGGTTTGTAAGCAACACCCTCGAGCGACTGTATCGTCGACTCATCTCTCATTACATTATCATAAAGCTGATAAAATGAGGGCATTGTTCTGATATAAGTAAATTGGTAATAAGTTCTAAGGTCATTTGCCTTTTGTGCTGATACTAAAATAAATATATATTCCAGAAGTCCTGCAGGCAAGCATTCTACTCACATATATATGTTCTTCTACTCACATATATATATAGTTTCTGATTACATAAACGACAAAAATGCCTGGACAATTCCGCCTCCGCCAAGCTATTGCCTGTCACCTACATAATTTAAACAAATATTGTAATAACTCTATTATATAGTATGTATGTAACACATTGTTAAAAGATGTTTAAAAGAATGGCCCCTAGTTTCTTGCCCGTTCTTCTCGCAGTGGCTCTATACAATTTATTTGCTGAACGTGGCAGTACAATGTAGAATATTTCAATACTAAAATTTGTAATTGACCTTCATAAGAGCGTCGTAGACGCCTAAATTGAATAAATGATTTTGACTTTTGACTTTGACATTAATGTGGGCTGAAACTACACGTACCTGGGCCCTTACTCTAATTTGTCGATGTGTCTAACTTCCGAAAGAAAGATATCCGCGAAACACGTTTTGGCTTACATTTGTTTAACTTCGTTCGTAGAAAAGACTAGCAAGCGCTTGCCTGTGTAGATTCTGAACAACTTTTTTTTTTAAATCTGATTTGTTGGTTTGTACATTTCCAATATAAGAAATAATAATTTTATCGTTTGCTTTTATGTAGTGAAACTTCGAAGTCGAGTTCTAAATATGAAGAAATAAAATAAATAAATCATAGTCGCGTCTAAGTCATTATTTAGTGATATGTTTTAAAGTCATTATTTACTGCTATGGCTATATTACTGAATCTTGATATGGAGTTTAGGCGAGAACACGAAGAGCATGGTACCAATATGCTTTCTTGGATCAAGATGGAAAGTTCTAATACCATTAATAATACTATAATTGCTTAAACGCTACACTGTGTACGGATTGATATGGAGAAAAAAGAATTACCATGTATTTCATGTTGTTGCCAGATACATTAATATCTTTATGACTGATAAACGATGCGGTCAGAGCAGACTATATCAAACAACGAACTTCGTACCCCAAATTCAAATTTCGTTGTCTAAAGTATCGCTAAAAACACGAAAAACTAAACTTGGAATTGTAGTAGCGGCCCTACTTTTGTCGGACGAAACAATAATTACTTACAATTATTATTTTGCTCTTTCGTCTAACTTGTGTATTTTACCTCTTAACTTTTTACAGAGTGTACCGATTTTGTTATTTTTTTTTATAGTAGAAAGCTCAGTGCTTGTCATGTGGTCTCATTTAAATTTCAGTGAGATATGACGATTAGTATTTGAGTTATCCCTAATTTTTGCTAAGAGTAGGAGCTTTTCAGTTCGACTACGTATTTTATGTAGGTTTTTTTACTTGATTACTTCACGACTAAGAACTGATTTTGAGAATAATTTTTTGTTGGGTATACTGTATGATCAAAATAAGTTGAGTAGTTTTTAAGCTATAGTCAATTAATTGAAAAATGTGTATTAAATATCTAGATGATTTTAAATTTATATTTTTACTGATGAGTCGAAAGACTAAAAAATATTTTCGGCGTTTTATTTCGTGGCCGTTTAGTGTAAAAACTTGCGCTTTGTACGTTCTAAGTGACATAATTAACATATCCATAGATTATGTAACAGTACATTATGCCACACCCATTTGTCACGCCTGGTGTATATGTTTTATTTATATGTTTACCATTCAATTATGGTCTGATCATAGCAATTTCACGTAATATGCTAGAATAAATAATATTACTATTATAAGTACTAACTTGTACTTAGTTATAACAAGTTGATATGTGGTCTGGTTAACAATTGCCAATCTCTTCCTCTCGCATGTGCACAAAATATGTATATATGTATAACTATCTAGCATACGACTAAGTTAAAATACTAGTTACATTTCAAAATTAAAAATATACGAGAGGAAAAATGTATTATTTCTCTCGTATATTTAACGCCTGCTATGCGGATTACATTATAAAATACAAATATACGAGGAAAAAATTAAGTGCGGGATTCGAACCCGCGTCCATCCACCTTCACCTTTAGTCGGGGTATGTTCTAACCAATTGAGCTCACGTGACAATGGGTCATAACTCAAATCTTTCCTATCGTTCTTTAACCATCGTATTGGGATGGAGCGACATCTATAGTACCACTTACGTTACTACAAACAAGACCAATTTTGCAATTGGTTTTATACTTTTAAAATATGACACAACCTTATAATTATCATAATGTTCTGTTTGCAATAACGCCTGCTATGTATGTGGATTACATTATAAAATTACAAATATACGAGGGGAAAATATCCTCTCGTATTTAATAATAAAAAATATTTTAAAAATATTTGTTAATATAAATATGGATTTCCGCAAAGTAACGCCTGAATCTATTCATTAACATAGTATCCTGTCGTATATTTGTTATTTTTTAAAATTGTCGTTATTCATGAAACGACATTGTAACGATGTTGATTATGATATGATTATCATAGTGCAGTGAGTTAGTTTAAAATCATGTAGATTGAGACTATTTATCGTTCTGAAGATAGAAGGACGCCATTGCTATTGATTTTCTAGTAAAAAAATAACTTCGCGTTTATACTACATTGAGGTATAGTTTATATTTATTGAAGTAAATGTAGATTCTGCGAGTTAAAAGTTACAATATGATGTAATACCACTAGTAAAAAGAGCTGTCGATTGCGGCGTTTTCAGGTGTTAAGGAGACGAGATACCAGCCTATAATAATATATTATGAACAGTCACACCACCCAAACCTAATGCGGATTATCATAGTCGTTATCACCAAACGGTGCTGATTATCAGCTTCTGGTTTAAACGCTGAAACAACAGCACAGCATTAAACACGCTTACGCAATCGCAACGTGTTTGCTTTCGAGAATGGACGTGATTAACGCGAGGGACAATATTGGCCCGGCACGCTGCACAAACAATAATATCAAACACGCGTGTTGAACATACGCACATAATACGTATATGGCGATTGCATGTACCTTCTAGGTTGGCCACGCTTACGTCGACAGCGGATTTTCACTATCGGCAAATAAATTGCGCCTGTATACTTACTTATAGATATATTTGGCTTGACTTGAACATGGCAGGTGTTTTTGGTTTTGTGGGTGACATCAATGGTAGGCAAGGGGTGGGTTATAATATTAGAAAACACTCCAGGCCTCAACACTCGATCTCTTTGCTATACGTGCAAAAGAATATATATAGATTCTTAGTAATTAAACAACTTTAAACGGTTTAAATCGCGTATATTTATCATTATTTTTGTCCCGACGTTTCAAACACTTTGCAGTGATCGTGGTCACGGGGTGGCTGAGTCACCCCGTGACCACGACGCGATAAATATACGCGATTTAAACCGTTTAAAGTTGTTTAATTACTATGTGTAATAATCGCGAAAACCTAAGACAACATTATATATAGATTCTCTTAAGTACCGTACAAACGTAAAGTTGTCAAGTAAGGAGTGAACAGATCTTCTAGGAGAGCAACCTGTACTCTGTCGAGCGCTTCGTTGCTTACCCGTTAAGACTGCGGACAAATACTTGCGCATGAATGAGCTTTAGTTGCAAAGGAACTTTTCTGCGAATTCGTCCGGGGAAGAGCAGCAATCATACCTATTTCTAACACCAAGAAGTAATGTTAATATTGTTGTATACTGGTTTGAAGGGTATGGGCGCCGTTGATAGTATAGGCACACAGACTTAACAACTTTATTCGTTTGCTTTTATGTAGTCAATGTCTCTGGTGATGGTTGCTGTGTAGTTCTTGCAGTTAACGGCAGAGGTAGCACCAGGTGGGCCTCGTGCTTTTTTCCCATCACGATAGCATAAAAAGCATTTGAAGTTATGATGATGACTGGTTTTTCTGTGGTTGTGAATGTTTCCCGTATACCGTTTTAAAAATCTTGCCATCACAGAATTACGGAAGAGCTACGGATAAGATGGTTCTACGCCTGATTACAAACCACCCCCATTAGAAAATAAACAATGTTGCGTTGGGGCAGGACTCCTCGAGAATCAGTGGCTATTGTTGGTCTTCTATCAGAAATTTCGTGGTATACCCTGCTCTATATGTGATGTGATGTTCAGAGCCTAACCTAGAAGTATTTGAAATAAATATGTGACGTAACTATGTATATTTGACATAGTTAAATTTTACTAAGTTACTGTAAAAAAAACACACAAGCGTGTTTTTTTATGTTATTGTGACGAAACAAGCCCGTGGGCCACCTGATGTTAAGCGGACTAACCTCTGCCTATAACAGATGCATTTCGTCAACGACAAATTGCACTGTGCCCATCACACTGAGACGTACAGTTGTTAGGTCTCATGTGCCTGTAATTTTACTGGCTCTCAAGGACTGCTGCCGGAACACACTGTTGGGTGCTTGGCGACAAATTTTATACTTGGAGGTGGTCGCTAGCCTGGAGGGCATTCGCAACATGCCCTTCCACCATGCGGTAAAGCTCAAGCCCGCGGCAGGATTCGAACCATGGATCTGCTGCACGGCAGTCCATAGCCAATGCCACTGAGCCATCACTGCTTCAACTTGTGAGAGATTCGCTCTAACCTGACTTGTTATCTATCATTTTTATTGTACGTAGGTTGTTATGTGTGTGTGTGTATTGTACGTACCAGCCCCGAGTTATAAAATATAGAAATTAAATTTTATTTCACTGACCCAATTTTTTTGTCCGAAACTACGCCAGGCCGTGAATGGTTATTGATTTATTATAGACATTGGTTTATTCTGTTCGTATAACAAATATAGGCAGAACTGGCTCGTCGCGGCTTTGGGTTGGCTCGTGAATCTCGATTTAAATCTGTACAGACTTTGTCCGTTGAATTTTATAAAAGCTTACCTATTAATAAAGTACTTACCTATTTCAGTTCGAACTTGCTGTATGGAGTAGGAAGTTATCTAAAAGTAGGGTTGCCATGCCATAATTTCCGACTATCAAAAGAAGAGCGATATAAAAAAAATTATAATTGTACTGTATCAGGATCTATTAAGAGGGTATTTTGTCATAATACTCACGCTTGGCAGGCGCCTTGTTCTAAGGGTTCCGTTTTTTTTCCTTTCGAGGTACGGAACCCTAAAAATATCTTCGACAGCATCATCACTAAGTAGCAAGAGAGATACTGGTCAAGGGCTTGGTTTGTTGTTGTGTTTGTGCGTGTGTTTGTTCTGTTTTAACTGATAACCTATTTCATTCGTCTGATTGCCATTGAGAAACAAATATATTCTTTACACGTTTCCGTTATGGGTGTTAATTCTAATTACCTAGTATTCACTTGTGTTTACTTAACACCTTCGACCACGTCATCACTTACCATCAGGTGAGATTGTGGTTAAAGGCTTACCTATCAACAATAAAAAAGTTTTTCAAAGACATCACCACTGTCCGAAATATGTTTTCAGACGCAAAGGTGTGTGAAAATGATTTACCCATTTATTATTTTTTATGCATGCGATATTCGATGTCTGTGTTGTTACCGGTGCACTTTGCTGCCTAATCTATATTTTTAGTCTAAGAAATTTGACATTGAAATACGGGAACAGATTCTTATATCGTATAGCAACATTAGCAACCCTAAATTATAGTAAGGGTATTTTTCGAGCATACCTGGTAGCCGCAACCATACTCTCAAGTTGATAATCTACATATTGCCGCAGTGTGATAGCAACGGCATCCAGGCGAATATTCACAAAATGCCTTACCACCATGCCAAATATTGTGTGAAGATATTCGTAAGACAATTACATCTTTTCGATTGCGACTTTTACGACAGATAATATGTTGTACGTGTGTATATTCCTGAACAGCGTCTTCTGAGGAACTGATATTTCAGTACGGTACCCAAGACGCCTGCCGTGGGGATTATGGCAAACCCGCCTTAATAGGGGAGGCTGTGTTCAGCAGTAGACAATCCGGCTGATACAGTAAAACAGTTTCGACCACATCCGGTGGCCTTTTTCAAGAGCTCGGGACACCCGCTTTGAAGCCTCGCTTCGTAATTAAAACTGTATGTAGTCGGAGCTATCTGACTTATTACTTGAGGTATCCCGTATTATTTACTAAAAAGTTTAAACATTATTTTAAACATAAATAATAAACAAAATCCTATTAAAGAATGTTCAGAATGTTAATGGATTGGCTTCAGTGTTTCATGATGCATTGTCAAGATCTGAATCGTCATGTTGACAAAACGTGTGCTGTAACTGTAGTGTTCTCGTATCTTGTCTTGGCATCTTATAAACATCACAATAAGTGAGACTGCATGCTTCGATAATACATTCCGCAGTCTTGTTTAATCGACCCTTGAATTCTTGAGGGTTTGATACCCGTTTCATACTTTAACACAGGCTTTATAAGAGTAACTCGTATTGTTTTTATTTACTGTTGGCAATAAGCTAGATAGCTCCATTTCGATTTATATATATGCGACACGCGACCACTGGGTTTTAGTTGATTAACATCGCAATACAGCGAGGCTTCAAACTTTATGATTTAATCCTTTGCCTTCGTTTAAAAGAAAATACATTATTTTACAGAAATAACATAAGGCAACTACAATAAAACGCGAACTACAATCGAATACATTCCAAGTTCGGTACTCGACACACGGTTTAGTTCACTGTTAAGTTGTTGGAGGTTTTCTCGAAAGTTTATTTCTAAGCTTTTTGTTAAGTTTCGAGACCGGCTACAAAAGCTTTTAAATTTTGGTAGGGCTTTTAGCGAGTCTGTAAGGGTTTTTGAAAGTGATTTCGAAGCCGTTGGTAGTAATAGTATTTTATTTCGGTTAAACAAATGTTTATAAGTATTGGTAGTGTTTTTTTCCTGGGGATCCAATTACGAAGTATATAAAATGTCTGCTAATAAATTATATCGTAGTATACTCTTTCTTATTACAGTTCTTAATAAGTTCTTATGAATAGTTGATGTTTTCAAGTAGATCTATGTAGTTTTTAATGTATTTTAGTATATTGGCCCCTTCATTTTCGATCCCGTGTATAAGTAAAATTAATGCTATTTCCTGACGAGTCAATTTACCACCCTAGCCAACTTAAATCATCTAATAACTTCATTCGTAAAATCGGGAACGATCAGTGTTTGGTTTCTTTCTCAACTAGCTTCTTGCTGCGGCTTCGCATGTGACGAAGTACATTTTTCATCTCAAGAAGAATGTATTGTTCGCAGATACGAATTAATGCGAGCAAAGTAGGTATTTTCCGCTATACTTTCATGAAAAGCAGTTATTACTTTTGTTGAAACTTGAATAAACTTCGTTCGGTACCTTAGTGATCAAATCTCAATCGTGTGCTCTAATAGTCAAGCAAAGACTATTTGAAGATGCTTCGTGTAGAATCGAAACTTGTCCAAAACTATTCCGGCTGGCCTACTTGGCGTTTCTTACGTTACGTCGCTCGGCTAGCAGGAAATTTAGGCAGAATTGTCACTTTCGGGCAGATAACATCACAACACAAGATCACTACATATAATTTAAATTTTAGTTTTCTTAAAATATTTGCTACTGTGATGATTATTCACATACAAGTCCCAAAAATTAATTTCTTTCAGAACATTAATGTTTATTTTTTATTAACACAACGCACCCATTAATACTCACTCACTTCAAATAACCCACCCATTAACAAAGTCCAAAATTGCACAGCTAACTTTGTTACAATTTAAAATTTCCTTTCTTTATACAAGTGCAACAGCGATAAAACTGAAGCAACCGCTTTTTCGTGATCCCATTGCATAAAACTGTTCACGGTGTTGATTCGTTGTATGCGATTTTTGACATTCGGACCTTCAGCACAAGGTCGATTTGCTTAACCAGAGTTTCAATATAAGTGGCGCCTTTATTTTGAGGTTGATGTTTTTTAATGATTTCGAGTAAGATAATATAGTATAACCTTCGGAAACATCAATAAAGTGATAATAATAAGCTACTGCTTTTTAGGAAACGCAGTTGTCAATATTGGTCATCATTTTCCTTCCCTTATCCTCCCACACTGTATGGATGATACAAAATGTTTTCTCTATCAACACAAAATACTTATATAGCCAGCCGCAGCCTGTATAACGCAATACTCCTTCGGTATGCCCTCGTTTCACACAATACGTCGATCGACGCCATATGTGTGCTGCTTATTGGGTGCGTTCTTTCTCTTACCATGAATTTCATCAATCTAAGGCTTTAGTCTACATATCCACCAGATCTAGAAAACGAGCGGAGTAGGAGAAAATATCCCCCAATATCGCTGTTATTTTCCTTACAAAATATTGCTATTATACTCACAAATGACTGTGCGGGTTAGAGTCCTTAAGTTACTTTGCAAACGATGGATCGATAATAACGATAGAATGTTTTTGTCTTACCTCGCTCATTTTCCTCACACATATTATCTGGTGGATACGCCTAATACCCGGACTTTATACTATAAACCATTAAAATTAGGTATACTTTAGGTGTAATAGAACCATTATACATTTGTTGGATTTCTTTAGTTGAAAAATTAAATCACCACGGTTTGACTTTTATATCCTTAATTGACAGCAGCTATGGACATAGAAATAGTATATGTATATCAGCTGTAGCAAAGTGATCATATTTTTTTATAGTTTAAATGGAGATATACCGGCAATTCAACGGTATAGATTTTTAATCTTCTGTTTGATTTCTCCCTGCGCAACATCTGTCTGCATGACGTCACATTTCGTACAACTCAATATCAAGCCAAATAAAAAAAAAACACTGCAACATCATTGGACTAACTATGGTGACAAAGGCCTATCCATATTTTGTTGGTTACAGAGATTAAAAGGGTTCATGTACATTCATACCCTTATTTGATGAAATTCGCCCTTAGTCGCGTAGTAGTTATACGAGTGTAACTTTAATCTCAGGTATCGAACAAAATGTGGATAGAGTGACAATGACCTATCACTTTGTCACAAGTGGTGTCCAATGATGCTGCAATATTTTAAATATACCATGATATTGACTTTTATGAAATCTGACATCAGGCAGACAGCTGTAGTATAGAAAGAAATTATGTCTGTAATTAAAAAAATATTAACAAGTTTGATCACTTACCACATTTGCCACATGTCATAAATGACAAACCAACGGTTTTTCCTTACAGAAGTTTAACAGTTTTGAAAATTACCACCAGATTTGACATTCCCTTTATTCCGTCACATTCAAAGATTCAAGATATAATTGGGATAAAATAATCCTATGACAATATCAGGCTGTCCTGTCCGCTTCGGTGCCTGAAAGAAGCAACAAACCCAACAACAAACATCCGCATTTGTGTGGGCAAGATAAAAATCGGCATAAGGGTTAGATATGTTAAACCGTTTAAATTATTCAAGCACTCGGCTTCTGCCTTACTTATATAGTACATATAACGCAACCGCCATAAACTATTATGTCCATATAACAATCAAAATCCTTTCATTTCCGAACATATAGTAATTACCTAAAGAACAGAGTCGTTAAAGCAACTGTAACATGTAACGGTACAGTTAACAATAAAAAAATATCAAACGGTTCACGAGTATATATTAGTTTAATATACGTAACGTTTATGTGTATAATATACGTTTTACACACGTTTTTTATTACATCCACTAATTTTATAGTTCCTGTAATGTATCTATATGATAAGACAGTATTGAAGTTCGCCAGAGCTCGCTTTAATAAAGAAACGAATTGAAGGTAGCGCTGCAAATCATGCCGTCTCCCTTGCACATAATAGAACATATCACTTGCACATGAAAGATTAATAAGAAATATATATTATATTATATATATTGTGCTAGTTAGCCGGGCTATTGAATTAAGCTGACAAGCATTTCCCTGTATTTTGTTTAGGTGAGATATGATGATAAATCCCTGAGTTAGAAAGTGCATGTTAATGTGTTCCAGCTACAGTCCCTATGCTAAATTGCTTCCTCTGGTGGCTTGACGTACGTATAAGTTGTAGGGAGATTTCTTAAACAATGTAAGGTAGTATGTTTTCGTTTCAAGGTTTCATTTTGTCATCCATCATAAATTTTTTATCGTTATCCCATTACCTCAGTAAGGCGCCAGGAACAAATATAGGAAGCCGAGAAAAAAAATGCATCCACCTTGTTTACAAAGTAACTTAGGACCATAACCCGCGCAGCGACAGTCATTTGCGAGTATAATAGCAATATTTTGTTACGAGAATGACAGAGGTTAACGATGTGAGGTCAATGACCGAAATTCTCCGTTCAGAACTGCTACAGTTTTGATACTGTCGTGTCCGATCGGGATCGCTTAGCGGCAGCTTTCATGATAAACCACCATCATGACATGATGCCAATTACGCTTACAGTTGACATCGGTTCGGTTTTAGAGAAAGCGGCACGCCCTGTCATGACAATATTTTTTCAAAGAGTATCAGGTACTCAAACTGTTATAATATGGAGTGGTGGCATACTTTGGTTGGAACTCTTTTTGTGCATTATTTGTTTCAAAACATGCCTCTATTTCAGATAATACGGGAATCTCAAAGGTTGATAAACACATGAAGACTTGTGAAATTCTGGCATGTCGCCTTGCAACAGCGTTGTTAATTCTAAGATTATGTTAAAGCACAACCTGCGGTTAGTATTTGAAGGCACATTTAGATGATTTCAGAGTTACGCAATCGAAATTATGATCAGTGATTTAACAAAAAAAATATGTTTTTGTTTTATGAAATTAATTATATACGTTCCGGTCCGGACGTATTCGCGATTCTATTTATAATTTTAAAATATATATTGATGGCCGAAAAAAACTAAATCTATAAAAAATTATGTCTTGCATTGAATAATCGATCCTGTAATTCCTGTATGAAGCATGGAGCACAAATAACAGATCTCATATATTACGGTTAAAGTCGAAAACATACAAAAAGGCATTCAAAAAGTTGATTATCAAGATTATTGTTTACGAAAGAGCCAGCAAAGTTGTACATGTACCACAGGGGGTATTTCGAAAACAGAAGAATGTTCCCCACAGGCAATATTTGCCGTGGAAACCAATTGGCAGACAGGCCACGGTACAATTGTGCAAATATTGACGCGGACGAACGGCGGCACTCGGAGCAATAATCAAACAAACATACATTACCTTTATTCTATGTTTAGGTAGCTAGAGACTGCCGCGTTGGTATAGTAGCGTACAAAATCGCGTTGTAATTTGGTGGTCGTATTTTCGATCCCCGGTAGTAGTTAATGTTAATTGACAAAGAATGTTTAGTAGCATTTAGGATCCTGTAATTAAATAATGTACAAAGTACAAACAAATCTGTCGAAAAGTGAGTGCTGAGGACATCTTTGTCTAACCCTTCATGGTTTTATGGACGTGATGCTATTAGATAAAGACAGCGTTGAATACTTTGTACGTTGTGGTTTTATTTATCTTAAAGCGTTCACCATTATCTCCTCATCTATTAGTGATAGTGCAGTCGATAATAGTTTCTGTTGTATACAATGCGAAGCGGTTAGTATTACGTAGAGAGATAAACTAAAATAATGGCGCAGTCTAAATCTACAAGGTAGACTGGGAACTAGGTCTCGTCGGTATCAAATCGTGCTTGTGCCTCGTAGCGTACAATTGAATGAGCCTATTTAATAATATTATCATTAAATTATGGTGTAGTCTACGTAATAAGTTAAATTGTTTTTAACTGGCGCTGGAGATCATAAAATACGTTTATTATTGGATTACAAAAGGTTTACCAAGTTGCTACACAATCTGAGACTTGAGTGAGTTTTAAGACGTATACCGGCTTATTGGTAAAATGCTAACAACCTCATAGGTTTGACTTCTGCTAGTCTTAACAATCATTTTGAGATGTTTTTTTTATTTTATTTATGTTTGTATAAGATTCGAAGTGGTATCAGACCGGAATTTAAAAGCTATCTACTTTCACAGAAAGTATGTGAAAATATATACTTTGAATTGTTAGATCATTGAAAAGTCGAGTTAATAATTTGTTAGATAGATTTTCTACTTGAGGGTGGTATTTAGCCAAGTGATCAATCGCAAATGCCAGGAAGCTCAAGACGGCGGGCGGCGGGTCTCGAACCATGGACCTGCGGCGCGGCCGTCTGTTGCTATTATCCGCTCGGCTATCAGTCCATTATAGTTATTTTTTATACTGGCATTAATATGTTGGTTTATAGTAATTTTTCGAGAATACTAACTAGCGTAACCAAGTGCCATAATATCTACCGGAGCGATGTTAGCTGCCCCCAGCTAATTATCAATTTATTTCTCTACTTGTCCTGCTCGAATAGGATAGCGTGTCTGACATAAGGTTTAATTCGTTGGTGTACATACATTATGTAGTTATTCTCTCCTTATACATTTCGATTAAATTCGAATTTCGTTTGACACGTGTCAGAGTCAAGGAAATCAGTTTGGAAGTAACACGAAGTCGAACAACGTGACTTGACGTGACACGCGCAGTACATCTTACGTAGACTTTCTTTGGAGGTACATTCAACCTTCAAAGCCCTTTCAAACTGATCGTCGACATCAAAGAAAAGTTATATATAACCAAATGAATGTTTGTAGGTTTCATCTCCTCAGTTGACTTGAATTTGTTAAACTTCCAGGGTTTTGTTACTGTTGAATTCGTTTAGGTGAAAACTTCCAGGGTTTTGTTACTCTTCCAAATGTTTGCGCAACCACATCTTTGGAAACGTTGTGATTCAAACATCTTTATTGTGAACTTTGAACGTTTGCCTTTGAGTGATTAATTGGAATATTTTGGAGTATTGGTTTCGGTTTGGTCCTGATTACGTCCGCTGAAAGTGTTTTGAAACACCCTTTTAAAAAACATTTCTGTATATAACAATAATGTTTATTTCACAATAAAACTGAATAATAGTACAAAACAAATTGAAGGGTACTAAATAATCTTAAATGATATAAGTATATTTATAATAAAGATAAGTATACTCAATATTGATATGTCTATTGTTAATGTGCACTATCCCTCATACTAGGATTCCCTGTGTCATGAGGGCTAGTTCTCCCATTAAATTTCAACACAGTCTATGAGATTTAGTTCGAACTAATAATAAAAATATGTTATATAAATATATAGTTATATATATTTTTTTTTTTTTTGGAAGACCACAAAACTGGAAATACATCGTAGCTTACATAATTAAAAATAATATAAAATTAACATTGGAATACGTACTTCCTTCTAGAAGTGGACCTAGCATGTGTATTACATCAAACTATTCAATCTAATTATACGAGTATAGTAATAAGCAACCAGCAAACAATATCATTGGTATTGTTGAAACTGTCTATTTCAAAACATGGTGCAAAAAGATGATGATTTTGAATAATTGGTGAAACAAACAATTAAAGCAACCTATTTAAAATACATTTCACCGAGGAAAGCGAACCACGGTGAAAAATATCGAAGTCTTGCTTAACGGTATCATAACTTTCACACATACGATAAACCGGCGAGTGCTTTAACATATTAGTTTTACAAATTGGTAGAATAAAAGTTTTTCTATCCGATAGGCGGCTACCAGGACGCGGAACTTTAAGTAATAACCTGGGAGTTAGTTCTGGACAATCAACTAAGTTATTTATAAGCTTGAAAAGCATCAGAATGTCTGCCATTTTACGGCGCTTTTCAAGAGACATGACATTATAGTGATTAAGCCGAGATTCGTAGGAATGTAATAAATGGCACAAGTTATCCCTGTATGTTACATGGTACATAATATTTTTTTGTACTTTTTCTATGTTGTTAATGTGCACTTGGTAAACAGGACTCCACACCACAATGCAGTATTCTAAGATGCTACGCACTAAAGCGTGGAAAAGCAGTAGTGAAAGCCTAGGATTGCGGAATATCTTTGTCTGTCTGATGACAACAAAGTGATATATGTATATATAAAGCCTCTGATTAAGTGTAAGTGTTTTGAAGCAGTGATGGCTCAGTGGCATTAGCTTGTGGACTGCCGTGCAGCAGGTCCATGGTTCGAATCCCGCCGCGGGCTTGAGCTTCACCGCATGGTGGAAGGGCATTTCGAATGCCCGCCTGGCTAACGACCAAGTGTTAGAAAATTTATCGTCAAGCACCAAACAGTGTACCGGCAGCAGTCCTTGAGAGCCAGTAAAATTTCAGACACATGAGACCTAACAACTGCACGTCTCAGTGTGACGGGCACAGTGCAATCGTTGTTGATGAAATGCATCTGTTATAGGCAGAGAGAGTCCACTTAACATCAGGTGAGCCTCGGGCCTGATTCGTCACAAAGTGACATATAGCGGTGGTTTAATTGCAGAAATGTATGTAATAAAACCGGCCGATTGCGAGTTAGACTGTCAACGTTGAGGGTTCCGTCAAACAAAATATATTTTTTTTTTTTATTATTACTTATATTATAATTATCACAGAACGAGCCATACATGCACTCAGGCTTTTCGTCACTCCCGTGGTCGTACAGTGGCGCGAAGCCAGTCCCCTCTGTGTCGCTCTCTGAACGTCCTCAATGAATTCCTAAACGCTTACACCGAATCTGATTTATTTTGTGACAAATGGCATTGTATTCTTGCGTGTGAAATGTTGTGAAAAAGTATAGTGAGATACCGCAAAAAAGCCTTCCCTATATCCATCCACTTATATATATTTTTTACAATTTATAAGTATTTTTATAGTGACTTTTGGGTGGTTTACAACGGCTCTATGAGTTGTTTAGATTTTGAATTCAAACTTCTTATGTTATAATGGTGAACAATAATCGTTCCTGATATCAATTAGAACTATCGAATACGTATATGTATGTACTTACAGCCGGGAGCTTGCCCTTTAACGATAACAATTGACACGGCCGTTTCATTCGACTCATTGACCACACTGTCTTCTAAAGGTATTAGGTAATACGCACTCTCACGCGTGGGAATAGAGATTAAAGTTGTATACAACATTTTATTATTATCAGAATAACATTCCAATATTTAAGATAGCCCACGTGACCTAAGACACGCACGGGGGTCCAAATGTCGAGAGTATTTACTTGTATATATATATAATGATGTTTGGTAGACAGGGCATACTCTGAGAGGGTCAGAGAAATGGAGCAAAACAATAATGAATTGGTATCCCGCACATATGAAGAGGAATAGAGGAAGACAATACAGAAGATGGGAAGACGATATAAAAACAGTCGCGGGCAATATGTGGTCTAGAGTAGCCAGAGAAAGAGAAGACTGGAAAAAGTTGGAGGAGGCCTATGCCAAATTAGGGCAAACGGATATGGTTGTCGAAGATAGATTTAATTTAGTGTAAGGAGCTAACTATCCGAAATAAAGGCTTTTATTATTATTATTATTATTATTATTATATATATGATGTTTATAATACCTACTAATATTAGAGTACATAAGTGGTAATCTGAGACATACGCATGCTTTTAAACCCCGCGGCATCGCGGCGCCGCCCCGCGTCGCACTTTCTGTAAGCAAATATTTTTCAGTTATATTTGATGGTACGATGACGAGTACGTGCCATTGTGCGTGGTAAGGTACCACGTGTAAGTCTTACTGCTCATACTCAAATTCGTGCATACCGTTTATTCTGATTCGGCACGATCTGTTGCTTCCGTATAAACTAAAAAAAACGGCCAAGTGCGAGTTGGACTCGCGCACCGAGGGTTCCGTACAAACCTGTAGGTAAATAAGGAAAAGTTATGGTATTTATATTGCATATATTTTTATACAAAGAAATAATTTTAGAATTATTACAACTTTTTTTTATATGACATAACTAAAACTTTATGTTTTTCACAATTTTTCTTTATCTGTGCTATAAGACGTTGTTTGGTACCAAATTTCAAGATTCCGAGTTCTTTCTCCTTCCTTTTGAGGTACGGAACCCGAAAAATAGGTGTCATTCTTGATTTTTGCTGCCGCTTACGAATATTAATACTATTGCATTATTCTCCTTCCAATCCATTAAGAGCACAACAGAGATCTTTATTATCTTAACGCTCTATATTAACCTAAATATGGAGGATATTATTTCAACAAGAGGAAACTTATGGAGTGTCAGGCAAGCGGCCGGCCATAAAAGCAAAAACTTTCTGAAATACAATTATGTTCTCTGCTGAGCTACCATCTGTACCTACGTAATTTAAACAAATATTGTAATAACTTTGTAATATATTTTTGTAACACATTGTTCAAATACATTAAGAATTGGGGCCATTCTTCTCGTTGTGGTTC
Source organism: Plagodis pulveraria (assembly GCA_963890685.1). Classification (NCBI taxonomy): domain Eukaryota; kingdom Metazoa; phylum Arthropoda; class Insecta; order Lepidoptera; family Geometridae; genus Plagodis; species Plagodis pulveraria. The sequence continues at coordinate 1,677,569 of OY982971.1, forward strand.
TATAATACTTTATTTACATACGTGGCAGCAGTATGCAGAATATTTCAATATTAACTGTTTCGAGCGTTGCGCTTCGTATACGCCTAAATGTCATAAATTATATTTTACTGTTCTTTTGATGTGTTTAGAGCTATTTTATTAATACAGGACCTAACCCAATATACGTGGGATAATGTAAAAAGATGATTAAGAATTTTACAAGTACCACGGTACGTTGGTTGTAAAGATTTTTTTAACTGTAGAATATGATTTTAGTTGTGTAGGAACCATACAATACGAAGTTAGTAAAGGCTGGTGAGGCCGGACGTCTGCCTGTGGTCAAGTTATAGCGACCACAGCCAGAGCACTGTTTTTATGTCAAAGCAGGCTCATTCCACTAAAGCTCTCTTCCCTTTGAGTACCTAGTGATGCCCTAGTTTTAAAGCATTGATAGCCTAGTTGTAATGGCTATGTGTCTAGAATGTCGTTTTGTGAGATTTATGGAGTTTCTTATCAGAATACCCACATAGCAAAATTACGAATTCGCCAAAACGTCTTGAAAGCAGTTTACTTAAAGAAACCTTAACTGGATGACGTAAAAGCGAAGTGTCCAGTCAGCAGATTGTCAATTCAACTAGCCGTCATTAAAACAGAATGAGCAAGTAGCAAAACGTCTAGAAATGCAAATATCGTATGATAGTACCTTATTTTCCGAAAGTCTTAATAATTTGGATGACATAAATGCAAAATGAATTAATAACGATAATATCTGGAAATGTGTGTAAAGATTTTTTTATATCAAGTATATAATTTTGTATATCAAGTACCTAGGCGGCCGAACATTGCCCAGTCAGTACCGATATACTTGCTTTGTTAAAATCTCCTTTTGTCATTTCTTCCTACATTTCCTACAAGTCCAAAACATCTCAGCATATGTACCGTACTCGACTAACGTGGCCATAACCACATTGACTCCATATTGCATTCTTAACACGCTGTTACTCACATCTATCAAAGTCTCATCACACGTACTTCTCTTCTCAGTGTCATTCTAACCTCAACCTTATTTAATCGACTTTGTTCCTTCTTCTGTCATAATCATAACTAGATTTCTGTTTTGACAACCCTCTGTGTACTCTACTACTATATGTACTGCCAGACGTGCCTTTTAGGACATATTTCGGCTGGTCATGAAAGTTTGGATTGCCCTATTCACTTGATTACCAGCATTCACTCCTGTCAATATCATCATACTGTCTGTAGTTCGTATATTTACAGTTATTTCATATTGTGGTTGTAATATACAATACAAAAAATCCGTAGCATGACTAGTAATATCAATTTGCAAGGCATTATTTATCACAATCTACCCTAAATTCAACCTTGACGTAACCTCAAAAGTGAAACATATTTTGTTCCCATTTTATCTGCCCGTAGGGAAGCATCGAAATAAAAATTTCATTACAGCAAAAAAAACCTCGATCTTTCGACGGTATAATTTCGTTATAGCGTTTTCTGGTTGCCACTCCGAAGACTGAAATTACCGAGAAACCCTAATCTTAAAGTAAATAAAATACCTTTTAAAATGCTCGGCGAATTTATCATTCGCAACATCAAAAGAGTCACACGGATTTTTGATGGAAATATTATTTTACAGAGTATTTTATCATTCAGATACTGTGGGAGGGAAAAAGAGGCGAGGAGGCGCTTCCACGTCCCCACCTCCCTGCCACCCCATTCACCCGGGGGTGGGTTTTGATACGAATCGACGGTCATTAATGTCGAATAAACATTTATTTTATAATTCAACATGGTTCGAACGTGGCCCTGAGGTGAAATAATATTTGGAAAAGGCAGATTCGGTATGTATGAGAGTCGACGGAAAAAAATAGAACTTGAACTAAATATGGCGAGCAATATATTAAATCAAAGGAAATACATTTAGAGAAATGTTTTGTTTGGGGTATTATCTTTCCAATCAAGAGTTTAGCACAGTACTTACTGGTTTTTTACAGCTGACGGGTTGTCCTTTGCCGGTTTCTAAATAATAATTATGGACAAATCTCGCGATATTTTCCAAACCACTCGAAATCACACATAATAACCCGTAGGACACTTCCCGTTAACCTAGATTCACGAATTTGGTATCAAAGAAGTCACTTAGATCACGAGTCAAGAAAAAAATCTGATAATTGTAAACCAGTAGCTGTATTAAATAACCAAATAGTTTTGTTCTTATTTAAACACTTAAGTTTTTTTTTGCACACACTAGGCACACTTGATGTTAAGCGGCAACCTCTGCCAATAACAAATATTTATTAATATTATTATTAATTTAATTTCCTTTGTCTTAGGCAGAGGTTGCTCACAATTGACGAACTGCACTGCACCGTCATCCTGAGACATACCTAGATGTTAAGTCTCATGTGCCTGTAAATAACTAGTTGTCAATGATTGCTCCTGGATCACACTGTTTGGTGCTTGGCGACAGATTTTCTACTTGAGAGTGGTAGCTAGGCGATCATTTGCAAAATGCTCTTCCACCATGCTTTGAAGCCCAAGCCGGCGGTGAGGATCGAACCATAGATCTACGGCACGGCAGTCCATAGCTGTAACCGCTCGGTTATCATTGCTTCAAAATTATGACTTATTGTCACGTTGTATGGTTACTTGGTTGTACGGAACCACTGATGCGCGCTAGCAATGGACGGATTATTCATTAAAAACTAATAAACTAGCCTTAAATCGTAATTTAACTCGATGTTGGTAAGTGATGATGTAGTGGAACATGGTAAAAGTAAGACCTGGCTCTCAAGGACGCAGCTGCTGGATGACAACATTACGTGCTTAGCGATATCATATCTTCATATTCCATCAGCTGAGCAGCAGACAAATAAAATGTCTCAACAAATAAATGTTTACAACTGAGCGTCTCACTCCTAACATGACCAATTCAAACACCTAACCGATTCATACCGGTACAGTCCGGTTGAATGATTATGTGTTTTTAACGAGTGTGATTACGTATCGATCGGAATTAGACAAATACTGCTATCGGCGTGATGGACGAGCGTGGGGGCACGTATCTCGCTATATTTGTACGGTTGTAGCTACAATATAGCAATATAGCCAGTTTCTATCATTTTTTATTCTCCGATATCTGTAGTCTCTGATTAGATTTGTTGTCACTGATACTGGTGGTGTGTTTTTAAAAGGTTCCTTTAAAATTAAATCAAAGAAATGACATTAGTTTTTCACTTGTCATACTTGTAAAGTTCTTTATATGGCCGGTGTAAACGGTCTAAACACCTTTTTATACGGACATAATCTTTGGTATGACTACGAGTATATGCGAAAGTATAAAGCGCGGACAGTGACGTCTCATATTATGTTGAGTTAAGGTATCATATAATGTAAGGTCCTGTATTTATACGGTAGGTACAGTATTTGAAAATATCACTATTAGAAATCTTTATGTGATTATTCCTTCTCGCGGTGTTGTCATGTAGGGGTATGATATCCAAAAATATACGGGTACTGCACAGCGGTTGTGTCTCGAAATTAGTTGTTTGGTGTAAATTGAATGTTATGTGGAGAGACACTATTTTCATTAAGACTTCACTATTTTGGTGCTGATAGTATGGAATAATAAAGCATTATTATTGCATTATGATAATAGAAACTAGAGTTAGCAGGGGTATCAAGCAAAAAATTTTTTTTAGAATAAAAGTTTGTTGTGATTAAAAATGTGTTTTCATCGAGCAAATTTAAAATTGAAAATGAGATGCCTTCCTTTTCCAGTATCTCGCACTTATTGTAAAAGTGGTTAATGTCATTGTTTTTCCTCCATATGGAAGCCATGGTAAACGCACAAAATGTTCAAACGGCGCGCTGTGGATCAAAAAGCGATTTATTTATTTATTCAATTAGTACCGCTTATAGACGAATTACACTAATCATACATTACATAACGTAACTGTGGGTATAGTTGACATTGAGGGAATAGTTGACACTTTCAACTTTGAAAACATATAAAGACAGTTTTTTCATAGAACAGACTATGTGAATGCATCCTATTGATAGGAAATATATCCAGACACATAATTTTTTTTATTTTGTCAAAATTGGTTCAGCCATTTTGTAATACCGTGTGTTTAACTGCGCGCGTGTCCGTGAATTATATTTTTTTAAATATATCTAACAGAATTTAGAGAGGTGAGTAAATTTACATTTATTAAAAAAAAAACCATTGCTTTTCCTGATATCCACATAGGTGATGTATAATGTTGTTATTAGTTCACTGCTTATTACCCGAACTCCACTCCTAACCTCGTGTGTGTAATGGCGCCAATTATTTCGTGTGTGTCAATTACTACTTACGTCTTTTTCAATGTTGACCAGTAATTGACATCCCTGTCAACTACTGATTTTTAGGTGTAAATTAAGTTTGTATTATGTCAGTGATCAGTGTAAGGTGACAATCATTTCTGTATATAATGAGTCTAATTCCTATTACTAGAACCAATACTTGAGAGGGATGTCAACAACACATGCATACAGTGGTAAGTACTGAGTACATATATTTTTTATTCCTTTGGAAAACAATCAAGAGCACCGCACTTAAATCTTAAAAACAGTACTTAATTTCTTTTGTCAGACTACTTGTTATTTTTTAATACCTTAAATGATGTCGGATTTTTATAGTCTGCTATAAATATGATTTATGAATTGTAACAAAATACTGTTTTCTTAGATTAGCTAGACTGATATTAATTATAAGTGTAAAGTATGATTATGATTAAATGAGATACTCTTTGTTGATGGTTTAAATTAATAATCCCTTATTAAAATATTTCGTAGCTCGCGGGACGGAAAGCGTCCCACGGGAAGCCGCTTTGCTACATTGAATGTAAGAGGTGGAATGGACACTATGAAGTATGCCAGACGATAGATGCAATGATTTGTTGTATTTTAAAAAATATAACACGGATCGTGCTCAAAAAACGCGAAACGATCGGATATAGCGGCCCGCGTGTAATGAAGCGTAGAACTTTTGAAAATTAAAAAAAAAGAAATGAATACAAATAAAAAAAAGATTAAAAAATATGATCGAGTATGAATGCGTGAGCCCAAGACTTCTCTGGGTGAGGCTTAAAGTTGGGCTTACTCGATGTTTTGGGGCGGGTGTCTATGCGCCGATGGACATGGGTTCGTGAAGATCCCCAAAAGCACAAAAAGAAAGAAAAGAGTTTTGGCATAGTATGCACAATACTTTAAAAATGTCTAAAGATAATGAAAGGATTGTATTGATGGATGGGTAGGAAGAAAGCGAGATGGATATGAAAGGGTTCCTGGTGCTTTTGGAGTTGAACGAGTGAATGAGAATGGACTAAGTTTGCTTGATTTGTGTCTGGAATGGAGTCTTTGCGTCACAAACACAATGTTTGACCACAAAAAGATCCATTTGTTTACAAGGTAAGGTGATTCAAGAAGTATGATTGACCTTATATATGAACTATTGTGGATGAAAAGCTGAGGACGAAAGTATTGGATACTCGGGCGTACCGCGGAGTTGGCATCGACACCTGGTGATGAGACGTGTAAGTGGCCTTTTCAACCGATGCCGACACCGAGCGCGTGCATCTTCACTAAAAGTGTGAATTGTTTGGAACGAGGGAATGTTAAAAAATTGCAAGAGAAGGATGTTAAAAATGATTATGTTAATAAGTTGCACGAAAGGCTTGAAGGTTTAGAAGAGATAAGTGAAACTAAAGAAATGTGGATAAAATTGAAGCAAGGGATGGTAGACGTTGTCATCAATGTGTGGGGAACTTCTAAAAAGCAAAAAGGAAAAATGCTAAAGAATGCGTGGATGGATCAAGATGTACAAAAGGCTGTGGATGAAAACAAAATAACATGGTTGGATTCGTTAGCCACAAAAGCTAACCAAAATGTACAAATGGCAACACATGATGATATACGTTACGTGTAGCAAGAAAGGATTATAAGAGATTAAAAAATATAGTTAAAAAAAGTTGTAAGCAGAAAGAAAGATGAGCGAAAGGATATGTTTGACAGAAGGCTTTCTGAAGATTTCCAGTCAAATGTAAAGTTTTTCTGGAAATCTTTTTGATGCGCTCGTTGCGTAGTTTACTTAGGTGTTCTCAACCGATCAGCAAAGTTAAGCAACGTCGCCCGTGGTCATGAGTTGGATGGGTGACCGCTACTCACATTACTACTAAGCGTTTCCGTGCTTCGGAGAGCACGTTAAGCCGTCTGTCCCGGTTGTTGTCTTAGGATGTCAGTTGTTATAGCATGGTGGTAGGGTATTTTGCGAATGCCCGCCTGGCTAGCTACCACCCTCAAGTAGAAAATCTGTCGCCAAGCACCTAACGGTGTGTTCCGGCAGCTCTCCTTGAGAGCCAGTACTTCTAGGTTAGCCTGAACAACATCTTCGACCACATCATCACTTACCATCAGGTGAGATAGCGGTCAAAAGCTAAACCTATCAGGAATAAAAAAAAGATATCTAAAGATCGTAGCAAGTGGAAATCTAGTCTCTGCCTACCCCTACGGGAAAGAGGCATGATTTTATGTATGTATATATGTATTAAAGTATTCATTATTAATAAATTTGTTAGTCTTTGTTTGATGTCAACTATTGGATCAACTTATGTCAACTACCCAAACAAATCATTTTTTAGCATGTCAACTATGGGAGCATTTGATATTTTGAAATCATGTATTTTTCATTTTTCATTGCTTGCTCTTATGAGATAATTGAATAACATGCAATAATCTACATGAAACCCTTTCTTTTAGAATATATAATTCACTTTTACATTAATAAATTTTGATCACCCTACACTGTTCTAAAGTTGACTATTCCGACCTATGTGTCAACTACTCCCCCATTTACCTTAATAGAAATATAACCATAGATGTGATTACATATTTACAAAAATTACTCACATTAAAATATAATAAAATACCAGATTAGTTATGATTTTGAATTATTAAAATAAACATTACACTTTTTTTAAATAATTATCAAGTACTATGCTTAATTACTTACCTACTTTAAATGTCAAATGCTTGAAAATGTCACATACAAATAATGTCAATATAAAATAATGTTAAAAAAGTAATACATATTAAAACCGATTTAAAAACAATAATAACTATAATTACAAATTTATGAATAAAACACTATAGAAACATGATAAAAACGAATGTCAATATTTGATATTTCGATTTTGGTAACGTGGCTTGACCCCCTCACAATAACTCAAGGATATCATTGAGACTCAAATAAGATCATTCGTCTGCTAACAAATCACAGTCTGGTTTGGCATCAAGGAGATCATTGAGGGCGGGCGGCAAGTGATCGTGGTATTGATGTCTGGTGAGCAACTGTTCTATGCTCAGGAACAGCAAACAATCTATGTTTCCTGCTCCGAAGATAGTTGTCGGGTACACAAAAGCGACATAGCTGCTCATGTAGATCCGGTGCCTCAATTTTGCCATGCAGGATTTTACACATTACCCCTAATTGGTCATGGGATATTCTAACTTTTAAAGAATTGTATCCTAAGGAACAATAATACAATACATTACGTATAGGACCTAAAATGACCTACAGGACACTGCTTCGTGCGTTACACTGCGGTCGTTCAGATTATAGAGACGTTCGGATTAGCTAGAGTACGGTCTAGCAAGGACTGGCATGAAATATCCATCTTACTATAATAAGTATGGGCCTAGGATCCTTTTGAATGTTAATGAGGTGAGGAAAATATATAGTATTTATATAGATCACAGTAAACGAAACTGTATTACCCTCACACCCTACTAACAGCAATAGTGGCATGCTGCTTATTCGGTGAATCGTGTTCCTTATTCGCTTTTTACGACATCATAGGATTTGGAACGGTCCTTATATTCTTTATGTATTCTTAAACCGGTAATTGTAAAGCTTGCGTACATATATTGACTAACTAGCTAACGATAATAGCAATTTTAAATTGTTTATATCCATTTATTATTCAAAAGTTGTCTACTAAAATTTTCTTGTACATACTTATCTATATTGTAAAGAGGAAAGATTTGTATACAACGAATAAACTTGAAAATGACTGAACCGATTTGGATGAAATTTGGTATTGAAATAGTTTGAGACCCGAGGAAGGGCATAGGTTTTTATCCAACTGCGCAAAAAGTGGTTAATGATTTTGAGCAATAACCGACATACGCGCGGACGGAGTCGCAGCTGAAAAGCTAGTGAAGCTATAAAGGAAACCAATTTTTATCATCACATCATTTTATCATCTGTATCAGCACGCAAATCTTGTAAACGCTTATCGGAATATAAATTCTTAAAATGACTAATTTGAAGAAATGGTATTGGCTTATCTAGTGTACATATACTTAATGAGATATAAATCTGTTTTAATATTTTTTATAAGAGCGGTACTTCCCAAACTGCGATGTACTAATCGTGAAAATTAATAAATCTTACAAATAGGTATAAAGTTAATAGAAAAATAAATTTGATGTAATGATAGTCGAGCGGTAATAACTAAGGACTTGCAGTGCCGCAGGTCCTTGGTTCGATCCCCACCGCAGGATTGAACTTCACCACATGGTGAAGGACATTTAGCGAATATATTACCCTCGAGTAGCAAATTTGTCGCCAACCACCTAATAGTGTGTTCCAGCAGCAGTCCTTGAGAGCCAGTAAAATTACATACCATGCATAGAATATAAGTCGCTAAAGAAATGTTCTAACTCTCCTTTTACGCCATTTTTTTTAGTGATACATAATTACGGCTTTCAAAGTAGCTTTTCACTTACCCACAACGAGTGCGTCAGGGGAAGTACTGCCAACATACCTATTTCAACCGCCAAGCACTAATATTCGCATTACTGTTTTCCGGTTTCAAAGGTATGCGTGCATGTGTAATTACAGGCACATGAGACTTAACAACTTTATGTCTGAGGGAGATGGACGCAATGTAGTTCATAACTTGTGACGAAATGCATCTGTATTAGACAGAGATTACCGCTCAACACCAGATGGGCCTCGTGCTCGTTCCTTGGTCGTGCCGCAGGTCCGTGGTTCAAATCCACATCCTCATCAAGCTCGTTCAAGCTACCACATCCGTTGCATTCGTACGCCACATATTCACAAATACAGAACCATATAGCACGATGGTACCAAGCCCCTTTAAACATCACCCTGCATCTGACACGTACCTCATACGTACATCATACACACCCGCCCCGTCTGACGGACAATCCAATCGATATGCGTGATACGTCCGGGAGGCCCTAATTGTAGGCCCTTTGTGCACTGTCCCAAACATACGATTTCATAGAATATGGGAACAGTACATCGAGTCATGCAAAATGTAGTGTATTACAAAATTGGTTCTCGCAACACTGGACTTGTTATCCGAGATATCTTCTTACTCTTACTCTTATCTGGCTTCTAGCCCAAGCTATATTGGTTCTAATTGGTAATTCTTCTCCACCTCTGCTCTGTCAGACGCTACCTCAGTTATCACACCTTTCGCAGACATATCCTTTCAAACTCAACGGTTTTATCGTTATAGTTTTCATACCTCTTCAAACCAGGTTAAATATTACTCTTTAAGGTAACTCTTATATTACAACTTTACTTTGCGGAATTCCTTAATTAATAATAACAAACATTAATGTAGTAAGGTAAATGGGGGAGTAGTTGACACATAGGTCGGGATATTCACCTTAAGAACAGTGTAGGGTGACCAAAATGTTTTAATGTAATAGTGAATTATATATTCTAAAAGAAAGGGTTCTATGTAGATTATTGCATATTATTCACTTTACTCATATGAGTAACCGATAAAAAATGAAAAATACATGAATATAAAGTATCACATGTACCCATTTTTGACATACTAAAAATTGATTTGTTTGGGTAGTTGACATAGTTGATTCAGTAGTTGACATCAAACAAAGAAAAATCATTTATTTATAATGAATACTTTAATGAGGGCTTATTAATTTAAACCATCAACAAAGGTATATTATTACCATCATAATAGGAGTTGTCTTTAGTAACGGGCCAGTTAAAGTTACCATAATACATATCTTCAACCTACAACAAAAATTAAATTTTATTTAAGGTCGAAGGTTTAAAAAATAAAAAAAAACTCGATATTGTCAGTAACTTTTCCAACATTTTTATTCTAAATCGGATCGCCAAAACACAACACATCTCTAAGGGCTCCCTATTTTCAGATGATGAAACATTTATTGGATCTTCATGGGATGGATCTTGAGTTTCTTCAATACATCTATGTAACTCTGGGTACATTTATGTTTATTGCTGTAGCAACCGAGATCCCTCTACTTACATTTTAAATAGCTTGTAAGAATATCCTGTTTAGGATAAGCGAACATCCTTTTTGTTTTTGAATAGGAGGGCAATGAGCAGGCGGCTCACCTGGTGGTAAGTGGTCACCGTCGCCCACTAACATCCATAACACCATAGGTCTAGAGGATGCGTTGCCGGTCTTTGAGGAAGGAATATGCTCTCTTCTTGAAGGCCCATACTAATACTATACCAGGCAGCTGGTTCGAAATTATGGCAGTGCGAGGTTGAAAATGACGTAATTATCGCAAAGTCGTAGAATTCCAGACGTCGACATGAAATTGATGAAACATCATACTTTGTCGAGACGTCTGATGGCGAAATTGAGCTGCAGGCAAACTGGCAAATTTTTTTTTGTCCCTGATAAATCAGCGTTAGACCACTATCTCACTTGACGGTAAGTGATGATGTGGTCGAATATGTTGTTCAGACTAATCTAGAATTACTGACTCTCAAGGACAGCTGCCGTAACACACCGATAGGTGCTTGGCCACAGATTTTCTACTTGAGGGTGGTAGCTAGCCAGACGAGCATTCACAAAATGCCCTACCACCATGCTGTAACAACTGCAATCCTAAGACAACAACTGGGACCGACGGCTTAACGAGCCTTCCGAAGCACGGAAGCACTCAGTAGTAATGTCATCAGCGGTCACCCATCCAACTCATGACCGCGGCGAACGTTGCTTAACTTTGCTGATTGGTTCAGAACGGTTGAGCAAATTTCAAAATCGAACAGTTCCTCAGTAGACTCCCCGTGATAGATACGGTAAAAGATGCAGATGCATCCAACATCTCTACGCAATGCCAAAGGGTCGAGCCGGTCGGAGAGAACTTGATCGTCAACGATTCACCTCGCTCTGCGTTGAATGCGATCAAATGGAAGAAGCTGGTACTGGGGAGCTATCGCCCAGGGGTGAGAGCAGTACTTCATGTGAGGCCGAACCTGAGACTTATAAAGTTGCAGACGATAGACCGACGTGAAGTATCGTCTCGCCTTTCCGAGCACACCAAGCATTTTAGAGGCTTATTTAGCCTTATCTTCCAAGTGACAGCGACATTGAACAACGCTCGATATGTCGACGCAAAATACTCCGATGCTAGTTGAGGTGGCAAGGGGAGTATTTTTAAAACGGACGGATACGACAAAGGGGAATTATTTATCGGTAAACGCACAAACTTGTGTCTTCTTAGGGTTAAATTGGACTAAGTTCAGTCGGCTCCACTTTGAAACATTTGACAACATGGTTTCGACTTCAGACACAAGTTTTTTGCGACTCTCAAAAACGTTTTCCCGAGAAAATTTTGCACGGCTGGTGGAAATGCCATTTCCGGTACCGTTATCCGCATAGCAACGAATATCGCTGAGCTGCAGCATGTCATTGATATGCAAGAGAAATAGAGTCCCAGATAGCACACAGCCTTGCGGAATGCCAGCATTAATCAGTTTTAAGTCGGAGCATGCATCGTCGACAACGACCTTGATGCTCCGATCTGCCAAAAAACTGGAGATCTACTTGCCAAATTTCTCGGAAAGCCCATAGGAAGGAAGCTTTGAAAGATGCGCTTTATGCTACAGCCTTTCCAAGGCCTTCGCTATGTCTAAACTAGCCGCCAACGCCGTACCCTTAGAGTCCACCACCGCCGCCCATCTATGAGTAAGGTATACTAAAAGATCACCAGCTGGGCAACCGCGATGAAAACCGTGCTGGCGATCGCTAATCAGCTGGTGCTTCTCTAGATACTGGAAGAGCTGGTTGTTGATAATAGATTCCATTATCTTGGAGTACATAGACGTTATGGCTATATAGTGGTAACTGGACGGATCTGAGCGGTCACCTTTTTAAGGGGTCAGGTGTACCAAAGTCGTCTTCCATGTTTTTGGAACATTGCTTGATGTGTAGCAGAACCGGAAAAGTCGCGTTAGAACCGGTGTCAACCTGGAGCCCAAGTACGCAGCACTATTGGAGGGATGCCGTCAGACCCACCTGATTTATTAATGTCCAAGGAGAACAGTGCGTTACGTACTGCACTTTGCCAGAAAATTATATCCAGCATCGAGATATCACACCGTGGTATGTTCGCAGGTGAGTTCCCTTGGTCATCCAAGTCGAGTTAGACGCAAAGAGAGAGCCCAGAAGACCGGTCTTCTCCTTTGCGGTGTGGTCGTGATGCTCTCTGTGCAGGGGCAGTAAAGATGAGTGACTAGAAATCCCCTGGACAGCCCTGGCAAGAGACCAGAACGCACGAGTTCCCGAAGTAAGGCGGGATAATCCCTCGCCAATTCTGTCGATATGTTCCGACTTCACTCTTGCAATTACTCTTTTGAAGGACTTGGAGGCAAAGTTATATTTCTTTTTGAGATTCCTGCTATTTAAATTCTTTTAGGCCACTGAATCGGCCCAAGCTTGGCAAAGTTCTCGTTTTTGGCCAAAGGGCATTTAGCAAGAGTGACCAAACCAGGGTTGGGACCTGCCACCGATGGGCCCTGCAGAATATGGAATAAAAAGTTCCTTACCTTGAAACACTACATCAGCAACAAAGTCGGCAGTGACATCTGGATCATCCGGCAAGAATCAAACTTGCCCCCATGGGTAGGATGCAAAAAAGGACCGCATCCCGTCCAAATCTGCAGATCTATAGTGCCACACGCAACGACAACCTATAAAACGGGGTCGAGTTGGGCGTGTAACCAGCACTGAACTCCGGATCAGGCAGTGTCCCGACGACTCTAGAGGAGCGTTAACGGATACGTTAACGCTTGCCGGCGAGGGGACCAGTTGTGTTAGATCATACGCTAAAGCGAAATCGTGAGCAGATCTCCCCGCATGATTGGTGGTGCACGGACTAAGCCATTCGCCATGGTGGGCGTATAAATCGTCAAGTATCACGATCTCTGTGATGGGGATCTGCTCAACCACGGAATCTGTAGCCATCTGCAGGTGCTCCACGAATCTATCTATTTCGGCATTACCGTTGCTATTGGACCTATAAAGACACACGTAGACTCGAGGAGGGTCATCGCAGTCTACGAGCAACCAAATGTCAGAAAGGCCCCGTCCTTCAAGGCTGCTGAGACGACGAGCACAGATATCCTCTATGACGTAAATACACCCCCGCCCGCGGCAAAAAGAAATGCTTCAGTTTGTACCCTGGATATGTGAGGTAGGCGGTGTCTGTTGGAGAGCATATCTGTGTTTCGGTCATAAAGAGCAAGGCCAGCTTAGCAGTTTTCAGGTGGTAGTAGACATCGTGCAGGTTAGAACGGAAACCTCGTATGTTGCAAAAGTCCACGGCCGAGAGGCGTGTGGAGTGACTTAAGCCTCCTGCTTCGTTTGCCTCGAGCAGCAGAAATAGGTATGAGCACGGTTTTACTCCCTCCAGAATAAGCAGTGCAGCCCAAGCATCCACCTTCAGGTTCAGGTCCTGGAGGTGGATGCCCGGAGAGGGATTCTCCAGCGTTTTCGCGGCTGGTACTCTGCTCTTGCTTGGGGGCATTGTTTTCAATTTAAAAAAAATATGTCTCAGTACTTGACACCGTATGCATGTGTAGTTGACATCCCTATCAAGTATTGGTTTTAGTGATAGGAACTAAACTCACTATATACGAAATGATTGTCACCTTACACTGATCACTGACATAATTTAAACTTGACTTATACCTAGAAACCCAGTAGTTAACTTGGGTGTCAATTACTACTTAATGCTGAAAAATGCGTAACTAGTAGTTGACACACACAAAGTAACGGAACCCGTTGCATCCACCAGGTTAGGAGTGCAATCCGGGTGATGAGCACTAAACTATTAACAACATTATACATAAGCTAAGTGAGCTATTTGACAAAGCAATACAAAAATGTGACTTAATGTAAATTCACACACCTCTCTTAATTTTGTTAGAAATATTATAAAAATCATTTTTTACCGACACCCACACAGAAAAACACACGACATTACTAAGGGGTAGAATCAATGTTGTCAAAATGAAAAAAATAATGAGTCTGGATATATTTCCTATCAATGGGATGCGTTCACATGACCTGACCTATAAAAAAACTGTCTTTATATGTCTTCAAAGTTGAAAGTGTCAACTATTACCCCAATGTCAACTATACCCACTGTTACGTTAATTATGTATAAAATAAAAATCCGCTAAACGTTTCAATAATATATATATATATATATATATATATATATACGATTGAGGAATCTAGCGTAACGCGTCGAAAATTCTCCTGGTACATATATATATATATATATCTAGTGACATTCATGTCACATAAACCCCACGTAGCCTTACCAGGAGAATTTTCGACGCGTTACGCTAGATTCCTCAATCGTGCGCTCAAAAAAGTAACCTTCTGACATTGACCTATTACGTTCGAAAATTGTGTATTCAAAATAAACAATTGATAATACACAATTTTCGAACCTAAAGCGTGTGTAATCTCTACGAGTGCCCAGCTGCGTGTGGGGGAGAGTATGCCGGCCGGCATAACTGCATTGGTCGACTATCCTCGTTTGAGATGTCGCGTCTAGTATATATAGGTTCCTTCTTCTGATGACGATTCGTGTAAAATTGAAACTCACCTAATTTTTTTCCTGTTCATGAATCCGCGTTGATTTAGCAGAAGTTGGAGGAGCTATCACATGATATATTTTTCAAATGTTTTTCTAAAATATGGACTTGATAACACACAACATACCTACTTAACATTCGGATCCCATAGATAAGCGAGTCTTTTATCCCCGTCTCCTTTACAGCCCAACACCATAGAAAATATATACACCCAACACCCAGATTCATACCCATACCAGGGCAGGTCTTATGATAGTCTTATAAAATGATTCGTTACTAATGTATTGTCATAATCACTTATCCACGAATCAAAAACAAACTTGGGTACTGCAGATGGCGATTTTAGTATCCCTTGTACACAGAATAAATACTAGTATAACCTTTTGCGTAGCAAATGCGTAGCTATATCTACTATTCGTAGCGTAGATATGGGATTTACTCGTAGCTTAGCTTTCAGGGTACTCTGTATGTGTAGAGGACAGTTCAGATATACATGATATAATACGTGCATAACTATATGAGATTGGGAAGTGATATGCTTCTACATAAATGCGAAAATGTTTTTGCACAAAGTGAAAAAGTTATTTTGTTGAGAAACGAGCAGAACGGCTGTGGAACTGGTGCAACCACGAACAAAATCGTATTATTATATAGCTTTATTAACAAAACACAATCATGAATCAAATTATCTAATTAAGTACTTAAAATTACTCACTTACACACATATACCTAAACATACTTTGCATGCTTGGCAGCACACTAAAATATTGAATACACTTGTTCAGCTTAAAAATATCTGCTTATCTCGTATATTTGTGATTTTGTAATGTAATCCGCATAGCAGGCGTTATTGCAAACCTAACAATATTAAAAATCTTCTTATCTATTCTATTTACTAATAAAAACGATTTTTATAAGTGAAAATAACAGTGGCATGCTTAGCTACTGCAAATCCTATGTTTAGCAGTGGACGATCTGGCTGATACAATAACTTTACGGTACTGTATCAGCCGGATTGTCCACTGGGGGTTTGTCCCCACGCTGGCAGGCGTCTTGGAGATCGCAGTTTAAGGTAGCAGTTCCTCAGAAGGCGCTTCTGCCCGCCCACCTTCCGGTGTGATACAGTAACATTAAATTTTATTAAAATAATGTCCATTCTATTTATGATTTGTTCTCATTATAATTTGATAAACCTAACCTCCTCTCTTCTAATTAGCTGTGCCCGAAGGGGTCCATACCAATCTATGTACCTATTATACTAACAAAGTTTAATTTTATATCACCTTGTACTGTATGGCTGCAATAAATATCTGAATCTATTGGGCAATCGCAACTTAGGGGCCCAATATAAACATCAGGTTTACTTTTAGTTAAAGCACTTCGTGCTTAGACAGTTGCGTGGCATCAAAAATACCGATTAATTTATTTGTACCACGAAATTTATATTATCTGGGTATTATATGGTAAAATTGTTAATAACTATTATTATTGGTTTAGCATATAATACATTTTTAATCGAATTTAAAAAAGAAGGAGGTTCTCAATGGCTGTATGTTTTTTACGCGATACCTTATTAATTGATTTTGATGTATCTTTTTTTGGAGGCTTCAGTGGTTCCATTTAAATATCATCAACATCGGTTATGTAGTTTTTACGATACACACAAATATCTGAAGACTGACTATCTTATGCTACTAAAATATTTCAGAAAAAAACGGTACCGACTGCCAACAATGAAAAGTATGAAATGAATTGTGGAAGTCGGTGCCAGGCTTGTTCTACCGAATAAAAGGTTCGGTGGTAGCTGAACGAGCATTCCCAATAAGCCGTACAACAGTGCTGTGAAGCTCAAGTACGATCTGATTATGAACAGTGGTCCCCATGCATGGCAGTCGGTATTCGTTGCCATTGAGCTAAAATCACTGATAATAAAATTTACATTGGTCGTACCTCCTTTGTTTTCCCTGTCCGTTCAATCAGCCTGACACGATGTTACATACAGCGTTAGGGGCGGCAGGTAACCTTAATTGAAAGGGTTGCTCCGGACAGGGGATGGAGTGCCCGTTCTCTTAATTGATTTGTGTTTGAATTTGGAATTTAACATCTTGTGGATGAGGCTTAGTTATTGGAAAACAATTAAAAACTATTGAAATATATTATATTAGTTTGAATCAGACTCACATTAGCTTCACTATCTACCATGTAAATAAATATTATATCATATGTCTTATTTCGCCGTTCTTTAAGTTTCCGAAGAATCTCTTTACAAAAATTTTACTTTCAGCTGTAATATGTATTTAAAGCTAATAAAAGATAAGGTAAAATATGGTATATATGCATAGTGCCTACATTCATATTCTCTTTCAGTCACATATACTTACGTATTCTTTGTCCAGTGTTAAAGACTTCTTTGAACTATGTTGTAATTTAACTTTAAGCTGTAATATATATTTCCTCATTCACTACTTTGTGCTTAACGACTAACTTTCATTTAATTTTCCAAGTTCAACAATCGTCCGCAAATGTAATTTATGTATTTGCCTCAGCCCTAACTTAATACATCACGAATCCCTTCAAGATCTATACTTCTATATATTTTTTAATATTGTTAGGTTTGCAATAACGCGTGCAATGCGGATTACATTACAAAAATACAAATATAGGGTAGGAAAAATTTAATCCCGCACATGACTTAAATTTTTCCTATCCTATATATGTATGTATAAAGCGATTTTCCTCCCAAGCAAGCGTTAAACTGCTAACTGTTAATTTTTACCTTTATATTTAATGGGCAACCTTTCCGTCAGTCATAATGGCGCCTACAAAATCACGGTGTAATAAAATAGTTAATACATGTCGTATCGCGTGCCGGTCGCGCGACGCATTAGCGTAATCGCACGACACGATCGGACAAGGGCTCAGCCGTAGGTTATTATGGCCACAGTATTGAATGTTTTGGGATTTTTATGAAGTCTCAAGAAATGTTGCTAGGGTTCTGTGTTCTGTTTTACTGCCTATTTTTTGAACTGGAAATCTTTTGTGACATAAAACTTTGTAATTTTTAAATTGGAGCGTCCTATACGCTGTAATTGAATGAAATCTAAGGATGATTTTCCTCCAGAGATCCTCTAAGCTTTATAAGCGGTGAGCTAGGTCTTATAGCTATGAAACAACGTGACCATTTCTATCAAAGCGATGAAACCAAACGGTTAGCGGGGTCTAGCTTAGCTATGAAACTATGACCATTTTTTTAGCTAGGCTAGGAAAATACGTGACCATTTCTTAAGCTAAGCTAGGAAAATACGTGACCATTTCCATCAAAGCTGTATAGCTAAGCGGTGATCATTACTAGTTAAAGGATAGTGGGGCGTACCGACGCTGTAAACTATACGTCATATATCACAGTCATAACTGTACTTAGCCCCCATGCTTAGCTCGCATCCCTTTATATACACATGAAAATACACATGAAAAAACGTAGCTTCATTAAACCAGTTTCCACTACTACTACTAAGCTATATGCATGACAATCAAGTGACCCTATTAGTGGTTTGACACATCCGTAGCTCAGCAATTTAGTACATCTCTGGTGGAAAGACTAACGCTTCGCTCCACCAGGGTCTTGATCTACCCGCTCAAGACTGTAGTAAGAGGCGACGGAAGGAGAAAGAACACAGAAAGTGGGCAGCAGCGCCTTACGAAGAACTGCAATCCCCAAGGCATCTGCCAAGCGTGGGGATAATGGCACTTCACCGGCATCCATACCCTTCATACCGGACCACAGTAATGTGATCATTACTGATTGGAGGTAGAAAAAAGTACGGTGGCAGTAATTCCGCTGATGAGCTCGCACAAAGAGTTTTAATGCTACTTTAATGACATTTTAGCAACACGAGATCTGTCTGTAGACATACCTAATTAAACTGCGTCAAACAAAAACCAGAAAAAAATACCAGGATTTCGAGTACTATACTGAAAGACGGTTCTTCGATTCGCGATTAAATATTCATTAAGCCTGTCTGACTGACGACCCGTGATTCGATAGTGATACACTACGTCACTCTACACATAGGACATCGGTTGTTTCTGTACTGTATACGTACTCAAAATCTGTTATTGATAGTTTTTGATAGTCTGCCACTAACTAAACGTACCATTACAGGGTACTCAAATGCAAATATTCTTTGTCGTCGAGTTCTAAAAATTAATTCAAGTCAGCATCAGTTTAGATTTTTTTAACCTATCGGTAAGTACAGTCAAAATACAATCTTGAACAAAATATACACATATTTTTTTCCCTATATTAACGGATCAAACGCTGAGAAGTTAGCCTTCGAAAGATTAAAATACAGGAGAGGAGGGCCAAAAGGTGACGGTTTCTATTCGTTTACGTGCAAGGAGTTTTCAGTCTTTATGATGCCGCAATTCATCCACTTAAAGTTGTCTCGTCTATTCACATTGGAGTAATATCACCCTACGGTATCTGTGTCTAGGTAGCGCGTTACCTAAACACAGATACCGATTACTTCAATAAAATTATGTATTCGCGTTGAATTCTATTATATTTCTCAATTTCCTAGCTTCGTTAGCAACTCTATTATTATTATGGGTTACAAAAAAAAATGGGATTGAAAAATGTTGAAGGAGTGACGACCCAGTAGCAATGCCTTTGATTGTCGATATTTTTGAGGTTCAATCTTGGGTCGGGCCTAAGCTTCACCAGATGATAATAAATCATTTTGCAAATGCCCCCCTGCCTAGTTAGTACCAACTGTAATGATAAAATCTGTCGGTAAGCACCTAATGGTGTGTTCCGCAGGTGGGCTTTAGAGGCAGTTCCAATTCTTGGTTAACTCCGTTTACCATTATCACTTACCATAAAAAAGGAAAGGTATCATGTTATTCTAATAATCTAATATATTCCGGTGCCGTTTCTGACGTGAATTATATGATAACTGATAATAAACAGGGACATAGACTATGACATTAATAATATTGTAATTAAATCGCATACACTTGCGAGTCACCAGGTGACGGTCGATTGCTGACATGCACCTCTACTCCAGCAACAAGCATCTGATTGCGTACAAATGAAACAATGTATCTGCCTAAAAGTTTGGCCGTTCAATTTGAGTGTTTTATTGCTACGCAACGTAGGTAATGAGCTAGACTTTTGGTGCCAAGGTTATTGGTTTTTCTTTCTCCACGGTCGAATTTGTTTTTCTTAGTCACTTGCTTAATTTATTGCTATATCTCTCTATCCGTGGAGAAAATCTACTTGTTAGTGTCAATTATAAGAATTCCTTTTAGGCTTTTAGTAATTTCCAAAGTTAAGTATTTATGGAGCTAGTGAAGTGAAGTTTATTGTTGTAGGTAGGTCGTGCCTAAGTTTGTATGTTGGTGTTGTGACCTTCGAACAGTTTCTAGATCCAAGCTACAGTTTATAAGGAATTATTAGTTAGTTATATTAAATTATTTTTAAGTTGAAGTTTTCTCGTTGTAGCAGTCGAATAAGACGGTAATCCCATAAATGTTTAATTAATCTTAAATATAGGGCACATTTTACTTCTACAGTCATCTCGTGACCACGATCACTGCAGTGTTTGAAACGTCGGGACAAAAATATTGATAAATATACACGACCGTTTAAAGTTGTTAATTTACTATACATTTTACTTATTAGCAACCGTATTAAAATTAGCTTCAGTTGGTCGTGGTCTTTGGAGGGTAACCTAGATTATTTTCCTTTTTGAGCGATCAAACTGAACGCATACTGTAGAGTTAAGCGTGTGTACAAATGTGTTGTGTAATATCACAACACATTAGTACTGCCTTATACGCAGCTATACAACTATGCCTTATACGCAGCTGACATTTTCTTAACAACGCCTACAATTTAAATAGAGACGTAAATACTATGATACCATACTTTTGTTCTTAATAACGTGAGATAAGTTACCTAATTTATCTTTTGGCTAATGTTTGACGTCATGGAGTCTTATCGGGACGTGGAAAGGGCGTGACAATCGCGTGGTGTCGGTTTTAAATTCAGCTCACTTCAATGTAACGTTACAAGTAACTTTTAAGTGTGGTCAGTTTCGTTAAATTCATTCAGTCTACGAACTCCTAGACTCTTCTGAAGGCCTGGTATTTCAATAATCAGTTTTGATAGTGAATCTGTTTGGCGAGGCTTATTTTCCAAAGCGCTAAATCTTAATTCCCGTTTTCAAAGTAGATAACGATAGTATTTTTTACTGTAATGAATGAACACCATCTTTAACATCTTGATTTGGTGACTCACTTTAAGGCTAATCAAAAATAAGATTTTATAACATCATCACGGCTTAATTGCGCCTGACTTTTATGAGGAGTAGCTAGCAGCTTTATTTTAATCTATAAACGTTTAAAGTTTCCTTTGATTCTAACCTGAGTTGTTTGGTTGTTTCCAGGCAAGCCATGGAAAAGGCCAAGGCGTACATAAAGAGCTCGCTAGGCACGAAGCCGGCGTCGCCGTCGGGTGTTCGCGACAAGCTGCCGTCGGCGGCGCCGGCAGATGAGCTGCGAGTGTGCTTTGTTTGCGGAGTAGCTGGCTTCAGCGACCAGTATACTATCAGAGTCAAGCCTGATACACAGGTAACTAGAATAACACCATATTATGGCTTCCATAATATTCTACGTGACGGTGGAGTCACATCTTGCATATATCTTCAACATTATTCAAGAAATTCGTCTTATTATCTACAGAAAAAGTACCTTGCACACAGTTTTCGTTTGCGTGTATGAAGGCTTTGTGAAGGACTTGTGTGTGCTCTGTCTGACCTGCAAACGTAGAAAATATAAAGAGCTATATGAACGACTGTGAATATCAGTCTGATCAATTTTCTAAGAATGTATTCTATCGATGCTGTTTTGAAATGATATTATGCAATTGTGCATCGTCTGCGGAATGACAGGATTTTGCGTCCAGCATTCTGAAAACTTAACTCTGAAGGTTTGAGTCGAACCTTATATGCTAGTTATATATATGGCGTGAATTTCTTGTTGCATTAAGGCAGGCTTATTTGACGACTATGGCTCAGCAATAAATTTGTAAAGTACGACCATTGTGTTGTTTTATCATGCGGTCTATGTCCGAAGATATAAAACCAGTTCCAGTGACCAATGAACAAAAATAAACACTAGGAGAGTTTCACGGCAGCTCATTTGATGAACATCTCATTACATCACAGAATTTATCGTCTCCAATTGTCCGAACACTGAGAACCAGTTGAAACCAGCTGTCAATTGGTGACCACCGTAAACGGTTTGACATCTGACACCGGCCAATTTCGTCTTGTTGACAGTCCGCGCTGGAATTAATATGTTTTGATTCCTGCTACTATTCTTCAGGATGTTTTATAAACACATCGGCCTATGGAGCTCTGATCGATGTGTCTAGGATAGGATGTATGCTTGCTGTAAGTTAAACATAGACATACAATACCGGACAGGTATCGCGTCATGCCGAAGATGGGTTCTAATAGATTCGTGTTAGTCCTGAAAAATTTATTTAAGAATATGCGTTAGAGAAGCTCTTATCCAAAATAAGTTTTATGAACATAGTCCTGTTTGGTTATGTTAACATTCAAAGTGTAAAATAGTTTCAAGTCTGGATAACGAACTTGTTTCTCACGAAAATCCCAAAATACCCATGTTACATTGTCGCTCTGGGTTGAGAAGTAGCAAGTGGAATTAACGTCATATAAGATTTAAGAAATGGTTTACTATTTTTATCTCAACTATTACTCATCTCAGTTATGTGTGAAATGTCATCTATTATCTCAGATGACAATATAAATTCAGTATCTACCAGCGCATACCAGTCAACTATAATATGACAGACTATGTTATTATACGCAATGGAACAAATAGTATTTGGCGTATTGAGGCCATGCAATACTCTAAATTGAACTGGTGAACTGTACCTCACTAGACCGTGGACTCCTTCCAATCTAATCTCATGTCATATACTCAGCGATATTAAAAAGTGTCAAATCATAGTGATATTACCAAAACGATCAATATATTTTATTTCATACAAATTGGTAATTAAATATTAGAATTTCGGATCATATTCCGGATTATAAAATAGTTTCGCTCTTCCATGGTTATTAAAATGTAGTGAATATAGGTGACCACCTCCGTATGGTACACGTATACCGAGGTTTGCCTTTGCTCACGCATGCGACGATGTAGGGTAGGTCAGAGCAAATAATGTATTATTTGCTTTGACTACCCTACATCATCGCAAGAGTACTCCCTGTTCATACAGGAACAGGAAGTTCGATTGTGTGCAGCTGTGTAGCTTTGTTTAAAGCTAGATAAAATCAGCTACATGAGTTGGCAGTTATCATACAAAAATTATATTTCAGTCCTAGCCCTTTCTTCGTGTAGGGGAGTTTGTAGGGGAGCGATAATAGTCTCGGGATACTAGTCAGTATGACACAGAAGATAGGGTAATTCACTCTGGCTACTATGTGAAATCCGTTCCCCAACATATCAAAATATGAATAAAGATATAATCATGGTAACAGGGAACACGAAGCACGGAAAGGCTCAGTAGTAATGTCACTAGCGGTTACCCATCCAACTCATGACCGCGGCCGACGTTGCTTAACTTTGCTGATCGGTTGAGAACAGCTAAGTAAACTTCGCTACGAGCGCTTCAAAAGATAAAACACATATTCTCTACTTCTGCGGATTGAATCGAGCCCATTTCATCTAATTTCGCATCCTACATTGTACCTAACTCGGAACATTTCGAAACGAACAGACTCGTGAGACGTCCGATATTTACAACCTACAATGTTAGTATTATGATCACGGTTCCCACATAACATATAATAGTTTGAACGTCACCTCTTCCAAGTAAGGTGTGACAGTAATAACATAGTGTGGAGCAGACAGTATCCAAGTTTTTACACATCTTGTAATAGTACGCGCTTTGGTAAGGTTATCAGTTTCGGGACGATACATTATTAGGCTATTTGCTTTATGCTGTAAAAAATATTGCCCATTAGCCTCTTGTGCGATATCCAAGCCCTGGATTCGCGAGGAAGGAACATTTTCCCGAAATTTTGCGGGCGTACGCTGACCTAGGTGTTTGCCAGCGAATTGGTCTCGGACATTGTTTCAGCGAGACTAACGTAGATGTCCGAAGTCTAGTACTGCGGCATGTTGCTCGATTTGTCCTTAATGAATACAACAAACCGAACCTGCTCGGCCGTGCAGCAATGACTTTTTTACTTTTAATATAAAAAGCGTGTTACAAACATGGGAAGACCAGTATTTTAAGATGGAAGATGATGGCGCCCATGTGCAAGGCGGTTCACCTATTATCTCGTTTTCCTTAGTTTCCTCAGTAGGAGTGCGATGAAGTGATGATATATTTATTCAAAGAAAAATCACTATAACAAACTATCACGGAAATACAATTTCCGTAAAATCAAATGTGTATTTATGAGATATCCCGGCGTATGCCAATCCAGATGCTCTGATGAATTTTTCGTGTAATATAAACATAGTTAGGTACGGAACAGAATACGTCATGTGTTAAAATATGACGACTTAAAATAAATTTGGTAATAGGCAACCTAGTAATAGAAATGCGTGACCATAGTTACTGTTTTCACACGTATTCTGCAGTAATAAGTCATGAAGTTTTCTCATAAAACGTTCTCATAGATTGTGCTGTTGAATTATGAGTCGTTTGTAAGCAGATTTAACACCATGTCGTAATGGGGTCACGTGCTCGGGTTAGCTTTTCTTTATTTTAAGGACGTTCTGAAATGATTTATCACAAACAGGTTCCCTGGCCGGAATATTAAAGCGCTATTTGAAGGAAGATTAAGGACCACTTTCTGATACATTGGCAGTGACGGATTTCGGAAATCTTGCGGTCGAAGTAGAACCAAAGTATTGATTCCAGCGTTGTAGTTACATAAAATGTTTAGATGTATTTCTAGATCTCAAAGAAATCGAGTGCATCGAACTGAAACGTTCAATCGTAGCTTTTTGGCTAAGTACACAATACGGAAGGAACCCGTAACCACTAGATATGATCAGTTGGCATAAAGCAACATCGGTTTTTGCTCAAGTTTTTTGGTGCCTCAGCCTTCGCAGTTATTGCGACTTGGCAACTGCCTGAGCAATTTGTCACGGTTTCCTGCTTCTGGCTTCGGAACAGATCTTTATGACTCAGTATTGACTTATTGTTCTGGTGTTATGATAATTTGTGTTATCGTTGGTTCACTGACGGGGAAATTATGTATGTTGAGTGCGCTTGTGTTGGGTGACGTCAATTTTAGATACCCCAGATCAACATGTGATAGTGGTTTGGAAATTGGCTACTAAAATCAACAACGCAATATGCATATTATGTTGTCGCAGTGTTAACTAACGATCACAAGTCTCTTTTCATACATGCTACGCATTGTTAGGACGTCTACGACGCTCTTAACAAAGTCAATTACAAATTTTAATACCGAAACATTCTACTGCCACATTCAGCAAAAAAGTGTTATAGCGCCACTGCGAATAGATTTGGGCTAATATTATTAGTCTCAACGCTAGTTTTCTCGCATGACATAAAAATACAAATACAAAGAGTAATAATAACAAATACTTTTAAATATTTTAAGAAAACATCAAATTAATATTTTAATAAAACACTTAAAAAATATAAAAATATATCTAGTGATTAATTCCGCTTAATTGAAAAGAAATAATTCCGCTTTATTAAAAATTAAGCGGAATTGTCACTAGATATATTTTTATATTTTTTAAGTGTTTTATTAAAATATTAATTGGATGTTTTCTTAAAATATTTAAAAGTATTTGTTATTATTAAAAATGGATTTCCGCAAAGTAACGCCTGAATCTATTCATTAAATACAAAGAGTTTATTTCAAATATCTTAGCCTATAACATTTACTTAATTAACTTTAATTTCTTATATTAATATATTATGTACATACCTAGTTCACATCGATGAAGAAATAAGTGTAGTTATTATATTTTTATGTTATGTTTGTTTTGTAACGCTAATAGACGTCTAGCTTTTGGACCTAAGAATATGTTAGTATTATGGTAATACATTTCCTTCAAGAAAATCCAACAATAACAAGTCAATATGGATGGAACATAAGTACAGCAGCGTCGTAAAGAGGCACACAAAAATGGTGTTCTTGGCGCTTGTGTTTATTTTGTAAAGTGCCGCCGCTGACAACTAATATTTACGGCGGTTCTATGGCGGACGTATACTTAAAAGCATTTTAGCTTTATTCTGTTATATTGAAAGATGGTATCTGGCTGGCAATGTACCTGTACTTCTTATAGCTATGCCCCTGATATCATTCAGAGTTATTTATATAAAGGGCTTGTGTGCTGAGCTGTGCAATTAATCCAGATTATTCAACAGCATTCCCTGTCAAATCTGAACGCAGTAGGCACTCTAAACTACATAACCAGACAAAACGGACAACCCTACTGCGTTGAGATTTGACAGGAAATACAGAACTTTTCAACTTTAGTTCCCAGTAGGGACTTTAGTTTTAAGTCCCCAGTAGGTACTTAAGTTTAAATGCATTTCACGTTATGATCTTAGCGATTCATCGTAGTGCGATGCACGGTTTGACGATTCATTGTAGCCTTCTATCACTATCTTGCCTGATGGTTAGAGAGTATGCAGTGACAAATAGTAGAATAGAACATTCGGAGTTTTTTCTTAATTTGGTAGCTAGCCAGGCGGGCATTCGCAAAATGCTCTGCTGCCATGTAAATATGAACTTACCAGACATAAATATTATCTAAATTCATAGATATATTACCGTGCCTTACCTTTTACCAACTGAATTTTTATTCACTTAGTCAATTTCTACCAAATGGTAGCAGTCTTTAGCATCTAATTAGTTGTCACGCTATTTCTTCAAGCATTGACGGGCACTGTAGCCAGTGTAAATTACTTGACGTGAATGACGCCAAATAAAACTCATGTATTGGGGTGACGATTCAATCTCTGGGTGACACTGTGATTGTCATGGGCAGGCGTGACGTTCAGTCGAACGACTTTGTTATTAAAAAAAGTCAAGTGCGTGTCGGACTCGCGCTTGAAAGGTTCCGTACCATTATGTATACAACATTAGACACTATATTATACCCTATTTTAGTTATCACGAAGGGTACGGAACCCTTCGAGCGCAAGTCCGACTAGCACTTGGGCGATTTTTAGTACATATTTGTTATGGCGGCGACAGAAAAACATCATCTGTGAAAATTTCATCTATCTAGCTATCACGGTTCATGATATACAGCCTTGTGACAGACAGACAGACGGACAGTGAAGTCACAGTAATAGGGTCCCGTTTTTACCCTATGGGTACGGAAACCCAAAAAAAATAGACATGTCATCAAACCCGCCACAGGAAGATTCTTGTGCTTATGCCAGCATATACAGAACATTAATGACGTGTTCAACGATTTTGATTATGGCAGCTTGTAAAAGCTTTAATGCTGTCCAGCAGGCGAACGAGCCTTACTTTCCGTTCCTGGGCGCGCACGCCACTCCCCCCGGGTACCGATCTGAAGGAGACGAGGAAGGCTCCGTGCGGTGCTGCTGCGTGTGCTACACCTTCCTCCGGCAGCAGTGGGAGGCCTACGACAGAGAGAACAAGCCCCATAGCCAGCGGTTCTATTGGATGAAGCGGCTTGATGGGAAACCCTTTATCGGTAAGTGATTTTTTCAACCCCTAGCGTAAATAGATTGTTGTTATAAGTTGAACGTGTGTATCTGTGAATCTGTGTGTGGTATCATTCCTCCCAAACTGGTGAACAGGTTTGAACTTAATTTTCTTAATTTGAATGGTCACTTGTTGTGTTGGCGATCTATGATGCAGATAAATCTGCTTAGCTATTTGAATATCAGCAGCTCTTTTGTTAATTAAGGGATATGTGCAACTTCCAATGATCGATTTGAAATTTGATATACTGTTACTTCAATTATATTCCGAGATCGTGACTCAACTTACTGAATAGGTGGTGATCAGGGTTGGTATCAGGATAAAGCTTAAGTGATGATGTGGTTGAGGTTAGTAAACAGGCTAACCTAAAATGTATACCGCCTCAAGGACAACTTTTGGAATACACCGCTTGGTGCTTCGCAACAGACTTTACTTGAAGGTTGTAGCTAGACAGGCGAGCGTTGACAAAATACCCTACCAAAACATGGTGAAGCACAAACCCGCGATATAATTCAATCTATAGCTATTGCCACTGCATGGCTACCACTGCTTCTAAGCTGGGATACAGTCAAAATATGCTAAACATTTTAATTTCAATTGCTCTGATGGAAATGTTTTTCATCGGAAATATCGTTTCTACTGTGTCGCTAATAAAGCTTGGATAAGATAAGATAATATTTTAAATATAATATATCAAAGTTAGAGTATATAACTAAGGTGCCTAATTGAAATGTTTCCCAGGACATCATTAATGTCAAAGCGTCATGATTGACATAATGTTTCAATGTCGCGTGTAACAGAAGTTAAATTATAATTTAGCTAAACATAACACAAGAATGCTATCTACCAACTGCCACCACCGAGTGTTGCAGTACTTTGGTCACATAGCACGGAGAAACCCTGATAACCTGGAAAGACTCATCGTAACAGAAATAATCAAAGGCAAAAGAATACGAAGCCGCATTGCTAAACGTTGGTGTGTCCAGGTCTCACAGCAGCTTGACATGCTGTGGCACTTTATGAAGCGAAAGAATGGGGCTGGTGGGAATCGACAATCCAAGAAAAGTGTCACGATCCTCTACAATGAGAGAACGATTGAAAAGAGAGAGCTAAAAATAGAATGATTTTTGACGTAGTTTTCATTCTTATCCTCATGAATAGGCCTTCTAATACAATCTGGCCGATTCTATTAGTAAAGCTTAACAGCCGTGACGTCAATCAGAATTTAATTGATACATCAAAGTGGAGTTTACTGGCGTGCGTAATCGTTAATGATTATTGGCGACATCCGAAATATGCCAGATTTGACACAGTTAACGGTAGACCCGACATCCGTTACGCAGAAGGTGCGGTTTCAAATAATGATGCAGTTAAGTGGTTTGGTGATGCAACCTGTCTTATGCTCGTACGTTTTTCTTCATTATAAACACTGCGGGGAAAAAGTAAACTATATTCTACTATAAAATATACGCCTGGGTTTCATGCTACTCGTATTTTCCTTCGTTAAAAATATTAAACTAAGAAACATATTCACATCACATTAACAGCCATAATGTCTACCGTTGAACTAAGGCCTCAATAAAGGTGGTTTGCCATAATCCACTCGCTGGGCAGGTAGGTCGTTGGGATCGCAGTGTAAGATAGCAGTTCCTCAGAAGGCGCTGCTGGCCGCCGTCTGGTATTTTCAACATAGTGGACGTATTGCCGCGTGTATATTCCCTAGGGCAGGCTGGTGTGTCTTGACACTCACGTTTCAAAAGCACGTGTAGCGTTTTGGTCCCATGTAAAAGGGGCGAGACTATTTCTAGCTACCGGGCTTAGATCCAGACTGCTTCTGTCAATTTCTTTGTCAGAAAAATCTGATAACTCTCCAATTCGGGGACTGAAACCAGGGGTCAGGGATTTCAAATTAAAGCTTTATATGTCTCATTTTTCAAAATAAGATCACAAATATTTAATTAACATTGCTTTCCAGTGCTCACAATGAGCACGTTCATCATTATTGACAGAGAGAGCCTATTAATCTCGTCAATTATTTTCAATAAAAATATCCAATTAAACGTCCCGAATCAATCAGAGCGTAGCGTCGGATCACCAAAAAAATATAAAATGGAAACATGGACGTTTCGTACATGCCTACGGGTTCATTATTCAGTTGGGCCGCTGGGTGGGTACCGTGTACAAATAAATAATGTTGAAGCGGCATCGGTGCGGTGCGGTGGCCGGCCGATCGATGCAGCACGCCCGACTTGACACTTTTAATTGAAAACTGAAATAAATGAACATCCAGTTATCTGACAGAATGGGGAGTATTAACAGTAACACCCCAGTATGTATGTATTGTAAAATATATGTAGTTGCTTTTACGTAGCAAGTATTATTAAATAAGTGAAGGAGTAAGAACTCCTATGATGTTTTATAAAATTACTTTATTTGAATCAAAGATATGCGAGCCGTTATGGCTGTGGACTGCGATGCCGCAGGTCCATGGTTTAAGAATGCTCGCCTGGCTAGCTACCACCGTCAAGTAGCATTATGCTAAGCAATTAACTTGTCCTAAAGAGTCAGTAAAATTACAGGCACATGATACTCAAGAACTGTATGCGTCAGGCTGACGGGCGCAGTTTACTTTTGACAACATGCATCTGTGATAGGCAGAGGTAATCGCTTAACATCAGGTGGGGCTCGTGCTTGTTACGTCACGCTTTTTCCACGGAGTTTTAAATAGCGCTTGGAACGATACATATATAGGCTCCCGGCGTAAAAGCGGCCGCGTGTGACATACTGTACTGTGTGACACATAATGTAGAAGTCATATACTGTTTCAAACGGATTGTCCACAGCTGAACACAGCCTACCTCCATTGACTTACCGTTTACCCCCCAAGGGGGGTTTGCCATAATACCCACGCTTGGCAGGCCAGTCAGTCTTGGTGATCGCAGTTTAAGACAGCAATACCTCAGAAGGCGCTGCTCACCTTCCGGTTTTTTACCCACTAAAAGATAACAAGTAGAAGCGCTCTTAGCGGATCTTGCTTAGTCTTTCTTTACCGATCACCTAATATATGGCACTTACTACTGAGTGCTTCCACGGTTCGCAGGGCACGTTTAGCCGTCAGTCTTGGTTTTTGGCAGTCGTTATAGCTTGATGGTAGGGCATTATGCGATTGCTCGCCTGGCTAGTAACACGTTCGCGGATGTTTAATTATTTAAGTTTGTCGAGGCTTTTAATGTCAAAATGTTATGGCGAGTCCTTTAAAATAGAACCAAATCGCCGACTTCACATTTTCATTGTTAGCAAAACAAATTAAACATTTTTTCCTCGAAGTTTTTCTTCATTTTCGGGAACAAACAATGCGGGTGGTACTGAAGCCACACTTGTGTAGGTCAGCCACGACAACGTGACTGTAATTTGGCGCGTGGTCGTGCTAATGCAACACACTACAGTCCATTTTCCCATTAATTTCTTTTT
The DNA here is from genome assembly GCA_963890685.1 of Plagodis pulveraria. NCBI lineage: Eukaryota > Metazoa > Arthropoda > Insecta > Lepidoptera > Geometridae > Plagodis > Plagodis pulveraria. Next base: position 1,708,790 of record OY982971.1, read on the forward strand.
ATAGCATTTTTTAATTTTTCTAGCAGGCTGACGTAGTGTTTTTCGGTGATGTTGACGCCTTAGTTTTCTTTAAAATCGATTAACAAAATACCCCCTAAGAATCCCAAAAAATTGTGGCCATTATCTTTCGAGCTGATCGTGACAATTTAACCTTCTGGGCGTGGGGATGTGTCATATTTATGCCACTGTTTCAGTACTGTTTAAAGTTTCAGTCATCAATTAATCCCACTCCTACGTATACGAAACTATTCCTGTCTTTGTCTAATCATGTTATTTCGCCAACTTTTTGATCCACCCTCGTAGCTACCACCCTCAAGTACAATTAAATTTGTAGTCAAGCACTTAACGGTGTCTTCCAACTTCTCTCAAGGACTGCTGCCGGAATACACCGTTAGGTGCTTGGCGATAGATTTTCTACTTGAGGGCGGTTGCTAGCCAGGCGGGCATTCGCAAAATGCCCTTCCACCAACCTGATCAACATCTTCGACCACATCATCACCTTCAAACTTTTAGGTGCGATGATGGTGGAAGGCAAAGCTTTAAACAAGTTTGTGATGAACGACAAACGGTTATACGATAACGTACGATAAAGACAGAGATTATCCAATTCGTGACTCCAGTGTCCCTAAACAGTAACAGACATCTCTATGGCTCGTACAATGTAGCATCCGTGCCCAAATAGGGACCTCTCGTAATTGGACTATGCATAAAACATACCATCGATCGTGGATCTGTTCGTTTGTTATGCCGAGTGCTTGTAAATCAAGATCTTGTCTGTCTATATTCATAAAATTCCGTCTTTACCATATCCAATAAGCAGATGTGCGACTCTGAGCTTCACAACATCAAATTTCACAATCTAAAATACACTTCACTCGTGTGACAGTGCGATGAAACGAGTTTTTAATGTATCGTAAGAGTAAACTGATACAATGCAAAGAAGTAGAAAAAAAGTTTTTAATGTACAAAAAATAATATTCTGCATATCCACTATTAAAACAAAACAGAGTGCAAGTCGCGCTCGCACATCGAGGGCTCCGTAACAACTTAGAAGAGATTTCTGTATTTAGGTTTAACCAAATTTTTTTATTTAAACTTTTGATTCGGGATCGTGTTAGGCCGATTTGGTTTTACGCCCAGTTTCATCCCTCAAAGTTAGGCGACCGTACTTAAATTTGTTATGCCAGCATTACACTATAGCCTTTATCTATAAATTGTTACTGAAGTTAAACAAACGATACGTCCGTCCGTACGGTTTTGGGGAACAGGTCTCAGACATTTTTACTGAATTGTATAGAATTCATTGCGAGAAAATGTTCCTGATATACTTAGGTACATTTTAAAACAAGACAATGTTTCTAAATATGATTACAAGCACTATCGCGTGCTGAGCAAAAATCACATTTACAAATTATTTGAGCACAATCCAACGCTAAATCGGAGGACGCGGGTTCAATTCCCGCCTGGAAAAAAAATGTGCTCCAATAATTTATAAGATATCATACAATATTTTTATTTATCTCATAAAATTATGGCAAGGTAATTTGAAATAGGAATCTCTGTATTTTAACATTCGTATTTTCAAAATAAGTTATAGCTGGCCATATACATACTGCACTGCCTAGCATTTACTGAGACTACGCCGCGTCCTCACGTCCACCCGTCTGTTTGTATAGTTAGCAGATCACTAGTTATTCAACTATTTTTGTAATTGAATAAAGATTATTTTAAAACTTTATGCAATTATAAAAATAGTAATATTTTTTACAAATCTAGCGTACATTAAATCCTAGATGAAACAATAATAAAATAAATATTCCGCTTTGCAAGCTAAGTTGCTTATATAATGATTATTTTACAGGTAAGTTGACATTATGGGAAACATTCTAACAAATTGATAATAAAAACAAATGTTGAATAAATTACGGAGCAATTTCTTTTGTTTTTGCTTCATCATAACTTATTATAGCGCGAACATAGAAGTATAACCTAAAATAATAAAACGATTTTAAGCGCGTGTCGGACTTGACATAAGCATAACAAGCTGAACAAAATAAAAAAAAAATATATAAATGACGTTATTGTTATGGTACGGAATCCTCCGTGCTCGAGGTCGACTCACACTTGGCAGAATTTATCTAAACTAATAGAATGGAGAGAAAAGATTTGATTGTTTGCATTGAATAGGCTCTGAAACTACTACCGATTAGGATGAAATTTGGTATGAAAAGAGTTTGAGAAACAGGGAAGGACATAGGATAGTTTTTATCCAACTGCGCAAAATGAGTTTAATGGTTTGCGCGATAACCGATATACCCGCGGGTGGAGCCGCGGCTGGAAAGCTAGTTAGAAATATATTTAGGGGTTGTCAGGTAGATATTTATATTCGTGTACCAACCTCGTTTATTCAAGATGACAATTTTACCATGAAATATATATGCATATCCATAAAACATGAATGCCATCGATACAGAATCCCATTTCATTTCGTCGGTCTCGTAGGTATCTACCACTGAGTTCTGTCTCCCTCCGATCAATGTTCCGATAAAACAATACACAACAATACAACACTAAATTATCCGTACTGATGGATTATGTTGAAACAATGGAATGAGGTTTCACTATCTTATGCAAAAATGAATATTTTTACAGCGTACTGTTGTGTAAACCTATTCAGTTGTCTTAAAAAAAAACTAAAAGACACACATATTTATTATATTTGAAAAATTAAAATGTTGTATATACACGATGACTTACAAGTCACTTTTTAAACTATTGTGACGGAACAAGCCCGAGGCCCAGCTGATGTTAATGATGTGGACTAGCCTCTGCCTATAACAGATGCATTTCATCACAAGTCAAGAATTGATTCGGTGGGATTCGAACCATGGCCCTGCTGCACGGCAGTCCATAGCCAATGCCACTGAGCCATATCTGCTTAAAAAAATTCGCTACTAATTTGGGCAGAGGTTCCTGAGATTGTAGTGACTCCTGGAGTTATCACAATAATTTTGAACAATTAATTTTGGAAGCCACTGTTTATACTACACTTGTAGGTACTTGTTTAAATAAAAGTTTGCAAGTTCACATTTAATCGTTATTTACAAAGGTAAACATTATAAAAACAGATTGCGAAATTTTCGACCGTTTCAATTCTAAGAATTCCTCCACAATCACTCATTATTTACAGTAACAATTAATTACCATTTTAATAACAACAGAACAACTTAACTTTGTGAAAGTAATTATACCGTTTGCCGGTGTTTCATTCGTATTTTGTGGAATTCGGAGAAATTCTGTTGAATTAATCAAAATAATTGAAGATTTGTTTCTGAGTAACTGAGAGATGTTTACTAGGGTTGTGACGGAGGGAAAGGTAGATGCGGAGGTGGAGAGCGTGGCCTCCGCAGAAGCGGATTTTAACGGAGGCTGTAGGAATAAAAATAAGCAATGATTAGTTTATTGATGCATTAAAAGCTATCTTTTGATATTAAAAATCAAGAACGTGCCAATTGTATTTTACAATCTACACCTTTGCCAATTGTATTTTACAATCTGCACTTTGTCAACCTTTAAGCTTTTTTTCAAAAGTTTTTTATTGATTCAGCTCCACTTAATTGACTTGGTACGTGGCACTTAATTGAATATGTGGTACAAGGGTTGTGACGAATATACTCGTAATAGGTACAAGAAATGGTATCGCATTAGGTAATACACGTATCGGTATTAGATTTCAAGTATCAGTCAAATAATAGGCAGCAACGCTCGGTAGACACGGCAATATTTGAAGTAGGTATTTTTTATACCGGCGGTATCTCTTTATTAACAAAATATCATAAACTATGTAAAATAATGCAGATACTATAACGAAGGCGTTAAGGTGACCTAGCTAAGTCCAGCAGCAAGCTAACAGACAGTCCAGATGCTCCAGCCCTCTACCAGTTCTATTATGGTCAAGAACCTTAAAATCGAATCCCACCATTATCGACATTTACCACGTACGGCAACCTAATACATATAACAAATAATAGGTTTGCCAAGATATCGCTCTCAATAATATATTGAGTATTTTGCATAAAAGATTGTGGAAGCTTGAGTCACTCTGAGTGTAACAGCAAAGGCACGAATTTCGTGTTACCAACTGGAACATAGCGTTCGTTCGTGATCGTGATTGATGTGTCAAACGAAATGAATAATCGAATTTTATCATGCAAACATTACACATTATGGTGACCTGAATCACTCTGAATGAAGCCCAATAAATAAATTTTAATTTTTACCATTATTTACTTACTAACGTTTATGTTTCCCAGCACGCCATGCCATCTTATTGATTACATGCAAACAGTTTAGTAGCTTTCAGTTTTGGAAAGCATTTCCTGTCTAAACATTACTAAAATCGATATCTGAACTTTCTGAGGAACGATTCCCACCAACACTTATGGAAATAAACTGTTTTGGAAAGCAAACATCATTATTTGAAACCTAAAATATTAATACTCCGAGATCCGTACCATGGCCATCATGAAGCAGTAATGTTAATATAGCGTTATCTCTTTCGCGCAAATGACTTGATTCAATGCATGCAGCCAGCTCTCTCGTTGAAATGTCAATGCTCAAATGTCAGTTTACTAATGATATTTGGTAGTGCGAACTAAGATTTTAAATGCAAGGTTAAAACAAGACTGAATTAGGAGGTAGTTGTTGGTCCCCTGAGATAAAAGGTACACAGTAAAATAACACAGGCTTTTTGTAAAATACTCTAATAAGCCTTGCTATGCTATTTACGCTCCAGTTAAGTCAGTTAGTCGTGTGCGAGTCATGTTCTAGTAGAGTGATAGATAAACACTAAAGCTACGTTTATGAGAAGGTTAGATAGCGAAAGTAAGATTTTCTACTCACACTTCCACATACATTTGTCTTGAACAGTCCATAGCCAAAGCCACTGAGCCATCATTGCTTCAAGACTCAAGCAATGATGGCTCAGTGGCTTTGGCTATGGACTAACGCGCAGCAGGTCCATGGTTCGAATCCCGCCGCGGGCTTGAGCTTCACCGCATGGAGGAAGGGCATTTTGCGAAAGCCCGCCTGGCTAGCTACCACCCTCAAGTAGAAAATCCGTCGCCAAGCACCTAACGGTGTGTTCCGGCAGCTGTCCTTGAGAGCCAATGAAATTACAGGCACATGAGAATAAACAACTATGTCTCAAATTGACGGGAGCATTGCAATTCGTGATTTGTGAATAAATGCATCTGTTATAGGCAGAGGTTAAGTCCGCTTAACATCAGGTGGGCCTTGAGCTTGTTCCGTCATAATAAAAAAAAACCTTCTCTCCCTACACCATACTAAATTCGAAGACCAGCTATTTGAAAAATAAACACAATATCATACATGTCATGTTGTCACATTTAAAATGTTCCCGCTGCAACTCCGTCCATGGACTTATGAATATAAAGTACTATATACATTCTGTGGCACAGATGTGAAACTAAATAAAATGTCTAGCAAAATTTCTGCACGTTTTCGTTCTTCTTTCTGGCAAAGCCCAGTCATTTTAACACGGTAACTTTTATCCGCGCAGCCTAGTCATCCTCTATCTAGATATGAAATGGAATTGTTTTATCAAATGTTATTTCAACTGCCAAAACGGCGGCCGGCGGCGCAATAGAGCCTCCCTGGGATTATCCAGGGTTTAATCCCCTCCCTGGGCACTCTTTGTCTCGTCGATCGTGCCTATGTAAAGTACATGTCTGTTTACCAGTAAGGGCGATAGACAGTTTACTAATATTGTACATCCTATTCACTGACGAAGGCGCGCCTGTCTACTAAAACATTGATGAGCATTTTGTACGACATGCCTCGTTTGCCTATTCTACGTCTTAATTACTTACTATGTAACAGTTAATATTACTTATTATGTAAATAGTACTTATTATGTAAATGTTTATAGTTACTATATTACATAATTTGAAGCGCTCGTAGCGAAGTTTACTTAGTTGTCCTTAACCGATCAGCAAAGTTAAGCGACGTCGCCCGCGGTCATGAGTTGAATGAGTGACCGCTAGTGATATTACTACTGAGCGTGCACGTGCTTCGGAGGGCACGTTAAGCCGTCGGTCCCGGTTGTTATCTTAAGATGGCATTCGTTATAGCATGGAGGTAGGGCAATTTGCGAATGCCCCTCTGGCTAGCTACCACCCTCAAGTAGAAAATCTGTCGCCAAACACCTAACGGTGTGTTCCGGCAGTTGTCCTTGAGAGCCAGTAATTCTAGGATAGTCTGAACAACATCTTCGACCGCATCATCACTTACCATCTGGTGAGATAGTGATCAAAGGCTAACCTAACAGGCATAAAAAACAAAATAGTACGTACAGTAAAACAATATAATGAAAATATGATCAATTGGGTAGACATCAGTAGTGCAAGTATACTTAAAAATATGGAGGGGCGCGCTTTCGTGACTGGAACGGTCTGTACCAATATCCAAATTCCAGACATAGTCATAGTAAGAGTCTTAGATGATATCACAACCTTTTTGAAATTTCTCTTAGGTGTATTTTTTTAAATATCTAATCAGGTAAAAACAGTCGTTTACAATAATTATTCTTTCACACAATAAGTACTAAAGGACCTATTACTATAATTTGTTACAAATATTAGTATTAATTATAGCGAATACATTAATGACGGACCCAGAAAACATGAGATTTTTTTTCTGTACAATGTTGTTTCTGTGTTTTTTATATAAAACAAACATGTGCATGTATGTATCTATACAATCAATTCGTAGAAAAATTACCTTTATGAACGTACATTTATTAATAAAAATGGTATTTGATATTAAAGTTAAAAACAAGTTCACAATTAGTTTACCATATTTGATTTGAAAATTGACAAAGAATCGTGAAATATATCTATATCATCTTATTTAATGTTTCCTCGTAAACAGCTGTGTTTATAGCTAAGGTAAGTTGTTCTCGACATCGTAGATTTTCTTCCTTGATCATTGATTCCAAAAACCTTCGAATACTTTTATTACGAACTCAAGTCTCTATTCAAATCGAATTCATGTTTGAGAATCGTTCTGGAAATACAAGCTTTACGTAGACTCATTTTCGGTTTTCCTCCTTCCGTATTGCCTATTCTCCTAGAAAATTACTTGTGCGTAGGTAGATGGTCTACTGGCTGATGCTTCGGTTCCAACGTCAAAGGTACAGAATGATAGACGTACAGAAAACGTTTCCATTTATCTTTTTTATACAACCTTTTTTATTTATACACCAGTGTTTTCTTTGTATCCCTTTTTGTCGTTAGTGTCCTGTTTGTCGGGTTTCTGATAGGATTCGTAGATTTTCGTGTGTTGTTTTCTTACGGTCGGTCGCATCCGTGAAAAATATCTTTATTTGTGTAGTGGCTGAAAGCCGGGCTTTGATCGTGGCTTTTGCGGCCGTCTACTTTGATGTTTGTGTTTGTAAAATTTACGAGATTGTTCTCCGTACAGATTTTCTTTCAAAGATTTTTTCGGAAGCGGTCCGGGGTCTAGAACTATGTTTGTTCGATGGCAATAGGTTAGCTCCTTCTTACATACTACCAAAATAATATGAGTGGAATACATGGTAGTTATGATACCACTTTAGGCTCAGTCCAAACGCCTTAGTGCTTTAAAAAACCTGATTAAGTCCGGTGGAGTTGAATTGTAGACAGGAAAATCCATGTCTTCCCCAAAAAAAAAAGGACTGTTTTAGTGTGTCCTTTAAGAAGCTTACACATATGTTAGTTAAAACGTTTTAAAAACAGTAGAATTACCATTATAGGCCGTTTAATAAAATCGGTATTCGTAAACCGTGTTATAAAAAAAAAAACTCATATACTTTGTTGTCGGTGTCGAAGGGTTTTTGATTTCATTACTATCTGTTTAGTTTCTAAATAATTAATAGTTTCAGGCGTTCCCTGGCGGAAGTCCATATTTACAAGATTTACGAAAGAAGATATATAACAATATGTTAGAAAAACATTTAAAAATTTAAAAGTAAATCTAATGACAATTAGGTACGCCTTATTTTCCTGTTAAGCCGACGTGACGTCATAAACGCCACGTAGCCCAACCGAAAGAATAACCAGTGGTTAAGGCACCCGGTACGTATATTCGGGGCATCTGGGTCCTTTTCCCACTAAATGTGATACATTTTATACTCAAAAAAAATTATAGATGTAATTTTTTGTTTCTTTTAGTCAGTGTGTCAAAATCGTAATGTAAGCATTTTTATAAGCTACATAAGTACTATACGTTGCTTTCTAGGTCCTATAATTAAACAAACATGATTTGAAAATTCCGCCCCTGTATGTAGGTATTGTAAAGAAATATTGTAACAATTATAATATTCCTGTATGACATAAATAATTATCCCGAGTTTCATACCCGTTCTTCTCGCAGTGGTTATTTAATCTTTTGATACGTAAGTTTTGTAGTAATTGTCCTTAGGAGTGTCGTAAACGCCAAAATGGAATAAATTGTTGTGATTTGACTTTGATATCAGCTGGAGTTCTTTTGTATGAAATTGTAACCCTTGCGCCCCACGAGATCCACAAGACAGTGAATGATCAGGGACCTGGTGATGGTGGCATTCTAATAATTCTCTCTAGTGGTCCCAAGAGGACTGCCTGTAAATCGGAAACGTCGTCCTAATTCGAACAGAGTTCCGATCGCATTTTATTTGTGAACGTCCGGAAATAGAATTCCCTTACTTAAAGGTGTTCACAGTGAAATTGCCAATTTCGTCACAGAGTATAGTCAGCTTCTTACACGGGAACTGTCGCATGTCGTTTCGACATCCTAATTACAAATTCAGATATCGTAATTAAAAGTTTTCAAGTTTTAAACGACTTCTAGGAATAGGGTTCTCATTAACTGACTTCAAAAAAGGGAGTAGATATTCCATTTAAATTTTATCCACATAGCTTAAGAGTTTTTAAGTTACACTCAAATTACTGAAACAAGTATTTGCCAATATACCTAATATGACATGGTCATTGCAATTCTTGCCGATAGTACAAGAGACAATACTGATCAGTATTGTCTATTGTGGGTGATTGAAACCCAATTTTATAAACAGTAAGAATTAGTAAAAGATAAGGGTGTTTTTTTATCAAAACCGGAACCGACTTCATCACTCAAATGTATGAATTAAAATAAGGAAGTCGGATCATGAAAATGGGAGCTCAGAGTCATTTGAAATTTAAATTTGGTTGCCGCCAACTTCAACAAGTTAATAATAATAATAATAATAATTTTATTTCCAAAAGATTTACACAGTACAAACTAAATAATTTATGACAGGTTTATGTTGCGATTAATTAGGATAACAGTGGGCAAACTAGGCAGAGCCTGTGTCTTGGGTACCCTTATTTACAGTTTACATTTAAACAATTAATGTCTTGCGCAAAACTGTACTTACATTTTCATAGCATAGCATTTCATAGTTATTTCTTCTTTTCAGTGTTAGAAGTTGGTTCGCCACAATTCACCACATTCAATGTTTTAAACTATCTATCTTTTTTGAAGACTGCGCAATGGAAGTGTACAATCTAGTATATTTTCGTTCTACCGCCAAACAAGGAGAACCTCGGCAAAAAGATGCCGTTTTATAATCGAAATTCCAAAGTAACGCACATAGTACTTTGCTTCAACATTTATTGTGGGAACCGCGAAGGAACTCTCTGAGTTACTTAGCTACTTTCTTCTGGAAAATACAACCCGGGAGTTTTCAAACCCAATATAAAAAGCTCCTTTCTGAGCTATGCTTTACTAAGAGTGGTTCACCGAAGACAGCGTTGCTTAATATGAGATAAACAGGGCTCAAATGTGAATAATTAGTTGGCAGGTACGGCAATCGCGAAAGAAGTCGCAGGTACACAGCTAGTTTATAAATATAATAATTAATTTTATTTTCCGCGAAATGTTTAGCATAAATCCAAAGCTTTAAATGCACATCACATGGTTATTGTGGTACAATTTCCCCAGCCCCTTAGACAAAAACATGTCGGCACGTGTACCCACATTGTTTGGTTAAAATTCGTTAGGAAATCCATTGTTGAAAACAGTTCAATTTTAACAATGAGCCAACGTACGCTTGTTGTTGACGTTGGTGTGTTTTGGACAAAAGGCATTATTCTTGCCTGAGTAGGCTCGCGTTTGATGTAAATTGAAAACTTAGATTTTCAGTGAAATATATCCAGATCCAATGTTCTCGGTTCAGGAAGTTTGATTTGTCTCGTGTTCTAGGGATCTTGAATATTTCAAATTCTATATAGGTTTAGATATCTTAAATATGCTCAAAAGTTTGGCTTCCTATGCGACGGTTACTTTGATGTAAGCATCAGCATTAAGCACAGAACTAGACTTGACCTAGAGCCAGATATTTAACCTTTTTTTTATATAGCTGATAGACCCTTTAACCTCTATCTCATCTGATGGTAAGTGATATTGTGATCGAAGATGTTGTGCTGGCTAACCTATAATTACTGGCTCTCAAAGACAGCTGCCGGAACACACCGACTTGCTTGGCGACAGATTTTCTACTTGAGAGTGGCAGCTAGTCAGGCATCACATATACTATAAGCTCATAATAACCACATAAGCTTATACTAGTAGCGGGAGAATTAGGCAACATGATGATGAGATGTCATGTTTTAAAGCCTTAATACATTTGTGTTGAGGTAGGGCCTATTTGACTCAATGCTGCTCTTAACTTTTTTTTTATTTGATAGATGATAGCCGTGTTGTCCCATTAAAATTTCATCAAAATCGGCCTAGCACAAGGAAAAAAGAGCCAAGAGGATCGCTACGCTTAGCGAGGATAATGAAGCGATTTTATTAGTAGAGTTCTTCCTTTTACACTGCTCAATTTCCTCGCACATTTCTGTTGAATACGCACCCCATGTAGGTAGAGAACCCTAAGGAGACGTTGATACGTGTGCGTTGTCATACCGAGCACATGTTTAGTTAATGATTCCAAGGAACCCATTGTCAGCACCCCATTCTGCTGGCAACAATGACTTCCATTTAAACCCAGTGTGCGTTACAAAAAGCGTGCTAATATGTCTTAGCATTCGTGTCTGCTGTGTAATTCGGTACGGTTTCAGAGCAACAAACTGGAGACAATAAAGTTGTAGTAAGTATCAATACATATCCAGTCCTTTGCCTGAATAATGAATGAAAACTATTTTTGTATATGTAATGTAGATACAAAATTAATTGATTAAGGCGTATACTTAGCGAAAATCCTTAATGAATAAAAAATATTTAAATACATCATTAAAATGAGATCTTGAATCCTGCGCTCGAAGAGTCAAGTGCTACTGAAGATGCTTCGTATTGCCTAAATTAGAAACGCGTCGAAATATGTTCCGGCTAGCCTATTCCCTACGTAGTGTTTCTACCGCCACGTCCGCTTAACAGAGAGGCGAACTAAACACATATATTAATATAAGTACATAATCTTTTCTATAAATATATTAGAAATATATTTTACAGTACACGACAATACAACCATTAAAGAGGTTCATTGCTTGGGTTCGTTATTGTTCCTATTGCTCGTACAATGTATTATGTTCGCAACGTACAAGTGTTCTCGATATTTCGCGTTTCAAATTGATCGTATATACGCATTGCCAATCTTTATTGCAGGCTTGCCAGCTTTACGGCTGCTTTGACTGGATGTAAAGTTTGGACTGCATATAAGACACTCGACGATTTTAAGAAGTATCTAGTTACAAAGTGGAATGCGATAGGTTTGAAAAACGCTGATAGTATATTGGTTTACAAAGCTGGAGCCTTAAGAACAGCACTTGTTTTTTTTATGAGGTTGTGACGGAACCCCCACGCATCATAAATGTAAGACCTTGTGACGAGATGCACTACAAAAGAACTGCACTGCGCCTATCACTGAGACCTTACGTCCCGTGAGATATGTCTCATGTGCCCGTAATTTCATAATTACTTGCTCTCAAGGACTGCTGCCGTAACAGCTAACCAGGCAATTCCAAAATGCCCATCCATTTCACCGTGCGATGAAGCTCAAGCTGGCGGTAGGATCGAATCATGAACTTGCGGCACAGCAGTCCATAGCTATTACCGATCGGATATCAGTAAAAAAATATAAGTATCATCTCTATCAGACTCTAGGTCCTGTAAGAAACATTGTCATATCCGGCTGTCCGTGACCTATAATTATATGTAGACGTCAAAAACATTTATTCAAATCAAACTGTAAGCGACTGGATGCTTTTCGAAAAAATTGCTTGAAAGAATGAAGGAACTCGCGTTGCAGTGGATTCGTCATCGGTATTTTCCAATCATGAGCGAAAGTACTACCATAGATTCGCGTGATAGTTGGTAAGACATTAATGAGTGCGGTTGCGTGCCGGGAGTCACGTGACGGTGACGGCGGGTACCGGTCCGGCTCCGGGCCGGAGCGGTGACGCAACGGACGGACGCGCCGACCGCCGACACACTTGCAACTACTCGCTCCGATGTCGGTATCGAGGATATGTATATCCTCAGACCAGCATGCTGTTGAGTGTTCTGTACACCTTTCTTATACCTTACTGCCCAAAGTTGAAGTTCTTTATCCGTCCAGTACGATTCGTTCTGTAAGAAAAGTCTTCTCAAGAAGATGGCAATGGGATTTAGAATTTGATTACATACAAATATCATTTAGTTTGGGTTAAGACCTATCTGAAACCTTCATTATGTCTTCCTTTGCATCTAGAATTATGATGATGTCCTAAAGGTCTACTTTTGACGCACCGGCGTCTCTCTGTCTGACTCTACATGTCTGCGGAACGTCCGCGTCTCAGACACGTATCGCGTCCCGCCCGGCCTGCTTTGAAGTTATAAATACGCGCGTCTAATGCGCGAACTCGTGAACTGTGTTCCCCGTAGGGCTGTCTTCAAGCGAAGACAACGAAAGCTAAGAAAGGGGTCTACATTGTCTATTTCTAAAACATACTCGTGATTTCTCGTTGCAAACGTGGCGGCCTGCTTTGAAGCTATATATAAACAAGCGCGCTTAATGCGAAAACTCGTGATGGTCGCTGTAGGGCTGCCTGTACACGGTTATTGGTGTAAGTGATATGTTAAAAAACACTCTCAAGTCGCATTACTTAAAAATGCGCTATAGAATGTATTAAATATATTGGATTGCGTACCAGCCAATATTTTTCTATACGTGTAGATTTCAATTTACGCGGCACGATGCCTCCTTGCATCGGTAGACTGTTTATTCAGAAATCTGATCCATGGTTTTTCTCTCTAGTGGTCTACCTTATATTCTTATCTAAGCAGAATAAGATGTTTGACTCTTTTAATTCTAAATTCGAGTATTACTGAACGTTGTTATTTTGTAATAATATCTGCAAGCGCCAACCCTATCTTGCCCTGCAACGAATGCAGTCCATTAATAAAAGTGAAGTTGCTACATGTGCTTCTAACCGGCGCAAACTGGTCACTATAAACACTGTGAACTGGAATTCTAAGGCTGGACGCACACTATGCAGAATATGTCCTTAATAATATAAGGAACTTTAGAGTGGCGTTTAGTTTTTTCCACGTTCTGTTTCAAATTGTAAACACCATATTCATAATCATCACAGCACAGCCTTCCATAGCTGCTATTAAGCTTCATGTGTAGAACGCCTTGAATTAATGATTGCCATAACCTTGATGCTTTTCAGGCGTCTTGGAGTTCCGTTGTCTCTATTACCTACTATATACAAGTGTTGTGCTGCCTCTGAACAGAAAAGTGCTTGGACCCTATTGAACTAACCTGTTGTGCTAGAGCTGTAGCTATCCCCAGCAGCAAACTCGTAGATGATTGCCTCGACGACGATCTCTCCGATCAGCTCGACCTTATGGAACTGCGTAGAGATGTTGGATCACTCTGCTCTTTTACTGTATCTATCAAGTAAAGTGTTCCGAGGAACTGTTCGGCATCTGAATTTCGCCATCGGACGCCCAGACAGAGCATGATGATTCATCAATTTCATGTCGACATCTGGAAGTCCACAACCGTGCGATTCTTACTCGTACTGCCACAGTGTGCAAGCTGCCATGTGAAGTAATCCCAAAACGATATGTACTACTTAGGAGCCTTCAAGAAGAGAAGCTATTCTCTCCTCAAAGGTTGGCAACGCATCCTTGAGCTCTCTGGTGTTGCGGATGTCCGTGGCCGACGGTGATTACTTACCACCAGATGAGCTGCTACCACATTAACCCTCCTAGCCCATAAAAAGACTCCATTATCACGCTGCAAGTGCCCACAGACATGGCGCTATTCATTCTCTCGAAATTCTATTCATATATAACATTTCATCGCTTCTGTTCATGGACACAGCCGTATAATATTGAATGACTGATACATTATTTATTTACATAATAATATGTCTGTTTTTGTTTACACGCGTCAGTTTTCGGGACCACAATGGCTTGTGTCATCGTCGGCTTGACATTTGACATGGCGTGTTATGTTCTGTTATTTATAAAGCTTGGAGATAGGAAGTAAGAACTGGATAGGGCGGGTTTTGGTAGTTCATATGAGAACATATTATTGTGTAGGTTCTAAAAGGCTTGAGTTATGACATGGTTTCCCATTCATCGGATAAAAATTATCAGACCCAATAAAATATTAACTATCCAAAACATTTCTTTTTAACAGATAACACCTTTGTTTTTATATTATCTATATATATATATTACAAAATTACGAGAGGAAAAATTATAGACATGTGCGGGATTGTAATTTTTCTTGTTGTAATGTTGCAATGTAATCTGCGGAGCATGCGTTATTTCAAAAATAAAAATATTTAAATTATCTATATAAATTAATTGTTTTAGATACAAACTATCCGATAATTGAAAAACCGGGCCTAAGTATTAACTTATGAGCAAAAGATAAAGATAGGTAAATTATTCCGACTACCCATATTATGGATACACTCTTGCATTTGCCATTGTTTGCCTGCATCCGAAGGAGGGAGGTCGTCTAGTTGTATGCCTTACGTGCCGACCACACGCAACGCTTTACCTACAAGTAAACCGTTACAGTTCAGATAACACAAGTAAACAACAAGCTACCGTTTTAAAGTCCTCACGTAGGACTTTAAAACGATAGCTTGTGCAAGCCATGGATTGGGACTGCACAGTCCTGGGATGCGCGGTTTTACTCGCACTCGTGAACCCGCGCGGGCGTTCGAACCACGCTTCAGTCCAGTGAAATTATTGTACAGAGAACAAGTTAGATTCAAAAAAATTATATATGTAATTTAAATATTTGCGAAACGAAAACCTTAGGTTATTCTAATTGAATGTGCAATTTCGAAAAGGGCACATGTCGCATATTTTGCCTAATAGGTTTTTTTGTATTAATGTGATGTAAATGCTTGCCTACACCCATTATGATCGAAAAGAGCACATCTCTATTATTCATTCTACTATCAACGTCATGGTCTGTAGAGAAACAATTTCGAAAAGGTCACAACTCCCAGAGATGTGCCCTTTTCGAACTTATTGAATTAAAAATACGACCGGTAAACCAAAATATGTCTGTCTCTTTCGTTAGTATGAATGATGTAATACAAGCAAATACTACATCAGTCATTGTGTTGCGGTTTTAGGATTATCTTTTGATTATATGCAAAATTTACCTTTACCTACTCTGCCTGTACAAGAAATTTTTACTACAGACAACTTTGGGTCTACGAATTTTGTATACACAATATGAAGACTGGCAAAGGAACATTTTACTCGTATCATGAAGGGCAAGCATTAAAAGGTCCCAACGAAGTGTCGTCTTTCCTAAATCATTACATGAATATGTACGTTACAGATACGATAACTGATCTTCATCTTTTTTGTGACGGTTGCCCCGGACAGAACAAGAATAATACGGTGATTCGATTTTTAATGGCATTGTCTGTAGAAAAAAATATGATGATCCATATATATTTTCCAGTACAAGGTCACTCTTTTAATGATTGCGACAGAAATTTTGCTGTTGTCAAAAGGAAAATTAGTCGTGAAGACCGTGTATTTACCCACCAACAATATATTGATCTTATAGTACAATCCAGCAACACGGAGAAATTTAACGTTGAAAAAGTCAATACAGAAGACATTATAGATTTCAAGAAATGGACTCAAATAAATTTTAAAGCTAAACCTTTATCAGTGAGAAGTTATGGAAAAGATGTACCTAAAAATCAAAAAGTTACTTTTCAAGTATCGACTTATTACGAGTTTGTTTTTGACCCAAGAAAACCTGGTGAAGTAATCGCAAAAAACTATATAGATAGTGACATTTCTCAAGAAATATACATTCTTTCAAAAGTAAAAGGTACTTGTAGTAACTTGCCTAGCCAAGCAAATTCAGCATATAGTGGTAAAGTACCTATTAATCATTTAAAAATTGCAGACATTTCAAAGGTGAAACAATACATACCGGCTGAATTTACAGATTTTTATGAAGAAATTTTACAATGGCCTACAACTACTGAAAGAGAGCCTGCAGAAGAAGAATTTTAATAAAAGTGTGTTACTCATGTTTAAATTTAGTAATATGTTTGATTTTAGATGCCTAAAATAAAAGTTACACAAATTTCTAATATATTTTTGTTTAATTTATTGTACTCAATTACTGTAAATTTCGAAAAGGGCACATCTCACAAATATAAAATATCTAATAACACATTTATATTAATTTTAAAATAAATCATTTTAGTAATTTTCGAATGCATATTAACACCAAAATGTAACTCGATAGCTACTTTTAGAAATAATTCAATGGCTTGGAGAATAATTAGTCTTTTTCAATTCCTGAACATTTTAAATTTACAGATATGTGCCCTTTTCGAAATTGCATATTCAATTAAACTAGGGATTATAGGAGTGGTAATATCATTCAATGCATTGAAATATTTTACTCCTTGCCAGCATGTCAATGAAGCCAGTGAAAAGGTACGTAGACTGAGGCTTGCAACTTTTCAACGGTTTGCATGCGAGCTTACTTGTACGGCGTGGCCGGCTGTGTGAAAAAACGATACAAGGTAGCACTTGCAGTCTAAACGGAATACGGTATCTTGTGCAGACAATACGTTGCGGGTAGAAGGAGCATGACCTCGAAGATTCGGTGAAACATGCCGCCACAAACTTTAGTAATTTTCGACTCCTTAGCGGAAACTATTTTTTCCTTTGAAAAAAAGTTATCTCGGATTACCGGATTATATATATGTCATCCGGTAAAAGTGGTATAAGTTGGCGGTCCGGTGAATACGGAGGATGTTATTTTTGGGCAGTATGAGGATGAGATTTGCCAAGGAGTGTTTGAGTAGTGAAGTTCAGTTGACCAATGCGGTGGTTTTTCTGCCAGTTTTGCCATGGTCATGTGAAGTTATAGACTGAACACAGCGATAAATTCTGCACCAGGACTTGAGATATAGGAATTTGATAAATGGAACACGAAAATTCTCTAGACGCAAAGAAATCTATGCGTAGGACATTGTGCTGGAACCATGCTAAGTTTCGGCCATCGCGTTGTTTGACAAGAATCTGTCTCTCCATCATACGTATTAAAGGTATACAAAATCCCTTCATTATTATGTCCATTTATCAATGCAAGAAAAACTTCATTTATCGCGCACTTATCGCTGCAGATTTACGGCACTCACTTGTGTACATATTTCTATTTGCTGATCTTTGTGGGTATATTGACGTAAAAGTATGCTGTTAAATATTGAATGCTTGGTAATTCATCGGCTTTGTTCAACATTGAGCATAGTTTTTACAGTTCCGTACAAGAATATGGGACCCTTTTACTTAGCGTGCGCTATACATCCGTCCGCGGCTTTCTGGTAGAAAAACGGTTTAATTTTTTTAAAGAATAATTTTCACACAGTCTTTTATAATGGTGGATTGCATTATTCATATTCTTTATTTGCATGCCAAAATGTAGCTTAGATGGTAAATGTTGAGACTAGTATCAATAATGGAGCCTGTCGGGCACAACAAAATATACGAGAGAGGTGGGCAGGTTGTTTTTCACATAGAGTAAGAAGGCTTATTACAAAAAACCTTTTATGTAATCTATACTTATAATAATCTTCAATATTATTATAACTTTAAATTGTTAAAAATCATTTAAGATTCTTTAGATACATACAATCTTTGGTTTAGTTTTTTAGTGAGTCAGGTAGTTTATTAAAATGTTTTAAGTAAATTACAAAAGCACTAAGTGAAAGAGGCGTACCATTAGCATGTTATTATGCCTATGGGTTCGCTTAGGATGTGTCTTGACCGCTATGCAAAAAGCCTAGGATATTTTTTAATGAATTTGCAGATTGTAAGATGTAGGATCCAGTGCAGAGTAAGTATTTTATACTTTTATAAAAAAGGGTTTGCAAATATCAGTCTGCTCTATATTCGCAAGATATTATTTTGTACAGTGAAACGTGTTGGTATTACATTAAAATATGTAACTATTATTATCATTAGGTTTAACATTTTTCTGGGTCATAAGTCCTCACAAAAGAAAGATTTTTTTTCATGTTTTTTGTATGTGTTATATCGTAAAAACGGTAATATATACAAGCTTCAGTCTTGTTGTAGTGATAATAGTATAAACTCTGTACTAAAACAACAAAATATATAAAAAAAAAACAAGGTAATGGGGGTACCTACTCGAACTCAAGCAAAACAAAACGCAATCTAATAAAAAAAATATACGAGTATATATTGTGGTATCGAACACCAGGTATGCGAGACCGACTTGCAGTTAGTTACTCGGCTTTATTAAGGGCCTGTTTCAGAATGTTCGAGTAAGTTCCGGATATGCTATCCAGAACATATTTAATAAATAAAACACTATCTTTGCGTTTCACAGTTATCGATTTAGCCTATCCATCGGTTAAAGCTTGAAACGTGCTGCATGTTAACTGTCATTTTTATCATTCAGTTATTTTATGTTCTGGGTAGTATAACCAGAACTTACTCGAACATTCTGAAACAGGACCTACGGCAATGATAAGACTACATACATACGTTGACTTTCCAATATAGTCAAATTCGGAAGAGCTTTTCCAGCTGATCGTACATTGGGTTATCCCTAGACTAGGCGTGCTCGGTCGGATGTCTAGCGAGCGGCGACGCGACTCCGGCCTCGACCCGCCATGCGCCAGTGAAAGTGACCAGCTGACCGACTCCAGCCTCCGAGAGGTTATTAGTTGCCCCATTACAGTTAAACGTTGTCAAGGTCAACAGTTCATTTGTTGTCTTCTTACATAAAACGTCTCCGTTATCAATATGCTTTTTTTATGTTCACCAATGGCGAAACGAGTTTAGGATAGTGACCCGAGCGATGTTTAGGTACTGCGTGCTCATACCGTTCTGAACTATGATTGTCTTCGCCACTCGAGAATTATATAAATATTGTAA
The DNA here is from genome assembly GCA_963890685.1 of Plagodis pulveraria. Taxonomy (NCBI): domain Eukaryota; kingdom Metazoa; phylum Arthropoda; class Insecta; order Lepidoptera; family Geometridae; genus Plagodis; species Plagodis pulveraria. The sequence continues at coordinate 1,728,275 of OY982971.1, forward strand.
TCATTTTATAGTAAGTACACATAAGTTACAAAAATAATGGCCCCGAGTTTCTTGCCTTTTCTCTTCTCGCAGTGGCTCTATACCTTTATGCTGAACGCGGCAGTGGAATATTTTTATGGTGAAATTGTAATTGACCTTCATAAGAGCGTCGTCGACTCCTAAATTGAATCTATGATTTTGATTTAGTTTCAATATGTACATTAGTACATCATCAGTTAATATGCTGAGGTGGTGGCCAAAGGCTAACTTATCAGTAATAACCATACCATTATGATACCTGTTCAGAGGTCTCTCTTTGTGTAGAAGATATGTGTAGCTCGTACATCTCGTCACACCCTGAAGAAGGCAGAGGCATCTAAACACCCACATTTCGTGACACATGTTTTGGTGCCATATAATAGGGTCATTGCCATCAACTGGACACAGTTCTGTAATACCACATTTAATGGTCAACTGCCTTAAAACTTGCCCTACTTGTGCATCGAGCCCAGGGCCTGGAGATTAGAAAGCGGTGCTTATACACGTTCATCAAGGAGGTCTTCCTGCCTACAGGAAACGGACGTAGCGTTATGTTATATTATAGATAGTGTTGTATAGTAGTTTGTGTGTACATTCCAGGTGCGGACATGTCGTTCCAAGGCGAGTACGCGGCGCAGGTGCTGGGGCTGACGGGCGAGGGCGCGGCCGCAGCGCCGGACCCCGCCCCGCCCTCCCCGCGCCCCCCCACTCTCTACCCGCTCGACGCGCCCAAGCCGCCCACGCCGCTCTACCCCAAAGACGACAAGACGAATAACCATATCAACAAATTCAATAATGTGAGTATCTTACCTGACAAAATAACTTCTAGCAGGCAGCGTAAGGAACGCTGCGTAGGGGCATATACTTAAGTTTGATACTGCCCCATCGCACCCCGCTCTCACCCCCCTCTATCCAAGGACGAAAAGGCGAATAAACTCCTTAACAAGTGCAACATTGCAGTAAGTATTGAAGCGCTCGTTCCGAAGTTTGCTTAGCCGTTCTTAACCGATCAGCAAAGTTAAGTAACGTCCGCCGCGGTCATGAGTTGTATGTGTGACCGCTAGTGACATTACTACTGAGCGCTTCCGTTTTTCTTCCGCTTCGGTGGGCATGTTAAGCCGTCGGTCACGGTTGTCGTCTTAGGATGACAGTCGTTATAGCGTGGTGGTAGGGCATTTTGCGAATGTCCATCTAGCTAGCTACCACCCTCAAGTAGAAAATCTGTCGCCAAGCACCTAACGGTGTGTTCCGGCAGCTGTCCTTGAGAACCAGTAAATCTAGGTTAGTCTGAATAACATCTTTGACCACATCATCACTTACCATCAGGTGAGATAGTGGTCAAAGCATAACCTATCAAGAACAAAAAAAAAAGTTAGAATTGTAATTATCTACTTCTTATATGTCGCTCTAATGTTCTTGCCATGGAAACTGAAGGTTTCCTCTTATAGGTTCACTCGAGTGTTTACTCGCCCGATGATTAGGAATAAAAGAAATATGATAATGTGTTGCCAGGTATAAGATTACCAAAAATTCATAAATTGTCCTTAGGAACCGTGTCCCCGCGAGGTGCCGGGTTAGAATTGCACCTCCCCATATCATCCCGCAGGTGTCGTAAAAGGCGACTTAGGGAAAAAATACTGGAAGGTGAGCAGCAGCACCTTCTAAAGAACTGCCATCTTACACTGCGATCCCCAATACGCCTGCAAAGCGTGGGGCAAATATTGCAAATACCCCCTTTATAGGGGAGGCTGTGTTCAACAGTGGACGAGTCGGCTGTTACAGTATAGTACAACCGTGTACGATTTTAATATAAAAATTCCTAAACATATTGTGTGTCTCTGTGCTCCCAGAGGGAAAACACATATTCATTTTAAAAAACGTACTAGCCAGTTCTTCCATATATAGACGACAACGACGCTTAGAAATAATAATAAAATAATTTATTTCGAACATAAAATCCATGGCAGTGTATGTAAATATGTATAAAAACTAAGTTAGTAAACTATAACTAAACTTAAGTATTAAGGGTAGGATTAAATAATGTATATTTAATCCTACCCGTGACTACGCCAAACACACTGCTTTTGGATTGGGCAGTCTAGTCTAGTAATAATTTATAAAAATACTGTTGGCTCTACCACGCAGTTGATGGAACATTGAGGCAATTTTTTTTTCTTATGATTGCAAGTTTAATGTAAAGAAATGTAGTGGCAATTATAGTTTACTTTTGTAAAGTTTTTTGTAAGGCATTTTGAAAGAATAGTTGCAGAGTACCTCGCCGGGTCGTCATGCAGTGGCTCTATACCCGTTTTTCACTGAACTATAGAATAAAGGCTGAACGCGAAAGCACAATGAAGATCATTTTAAAATCTATAAGTTGACCTCCATATAAGCGTCGTATTCGTCAGAATTAAATAACGTTGGCTTTTGTTCGTCTGACACTTATATTTTATTCGTATTTTCATCATTTAAAGTATAAAACTATTTCGGTAATTACTGAGGCACGAAATAAATATAGGCTTACTTTACAGGAACATAAAAACGAATCAGATGTGCATTGCGGAACCCTCCTCCACGCGAGTCTGACTTCTGAATTGTTATATTTTTATTACCGAGTATTGTTTGAAAATTATGATACGGTTGAAAATCGTAGCAGGTTAAAAAATATTGAATTGGTTCTCTAGGACAGCCTCCGGAACACACTACGCTTTTAGGGCCACGTTTTATAAAGCTACAAGTTCCATTAATATTACATGTGTAAACAGCAACACTTGCAATATTTTGCCCGAATGTGATCATGTTAATCATAAGTGTTTCATAAACCTTCAAGTAATGAGTTGAATGCACTGAAATACAAAGTATGGTGTATGTTTACCGCCAGATTATACACCATTCGGCTAAGTATCTGACATTTAATTATATGTCCGATAACTAATTGGCGGTTATGTGATGTATTTAAAATATTAAATACGTCACAAAATGTATTTTCGTCATAATATTATATAAAATTATTTCTGAGAATGCATTAATTATGTAGGTTATGTTTTACCTAACATTACAACATCTCACAGAAATGAAAATTGTATTTGTTCATATTGTTGACTCAGTATGGATGCATACAAACGTTAAACAGTATCGCAACATCACATTTACGCAAGTAATACACGTATTTTTTAATGATCTCCGTAATTTCATATCGTTATCGAACGCAATCAAATTATTATAACATAGCATTTACTAGCGGTAAACCTCTTTGTGAACTAGGTCGCCCGGGGATGTACTGCCACCATACCTATTTCTACCGCCAAACTGTAACCTTCGCATTACTAAGTTTCGGTTTGAAGGGCGTGGGCAGGCCTGGCTCACTCCGCACTAGGTGAATATAAATATTAGGTACTCCTTGCTTTGCGAGCTGAAGTGCACTTTATTCCGTCGAAGCTAGAGTCGCTTGTTTATTGGAATTGCTTTGCGGAGTGATCCTTCTGGTCCTTGTTATTCAGTGGTATGGATGCTGTTCTAGCCCGGCACCCCAAGGAGAATTGATGTGTATAAATTAACATAATCACATATGAGTAATTTTCCTTATATTATTGTTCCTATTATGTAGTTTATAATACCTAACACCATAAAACCTCTTTTTTTATGTTATTGTGACGGAACAAACACGTGGCCCACTTGATGTTAAGCGGTATCCACTGCCTATAACTGATGCATTTCATCACAAGTGACGAACTGCACTGCGTCCGTCACCCTGAGACATACAGTTGTTGAGTCTAATGTGCCTGTAATTTTACTGGCTCTCAAGGACAACTGCCGGAACACACCGTTAGGTGCTTGGCGACAGATTTTCTACTTGAGGGTGGTCGCTAGCCAGGCGGCCATTCTCAAAATGCCCTTCCACCATGCGGTGAAGCTGAAGTCCGCGGCGGGATTCGAACCATGGACCTGCTGCGCGGCAGTCCATAGCCTATGCTACTGAGCTATCACGGCTTCAAAAAAATTCGATTACAGATGAGTAACTTTTATTCTAATTAATATTAAATGTAAGTCACAATTTGTGCCACAGCAACTTACTGTATATATGTGTACTGTAACAGTGTTAAATTGAATTTAGTTCAACATGTCCAGACGCTAAGTTGTTTCGAACGCGTTGTTGGTTCAGCTGATGGGCAGTACACGTACCTACCTGTATTGTATACGTATATACCTATAAAATTACGTCACATAATTGATTACGTACCGTTAGCAGTGGTTGGTGTGAATTGATGAGGCTAGGTAGAGGCTTCGAAGTTTCAGTAGTAGGATTCGTCTAGACTCCCAAATCGGTGCACCCAATGACCCAATGGACTTGTTTTGCATAGGCGTCGTCGATTCCTTCATAAATACTTTCTATCGCCAAGCACTTAACGGTGTGTTCTGTCAGCTGCCGTTTTGAGAGCTAGTAATTCATGGTTAAGCCTGTTAACACCTTCTACCACATCATCACTTACAATCAGGTGAGATTGTGGTCCAATGCTTACCTATCAGCAATAAAACATTAACCTATAACAAGTAAGCGAGTATGTACTGAGCGAGGAGCTATGTTTTTAATAGGATTGAATAACATGAAATAAGCTAGGAATAGACATGTGAAGTAGTAGTGAAGTGTAACTCTCATACAGTTACCGCATTGATTTCGGACTCTACAAGTTCACAACTAACTAAACACGCACAATCTTCCGAATTCAGTTGCATTGGTTAATTGATTTAGTGTTCGGAAACGATCACATCAATAATGTAATGTTGTTGCGCCGCACGGTACACTTTTTGAACTACGCCGGCCGCGGTAAGGTTTGCGTTCTGCTGTTTGTGAGCTTGGCTTACATTTCTTTAGGTTAATCTTTGACCACTATCTCACCTTATGGTAAGTGATGATGTGGTCGAAGATTTTGTTCAGGCTAACCTAGAATTACTGGCTTTCAAGGACAGCTGCCGGATCATACGGTTAGGTGCTTGGCGACAAATTTTCTACATGAGGGTGGTAGCTAGCCAGGCGGGCATTCGCAAAATACCCTACCACCATGCTACAACGACTGCCATCCAAAGACGACAACCGGGACCGACGGCTTTACGTGCCCTTCGAAGCACGGAAGCGCGAAAGCAGTAGTAATGTCACTAGCGGTCACCCATCCAAGTCATGACCGGGGCATACGTTGCTTAACTTTGCTAATCTGTTAAGAACAGCTAAGCAAATTGCGCTACGAGCGCTTCAATAATTATAAAATGACTTACGCGGTTCACACTGATATGAAGCACTGATGGACCAGCGGTGATTACTATGAACTGTGACACAGTTGTTTGTGGTTCCAATCCTTTTGTTCTAGCTTCACTGAATGTCGGTAAGGCGTTATACCATTTATGCGTTGGCTAGCTTCAATGTATACTGTATTCAAATAGCAAGTCAATAGTCAGGCACCTTACAGTGTGTTCCCGCAGCTGTAGGTACTTGAGAGGCAGTTTCCATTCTAGGCTATAACATCTTATAGCTGTTACTAGGACTCATAATATTACATGGAATTTTTCTGTATTTGATATTTCGGTTGACAAGCGCAATCGCAATGATGAGATAAAACTGGTAAGCAGGTGACAGCTGTTTAAATGCACTCAATCCATTCTCCTATATGTCAAGACTGACAAATCTAGATGAAATTTAAAATTTACAATAATAATTTAAATACATCGCAAAAGAATGGATCCAGTCTTTATTAACATAGGTAAAGGAACTTATCATCTCGAGAGGGAATCGAACCCGCATTCCCCGGTTTTACGCTTCAGGTGCCTTAACTACTGGGCTCAAGAATGAATGTCTGAGCCGAAATGTTGTCTAAAAATTTTTTAAAAAGTTTATATCAGCTTGTCAACTCTAGGGCGGAAGGCCTCCTTCGGTACTTATGTATGAATTACTTGCAGAATTGTAAGGTATTGAAAAAATGTGGTTTAGAGGATTTGCTGTTAAAGACATTTCCTGTAGTAGTACATAGCTTGGAACTGGACCCGGTTAGTGGTAATGGGCCCGCCCCCTATGGGATCTTTGTCGAAGATATAATAATAAGCGTGATAATATGTTCCCTTCAATGTTTTTTTGTATTGTTACTGAATATTTCTTCTTCCATTTTCTGAATTCTTCTGAATATCAAAAACGATAATTTTTGATGGATCTTGGGCAAGAATATATTAATCTTAATATTGTTATGTTTTCAATAACGCCTGATTACATGACAAAATTACAAATATACGATAGAATTTTTATTACCGCACATGACTTAAATTTTTTCTCTTGTTGCATAAACCACGTTGTTCTCTCTTGTGAGCAACGAAGGATAAAAGAGAGATAAAAAAAATCTATTACTGATATTTGGTTTGACCATAATCTCGTCTGATGGTAAGTGATGATATGGTCGTAGATGTCCAGCATGAATTTCCGTCTTACAACGTCAACGACGAATCTATTTATAATCAAAAAATCGAATTATACTTTGTATATGTTTCAGAATCGGTTTCCAAGCGGCGGCGTGGAGGAGGAAGGCGTGCTGGACCTGCGCGCGCGGGACCCCTCCGTCATCTCCGTCGGGTCGCAGCACTCGGGCGCCTCCGAGTCCGCCGGGTACCTCGACGCCGTCAGGTAACTGATCAGCTTCACCATATTATAACCTGTACTTTCAACTTACGCGAACTCAATTTGGTACACCATTATAACACTCGTTTTGACGATATTATGGGTACTATGACACAGGATGTTTTAACGTTGGCAATAATCTAGCTGTTACAGAAGTTTTTATACAGAATTTATAGTATGGGCATGATATTTATACGTTAGTAAACCCGTCAGTGACATCATTAGCATATTCTGATCACAAATGGAACTTATTGTTTTGGATCTTGGCACGGGTGCTTGCTCCACCACTTTGCTCCATATAATTGAACTCCATGTGAGGTACCTTTCCACGTATCTATAGGGTCGCAATATTATGGGGCCTCTGAGAGTCTACAGCTTACCTTGATGAAGTCAAGTAACTGATCATAATCAGCATATTCTCGTCTTTGATGGATCTTGGGCAAGGATATATAATCCTGTTGCAGGAACCTCGTTTCTCTCTCTTGTGAGCAACGAAAGACAAAGGTAAGTCTTTGACCACAATCTGACGGTAAGTGATGATGTGGTCGAAAGTGTTACGGGGCTCAACCTATAGGGCGTTCGGATAGCATAACGGTGCCAAAAATAACACTCACAAACGCTAAAAATGATCACACGGGCCGTTCGTTTTGGGACTTCGTGAGCAAAAATATCGTTTTCGCTCACCGTTCGGATAGCTTTGAAAACGCTACAAATGACAGAGAAAAGTGATATTTTTGACCCATGTCTTACCGTGGGATCGTTGTGATCGTTTTTTGACAACTGCTGTTTGACAGTTGTATTTGGCGCGATTGAAGAGTTTCACAAGTTTTTTATTTAGTATTTACATTTTAGATAAATATATTATATAAATACTATATTATATAGTAGGTACCTACTTGTTTTGTTAATTTTAGAGATTGATTCCATGTTTCGTACTGTGCAAAATTGTTAAAATATTGTCGGTTGTCAAAGTATGTTTTAAGCCGTTCGGATAGCATGCAGTAATTGGTGGTCAAAAATAGCAAAAGCTTCTATCCGAACGCTAAAACACAAATGCCACTTTTGAAACTGCTACAAACGCAATCGAGCCAAAACGAACGCCCCTCTAGAATACAACTTATATTACAGAAATGCTAATGTTATGATGTCTATGTGACATGTAGTTTACTAATGTGCGTTGTAAGATAAGGAATAAGGATGTGGTGTGTTCCGGAAGCTGTCCTTGAGAGCCAGTAATTATTGCTTAAGCCTGTCTCTAATATATTCTTCTCATTCTTCACCTATCTAGATGAAGGCCGAAAAATTGTGGATGGACTGCGTGATGTAGGGATATGTTATGTAAAAGTGTGAGTTGACAGAAATATGAAAGAGCAACAGAACAGAGTGAAGGAAAACATGTTGTACTGACCTCATTTACTGTAGGATCAGGACAAGACGAAGATGCAGACTGCCCTGTTGCAGTGACATTTACTTTACGTTTAAACTATGTGGTTCTGGGTTGATCTTTGAGTTGGACTAATTTACTAGGTGTCCCTAGAAGAAATTACCAGCAACAGTCTGGAGATACAAACTGTGCACCTTTTTATACATGGGGCATAAAATAGTATTTGTTAAGCGCGGCTGCTAAGTTGTTGTTTGCCGCGAATACTTTTAGTACTTTTACTGAAACCTGTGGAAGCGGATGAATCTAGGATTGAACCATTAGCGTAGGAAGTGGTTCAAATATATGTAGAATCCTAAAGGTTTCAAAGGTACGAGACGCAAAATAACTTTGCTGCCCAGCGCATCACACCATTTTTTACCTCGGTCCAGTGAGGAAAATACTAGGCGCCGTATAGTAAATTAGGGTTAATTTATCTAAAATAAAAAGTAAGAGTACCATAAAACTTCGTTCAGACGACACCGAGGCCCCGCCGCGCCCGTACACCGCTGAAATCGTCTTAACGTAGCCTTATTGGTAAAATTGTAGGTAATTTATTTTACTGCAATATTTAAAGAAGTTCTAATTTTAAATAACTTTCCCACCCTTGCAGATACAAATACTTTTCCACACAAAATTCGAAAGAAACAACATCTTTCCGTGTTAGTGAGGCGACATTTTTTTTTATTGTAGGTAATTAAATATACTGGCGTCTACCCTTTTACCCCATTGTATTATTGTATTATATACGGTCATATACTTGAAGGTTAGAATAAAATTTCCCTGCTAAAAAGGTGCAATCGTCCATTTTCCAGATCAACAGTATCAGTGTACAGCGGCAACTCGAACTCTTCATCTGACCGCGACATCCTCGACCTGTCGATGCCCGACAAGAACTCCATGACGGAAGTCTGCTACGTCTGCGGAGACGAATACAAACGGGGAACTCTCTACAATCTGCACACTAAGGAGCCCAAGGACAGATCGGTAACTATGCATGTTTTCATATCCGGCTCGAAGGACTATTACGCTTCATTTACACGGAACAACTTAGGCGATGATTCATTATTGCTCAAGTTACAAAATTTGTGGTAATTTCAACGACCTTGCATAGTATGTAGCCTAAGGAAAAATCGGTGAGTGTAAATGTGTTTTGCTATACAACTAAAGGTCAATATGTTTTTGGCCGTTTAATGGTCTAATGGTAATCAGGTCCATGGTTCGAATCCCGCCCAGAGCTTGAGCTTCACAGCATGGTGGAAGGGCATTTTGCGAATGCCCGCCTGGCTAGCGACCACCCTCAAGTAGAAAATCTGTCGCCAAGCACCTAACGGTGTGTTCTGGCAGCAGTCCTTGAGAGCCAGTGAAATAACAGGCAAAATGAGACTGAATAACTATGTCTTAAGGTGATGGGCGCAGTGCAGTTCGTCACTTGTGATGAAATGCATCTGTTATAGGCAGAGGATACCGCTTAACATCAGGTGGGCCTCGTGCTTGTTCCTTCACAATAACATAAAAAAAAAAAAAAAAATGTAGTTTCTATTAATTAAAAATATTACACTACTGAATTAAGAAGCGCGATATATTTACAAATTGCTTGTCGATTTCTAAAAGTGGTTCTATGACGGAAGTGTGCTATTTTTGGTACCGAAAATGTCTTAAAAATTTGCGTGCATATGCGGCCTAAGGACAGAGCTATAATTATTCAATTAATAAATCAAACTAAATTTTATGACCTAACAAATATGAATTAACCGAAAACATAATTCGTAATGCTGTAGAAGTCGAAGCGAATCGTATACCAGCGAAATTTTTTTGTAGGCTACTAAAATATCTTAGCCTGGTAAAAACAACCGTTCAAAAACCAAAACTATCTTCTATTTTAGTAAGCTAATTAAATGCGGCATTAATTCTTCGGCAACGCATTGGTAACGCCCCTGGTGTTGCAAATGTCCATAGGCGACGGTAACCGCTTACCATTAGGTAGGCCGTCTGCTTGTTTGCCGATCCATTACATAAAAAAAAAAAAAATAGGATCTAAGGAAGCTCGAATAGTGGACTGGCTCTCTTTAACCCTTAAAGGGGGCCAGTCCACTATTCGGGCCTTTCTCCCCTGTCTAACTAAATTTGAGTCTTACTTACATTCTGGGTTGCATGTTACAGAAATGAATATATTTTTGCGCTTATACAACGCGATGGAACTGTTACCTGCACTTTGGATCAATGGAATGCTAAATAATTCGTCAGGAACTTACATACACAATCATTGTTAATGTTTAAAATATTCCATTTCAAATTAAGCTATCCAACTTTTTACATTAATTACACGGTGCATCATGGAGCCTATGAAAGGATCGATACTAAAAGAAAACTGTCCTCAATTATATAATACGCTAATGTATAATAATTAGGGATAACTCTAATAATACTCGTCAGATCTCACTCAAATTTAAATGGGACCACATGACAATCACCTGCTTTCGAATATAAAAAACCGGCCAAGTGTGAGTTGGACTCGCGCACGAAGGGTTCCGTACCATTATCTGTCTTGCAAGTTACAGACACTTTTCACAGTGTCCGATTGAGCTGGGTAGGTACAGCTAAAACCTTTTTTATTGTATGGGAGCCCCCTTAATTATTTATTTTATTTTAATTAATTATATTTAAAGAGAACATAAAACTAAATATTCTGTGAATAGTTAAAGCGTCTACCTGTCACTGTTATTAATATGGAGCAAGAAACGGTAAAAAAATCAAGTCTGTTGTATGGGAGCCCCCCTCAAATTTTTATTTTATTTTTAGTATTTGTTGTTATAGCGGCAATAGAAATACATCATCGTTGAAAATTTCAACTGTCTAGCTATCACCGTTCTTCAGATACAGCCGGGTGACAGACGGACGGAGGAACAGATGGACAGCGAAGTCTCAGTAATAGGGTCCCTTTTTACCCTTTGGGTACGGAACCCTAAAAATAAATCTTTAAAGGTACTCCCTGTAAATAGTAATTAGGTAACTAAAAATTAATAAATTGTAAATTGAGAATCTCCTCCTTTTTTTTTATGTTATTGTGACGGAACAAGCTCGTGGCCCACCTGATGTTAAGCGGACTAACCTCTGCCAATGGGTGCTTACCATTTGAAGTTTAATTCGCCAAAAACGCTAAAACGCTAAGTGACAGAAATGACAAAGTTTAGTGGCATTCTTAGCGTTCCATGGAAGTAATAAGTACTACGTACAACAGGAATGAGCTCTATCTGTACATCTTGCAGCTAAAATAAAGAAAATAAAACCTTATGCTAAGGGCGTAAGAGTCTTGTTGCGCGCAAAATAAAAATGAAGCCGAGTGAGAGGGTAACCACTGAACCCTGTGTATCGTTCTATCAGTGACCTAGAGTTGCCAGAGTTAAGTTGATTTCAATCCTTTCGTTGTTTGTAGAAAAATATGTGATTGATGTTATGTAATGAAGTAAAACCATTTACTTCTAAAATGTTTCTAAATATAAATAATAATTGATTACCGACATGTTATTTTTTGTTGCTACGTGTAAAGCCTTATTAACGCAAAAATTTTGCTATGGCGTATAGGTTTTCTTTTATTTGTATGAAATACGGACACCTGACCTGACAACCCCACTTGAAATCGCAGACTCGGACTTTAATGGCGGATTGTTTTTTGATTGTGTGATATTTTGGAAGAATTTTAGTTAAAATGGGGAATATTTTGTCGTGGAGGCTTGCGGAATCGATTATTATCCTGATTGTGGTTTATCTTTTCACAGGTAATAGTTTTAAACATAATTTGTTAGTGATGAATTACGGTGACCATGCATGACTATCCAGTCCTAGTTCAAGAACAAATAACTTAAATACCTATGCATTTTTTTATTCCTTTCTCTATTAAAATCACTTCGTTTCAATTTCAGATTTCTTAAAGATCCTAATGTTATGGAAAAAATCCACCACAACCTCCTCAATATATATTTGAAGATCCACATGATATTCAATTGGTGAAGGAGTTAGCGAATTCATATCTCAATTTTCGTTTAACTCATAATGCAAAATTACAATCAGTGAAACATATAAGGAATAAGCTGGGTTTGCGGCAGAAACTTCACAAGACTGTTTTATTTAGCAATGTCTGATTTAGAATTAAACTTAAATGTAAACTAAACTGCTTTTTTCTTAACTAATTAATTGGACAGCCGTCGAAACACATCGTTACGTGCTTGGCGATAGATTTTCTCCTGGAGGGTGGAAGCTACACAGGTGGGCATTCGCAAATTGCCCTGCCTCCATGCTATAATAACTGCGATCCTAAGATAACAATTGGGTCGACGGCTTAACGTACCCTACAAAGCACAGAAGTGCTCAGTAGTAATCTCACTAGCGGTCACCCATCCAAGTCATGACCGCGGTGGACGTTACTTAATTGTTAGTAGCTGACAATTGCTTAGCTGATCTGTTAAGAACGGCACTTGTAGCTTTGTACCTAAAGTGCGGAGTGAACCAGGCCTGCCTATATGACGCGAGTGTGAAAAGCAAGCAAAAACAGGAAATGTATAGTGCTCTATAGGCAAATGTTGCTATCTGCCTTAATGGGACGATCGGAGTATTGCTAAGCTTATGCAGTTTACTGTTGCTGTTAAATTGTCTACCCTACATGTATAGTGTTTTTTTATTTTTATTACTCCAGTGAGATGGATGATGTGTTTATTTAAAAACATGTTTTATGTGCCTATTTTAAATACCCAAGAATGTTGCTGCACTGGAGGAAGACATTGACAACTGTAACACAGGTACGACTTAGCACAGTTGTCAATGTCAATAACTATACCATAAAATTAGATCACATACCATTAAAACAACGTTATTGTAATTAATGCATAGATAAAAATGTTCTATGTGATTTTTTAAAAATAAACATTTGTATTGGCATTTATAATATATCATTAGCATCTTCGGTTAAAATCCATCTGAAGCAATAATATGCTGACGTCATATCACAAATCAGTTTTTGTAATTATTGTCCTTAAATCATATTTCAATATGGTCACCATCGCCAGAAAGGGATAAGAGGTACAGTTACTGAGCTCTCGTTCGGCTTCAATTTTACGACAACAGCTCATTCCTGTTGTACGTAGTACTTATTACTTCCATGTAGCGTTCTTATCCTAAATGGAACAGGGGATGACAGTTACAAACGATCACGTGATCACAACCATAGACGCAGAACGTGATCAAAATTATCGAAAATAAGGTTATTAGCGTCAAATGGAATATACCCTATAACAGATGCATTTCATAACAAGTTCTTTCATAGTAGTTTCCTTTTTTGAAGTCGGCGACGTCTTTATGATTCAATATACCTATAATACCTATTTGCTAACTATTACTATGAGCTATTATATTAAAAAAAACATGATTTGGTACTACCTAATATTTAGCGCTCTCACACTTTATATTTTTAAAGGAACTCTGAATATTTTTCGTGTGTCGAATTAAAGTTTATATCTTAACTTTAGTTATCCAAATTCTAGGCAACATCCCTCATTATTTTTGGCTTATTCATAGATAATATAGGTAAATTGGCGTCTCAGAAAAATTCAAAATTTCTAGATGTCAGAATCCACCTAAAATACGTTGATACGAGTAAGTTTTTTTTTTCCTGATAGGTTTAGCCTTTGACCACTATCTCACCTGATGGTAAGTGATGATGTGGTCGAAGATGTTGTTCAGGCTAACCTAGAAGTACTGGCTCTCAAGGACAGCTTCCGGAACACACCGTTAGGTGCTTGGCGACAGATTGTCTACTTGAGGGTGGTAGCTAGCCAGGCGGGCATCCGCAAAATGCCCTATCACCATGCAAAGTTACTAGGAAGGCGGCTTTCCAGAATGAATAGAATTTAATATTCGGTAAAAAACCGATATATTAAGCTTCTCTTCTCTTCATTCTGGAAGTTAAGTGGTATACTATGAATTTAAGGAATAAGATTCAACCCTTACGACGTTCTGACTCGTACTTGGCTGGTTTTTTATATGTAGGTACGATTAGCGTATAGTGTAGGCCAATAAACGGGTGTTTATCTATGATTGCCCATGCCCATGACAAGTACAAACATTTCCGAATACGAAGTACGACAGATAAGACGGGCTAGATATCGAGTAATAATAATGAAAATAATAAAGCTTTTTATTTACGAACTTTTGACAATTTTTCACATTTAAAACTTAAGTAATTATAAATAAAATCTACATTAAATTACAAAAGGTCTCTCAGTTCAGTGTGCCTTACGGCCTCCTCTAACTCTTTCACTGCTTTCTGTCTGCCGCCACTCTTGTCCAGAGCGGACCTAAAGTCATTTTCAGGTCATCCTGAGACCGAAAAGAGAAGATGGGAATCTTCTCTTTTTTTACGGCCTCGACTCCTAATGCCATCTCTTGGGTACCAGATTGTCACCTGTTTGCTCAATTTCTCCTTTTTGCACCTAAGCATATATTCAGTCCAGAGATGTCGAGTAAGAAATAATAAAAGACAGGTAATGTTTACGACGTTTGTGATAAAATGTTATAATGAATAGATTCAGGCGTTACTTTGCGGAAATCCATATTTAATAATAACAAATATTTTTAAAATATTTTACGAAAACATCAAATTTATATTTTAATAAAACACTTAAAAATATAAAAATATATCTAGTGACAATGCCGCACAATTTTCCTGCTAAGCCGACGTGACGTCACAAACGCCACGCTGCCAAACCGGAAGAACTTTCGACGCGTTTCGCTTCTACAGGAAGCATCCTCAGGAGGTCTTGACTCTTCGAGCGCACGATCGAGAATTCGATTCCGGTTTGGCAGCGTGGCGTTTGTGACGTCACGTCGGCTTAGCAGGAAAATTGGCCGGAATTGTCACTAGATATATTTTTAAGTGTTTTATTAAAATATTAATTTGATGTTTTCGTAAAATATTTTGAAAATATTTGTTATTATTAAAATGTTATTGTCTCGCAATGTTGGTAACTTAGTACCGCCCACATGGCATAGATGACGCTACTTGGATGTACAAACTGCTACAAAATATCTGTGCTGATACTATGTTTATGACATACAGCACAGATATTTTTTATCAGGGTGTGGGTTTCTTCCAAAATGTTCATTATCTCTATTAAATGTTACAATCCAGAAGCGCTTGTTGCTTTAAGACTTTTTGTATAGTGAATAGTCTCTGAAGCCACACGTCTTAGCTTAGTTTAACACCTAATTGTTGAGCTATAGCCGTCTCATATTCGGCATCTAGAGTCTGACTGATGAAGGACACCTATTATTGGAAAGGAAGTCCGATGGAATCCCATATGTTATCCTCTTTTCCTAAATTCTTAGATTTACCCTGTTTTTTATGTTATTGTGACGGAACAAACTAGAGGCCCACCTGTTATTAAGCGGACTAACTGCTGCCCATAACAGATGCATTTCATCACAAGTCACGAATTGCACTGCGACCGTCACCTTGAGACATAGTTGTTCGTTAAGTCTCATGTGCCTATAATTTCACTGGCTCTCAAGGACTACAGGTGGTCGCTAGCCCGGCGTGCAATCGCAAAATGCCCATCCACCATGCGGTGAAGCTCAAGCCGACCGTGGGGATCAAAACAGGGTACTGCGGCACGGTAGTCCATAGTTATTACCGCTCGGCCATCATTGCTTCAAAACATTTACCCTGAATTATTAAAATCATACAAAATAGGATGTTCGCTCACTCATTCTTTAAACATCTTTGCAGTATCTTCTGACATCTTCCACTTAAAACACCAGTCAAAAATAATTACAGATATATCCATTAATTCTTTCTGCAGATTTCTGTAATTTTGGAATGTTTATCACATTCAATACGCCTGAGGAAAAGAAGTGGCAATCTACAAAAATGATTTGCCACATGTTAAAACAAAGGCGATTTCTCGCAAGTCTCCTCAAGTCAAACGATAATCTGGTCTCAACCATAGGAAGAAAACTCAACTGAAATGCTCGTCCCTCCGGTCAAAACCAGTTTAAACATTACTGTCTGACTCAACATCCATTAATAATGTCGTCATAATTATCATTCTAATTTAAAACCCATTACAAGAAAGCGGAAAGTAACTAACTGATAATTGTAATTAGGTAAATATTTGCTTATTAATAAGTTGGATAGGTCACTGTGCAGCTATCTGGATGCCGGCGGGGTCATGAACTTGAAGGTTAGGTTTCCGTATTTACTATTTGTTTAAGATAGGAGGAGCCGGTGATGGTGTAAACACTATATTATGATAGCTATTAAATGACAAATAGCTATTAACGTTAACGTTTAGTAAGTATAGTTTCCGCATTTAAGTCATGCGTTCACTATGCTCGTTAAATCGATTCGCAACTCTCATACAATTAAATCAAAATCGAATGTTAGAGAAAAGTAGATAAGCCCTGAGTATATTTATTTACCGACTTCAAAAAAGGAGGAGGTTGCCTATTAGATTATTTTTTTTATTTTCTTTTGTGTGTAACATCTTTTCAGGGGTTATGATTTTGATGGTTTATTTTATATTCGAAAGCTTGAAATGTGGTCTTATTTAAATTTTGAGGGAGATCTGACGAGTAGTATTTGATTAATCTCTAATAATGCGTATTTTATGTTTTGATATATGATTTTATGTATGATTTGTAGGTTTTTATGTTTCTATTATATATAGGTGCAGTGATGGCTCATTGGCATTGGCTATGGACGTCTCAGTGTGTCGGGCACAGTGTAATTCGTCGTTGACGAAATGCGTCTGTTATAGGCAGAGGTTAGTCCACTTAACATCAGGTGGGCCTCGGGCTTGTTCCGTCACAATAACATAAAAAATAATTAACTACACTAATATGTAAAGAGGAAAGATTTGTTTGTATGTAACGAATAAACTAAAAACTACTGGGCATTATCCCTGATTAATATAGCCTATAAAATAGTTTCAAAAGTAGTTTGGTTTTTATTTTTGATAAATACCGTTGACAAACCGGGGCGGGTTGCTTTTAAAATTTTTATTGTCCTTTTACCACAATCTCATTTGATGGTAAGTGATGATGTCGTCAATAGTAATAATAGGCATAATCTGGAAGTACTGATTCTCACGGACAGTTGCCCGAACACACCGTTAAGTGCTTGGTGACAGCTTTTCTGATTGATGGTGGTAGCTAGGCAGGCGGGCATTCGCAAAATGCCCTGCCACCATGCTATAACGAGTGCCATCCTAAGGCGACCACCGGGAGCGACGGCTTAACGTGCCCTCTGAAGCACGTGCACGCTCAGTAGTAATGTCACTAGCGGTCACCCATCCCAGTCATAACAACAGCTGACGTTGCTTAAAGTAGTTGATCGGCTAATCATGGCAAGCACTGCTAAGAAAGCTTCAACACTTTTATACTGTACTGTACTGTATCAGCCGGATAGTCCGCTGCTGAACACAGCCTCCCCCAATACGTTTGCCATAATCCCCACGCTTGGCAGGCGGCTTTGAGATCGCAGTGTGTGATATCAGTTCTTTGAAAGCGCTGCTGCCCACCTTCTGGTGAGACACCCTTAGTCGCCTCTTACGACACCCACGGGTAGAGATGGGGGGATGACATTCTAGCCCGGCACCCCACGGGGAGCCCGGCACACCACTGGGAAGTACTTGTATACTACTATGAAAGAATTTGTATGTAGGTATTTATTATACTTGTATTTTCGAGATGGATCTTATAATACCATAACAGTATGTTACCCATATAAGTGGGAAAAATACTCCTCTCCCAACGATAGCCTCACTACGATAGTTCAAGGGTGCCACAGTTTATCTAACAACAAATACACTTGTTCATATTATCTGTTTACTGGCCGCTGCTATTGCTGTAGCTTGTATATTACACCGATATCAGTGTTTATATGCCTACTAATAATATAAATGCTAAAGTGGGATGTCTGTATGTCCGTTGGAACTTATCTTGGGGAAATTTAGTTTATCAACCAACAAATCGTTCCCGCTGGTGGTAAGGTCTCACCGAATAGTTAGACTTTGTGTGGAATGGGCTAACATCTTACCTTTCACACATGTTTGCGTCGTAGAGAAGGCCTCTGATTATTTTACAACTGATAGATGAGCCAAGATCGAGCCAAGTACGTATCGGGCTCGCTCTGTTAGGTTCTGCTTAAGACTGCTCTATTTTCTGTTTGAACAGCCTAATTATACATAATACAATATAGCGAAATACCAGTTTCCTAACCAGTATAGTTTTTTTAACAAAAATGAACTGAAACTTTATCGGCATCACAGTTCTATATAATTTTGAATTATAAAAAAAATATATATTACACAATGAATTCTATTTCAATATTTGGTCAAATTTGGTGTTGTTGGTGAGTCAACTTTAAACACAAAATAGCCGGACGTTTCATGCTCCGTTTTATCTTTGACGTAGTTTTTTAGACTTCATTACTATCTTTGCGTTTCACAATCATCAATTTAGCCTATCGGTTAAAGCTTGAAACGTGCTGTATGTTAACTGTCATTATTATCATTCAGTTATTTTATGTGTTGGTTAGCAACCCGAAATTTTATTAGGACATTCTGAAACGAACATTTCATTTCATTTATATTGCAGAAATTTCTCATCAAGAGAAAGAGATAAACAGTTGCGAGTTACTCCTAAAAAGTGTAGGGACTGTGATGTACGAATAACCTTTCAGAATCAGAAGTTTGCCGGGGCCCGTAGATTTACCGATGTAGGGACCGCGGTATTTTCAAAGCTTAGGCAATTTTTGACCCATACCACGGACCGTCATCATTCAATGTTACAATTTTAGGAAGCCATTGAACGAAGATGATCTCTGACCAAAATTAGCAATTCCCGGCTCCTTGTAATTAGCTCATCGCGGTTTCACCCATAGCTGCATCTCTTTCGCTCCAACGCAGACCGGGTGACGGGATTTCATCTCACTTCAGCGTTGTATTGTAATCGGTTTAGGTAGAGACCTTTGCACTCTCGAATACACGGTGGTCCTCCATATTATCTGAATGTAGTCACAACTACTAGTACTGCCTGCCTGCACAAGAAATCATAATAAATATTTTTATTATTTAGCATTTACACACACAAAAACTATTATGGAAAACCAACATCATTATTTCAAACTTAAAATATTGATACTGAGATTCGTACCACGGCCACCACGGCACAATCATGTTCATATAGCGCTATCTCTATCGCACAAATGTCTTGATTCAATACATGCAGCTCGCTCTCACGATGAAGTTCTAATGTAAGTTTACTATAGTGACATGTGGTAGTGCAAATTAAAATTGTTGATGTAAGGTTAAAATAAGACTGAACTAAGAGATGGGAGTTGCCCCCAGGTGCATGAGCACCTGGGGGCACAAGCATGAGCACAAGCATGAGCACAAGCATGAGCACAAGCATGAGCACAAGCATGAGCTTGTTCTATCACGGTAATATCATTGGTTATTCATCGTGGTGTGTGTGCGATCTGCGTGAACGTGTCCGAATTCAAAGTGAAATCGCAGCACGCTCACACATTTATACAATTACGTTCAGAGAATGGGAGTAATTTTTTATAATGAAAGATCTCTAAGTATGATATTGATAAGACCGATACGTTGGCAACATAATTAAATTACGCAACTTTTTTTTAATTCAGCCTCTTCCGCCGCCTTACTTTAAATTATTTCATGTCTAATTACTATTGGTAATTCGGTACACAGTTCGGACAAAATATTTACACTAGATAGTGCTATCGCAGATATGTCATAACTTTTTAATAGCACTTGTATTCGTTTGCAGACAACATTGTTACCGTGTTCAGTTTGGTTTCGCTTACTAGTAGATTTGTTATTGTATTAGTGTTAGCGTGGATAATCAAGAATGGTTGTGATAGGTCGTCCGGACAAAAAATAGAACCAATAAAACTTAACAATGTTTGCTTCTTGTTACCCAGAAAATTTAATGCGGTGAACTTTAAGGAAAGAAAGGTTCTCTTATATATATATTGACGATATATATATATAAATGACGACATAGTGAAAGTCGCGGGTAGCCAGTGGTTACAAGTGGCTAATAGCCGTTCTTTGTGGCGTTACATGTTGGCTGATGATGATGACGATGATGATCTTTAAGAACTTATTTTTATATAGTCGGATCCATCTATGATCTATATTTTATACAAATATAATGGATGGGGCGTTAAGCATTAAAACGGATAAACCTTTGCATTATTTTTTGATAATAAGTTTGCTAATTAATTCTCCCGTAAGAGGTTCTAATTTGATGCCACATACTGTGGTGTGATTCCTTTTTCCATTAATGCAGCTCTATCTAATAAACTCGGCCAAGTGCGGGTCAGACTCGCGCATGAAGGGTACCGTACAATTACCTATACAACATCAGACACTATATTATAGCCTTTTTTTTTAGTTTTCCCGTGCGCGAGTCTGACCTATTGCACTTGGCGGATTTTTAGTATATGTTGTTATCAATAGAAATACAACATATGTGAAAATTTCAACTGTCTAGCTATCACGGTTCATGACGTACAGCCTGGTGACAGACATACTAACATACGGACAGTGATAGGGTTCCGTTTTTACCCACTGTGTAAGGAACCCTAAAAAGCTTGACAAATAGTTGATGCAACTTTTTTTTTATATGTACATCTACAAAATGTGAGATGCGTTTTGCTCTATTTTGTAATATTTTTATTGGTACTAGATAAACAGAAATATTATATTTTTATTTATGATAAATAGTTAATGCGACTGATTAAAAAAAAAATCATAAGCTTACTGCACCCACCCACCCGCATATAAGAACCAAAGTTGAATCAGACTTTTTGCAACACGTTCATTCTCGAGTTTCTTTCTTGGTCTTCCCTCTTATACTCTCTACCCATGTGAACTTGGCAGAAGAATCTTGTATTACTTGTCTTTATGTAAGTGACCTTAGTAAAAGTGTCGTAAACTCTAAAATTAAATAAATAATTTTGAGTTTGACTTCTTAGCTGTTATCTATAAAACGAATGTAATAAATCTGGCTCGAATAGCTTGCAAGTGAATGTCATGTGTTATCGAACGCATTCGCAATGCAATCGTCGGGGGTCAGATAAACTGTGGCCGCGTCTCGATGCCCTACTATTAATGTAAACATCACGTACTCAATTTGATGTCGTCATATACGCTTGTAACGTCGCAGTTCTAGGGGCATCAATGGAGATTAATGTTTTCAATACAGTTGTTTTTTTTTTATAATTCTTGATGGGTTAGCCTTTGACCACTATCTCACTTGATGTGGTCGAAGATGTTGTTCAGGCTTACTTAGAATTACTGGCTCTCAAGGACAGCTGCCGGAACACACCTTTAGGTGCTTGGCGACAGATTTTCCACTTGAGGGTGGTGGCTAGCCAGGCGGGCATTCGCAAAATGCCCTATCACCATGCTATAACGACTGACATCCTAAGACGACAACCGGGACCGACTGCTTTAACGTGCCCTCCGAAGCACGGAAGCGCTCAGTAGTAATGTCACTAGCGGTCACCCATCCAACTCATCGCACCCACTCGGTTAAGAACAGCGATAAGTTGCTCCTAAAGGATTTATTGCGTAGGTGCTACGAATAATAAAGTATAGAAGTATAACTTTCGTTCAGATACCGCTTTGATTTCGGATTCGTCTAGTTCACAATTCACAACAATCACAATCTTCAAATTTCGAATTAGTTTGGCGCTTTGGATCGCACCCGTTTGGCCGCGTCGCGGTAACTTCTTTAACTTTCCGCACTCGTGTCCTGTTAGTATTTGAGTGTCATCACGATTATAAGGCGCATATAGGATATGTCTTTATACAATTACTGCTTGTAAAAATGAGGTAGAAAGTACGTTATTTCTATAGTACAAACATGGACAAGGAGAAAGTTGTATGGAAATGAAAAACCATTGTCAATTTTAATATTGTTATGTTTGCAATAACGCCTGCTATGCGGATTACATTACAAAATCACAAATATACGATAGGATTTTTTTTACGACAAGTGAGGGATGCGGGCAAAAAAAAAATCCTATCGTATATTTGTGATTTTGTAATGTAATCCGCATAGCAGTCGTTATTGCAAACCTAACAATATTAAAATCATACGGTTGCGTCATCATTTACAAGTATAAAACCAATTGCAAAATTGGTCTTGTTTGTAGTACCTACAATGCAAGTGGTACTATAGATGTCGCTCCATCCCAATACGTTGGTTAAATAACGATAGGAAAGATTTGAGTTGTCATGTCATGTTAGCTTAATTGGTTAGAGCATACCCCAGCTCATGGACGCGGGTTTGAATCCCGCACATGACTTAAATTTTTCCTATCGTATATTTGTGATTTTGTAATACCATTGTCTATGTTTAGTTTTTATTTTATGTTTTGAATATTTAATCTATGTTGATATAGGCATAATGACAAAATACAAAACGGTTTTATCACTAAGTCCGTAAAATGATACTAGTCACTAGCTGTTTCAAGGAATAGAAACAAAACAAAAAATAAAGAAGTTATCATCGTGCAGTTATGTTTTCATGCAAATAGGATTATAGAAAAATGGCAGTGATCATTTCCGTTGAGAGTATCTCTGTCTGAATAGCAAAGAAGTTTTTATAACATAAAAAAACTTTATAAAATTGGTAGCTTATAAATAAATTACATCATATAAACCTAATGTTACTTAAACTTATGTCTTGTTATCGATTTTATTCAATTTAATATATAGATGGGTTTTTTTTAGTTTAGGTAAAGGTGAGATCTTTTACCAGGACGTAGACAACTACACAGAAAAAAAAGACTTCTTTAGCCAAGAATATACATTGTCTTAATAAATTCAAGACAATGCTGTATTACAACAAGAATATATTCTGAACTGAAAAATAATCGAGTCTTGATATTACACTCGAATATTCTTAGGAATATTGTTTTGACCCAAGAAATATTTCTTCACATAAAGTATTCAAATTATTATTTCAAGATAACGAAAATATTCTTCTAACA
Source organism: Plagodis pulveraria (assembly GCA_963890685.1). NCBI lineage: Eukaryota > Metazoa > Arthropoda > Insecta > Lepidoptera > Geometridae > Plagodis > Plagodis pulveraria. The sequence goes on from OY982971.1 coordinate 1,751,453, forward strand.
ATAAAATAGGAATTCTTCTGTTAACATTTTATTCTCTAAATAAAATTTCTATATTCTTTCTTGAAATATTTTTAAATATTCATATTGAATGTAATTAAGGTGCTTCACTTACGAATATTTATGGTAAGATTCTTGCATTCAAAACTAACCATATTCGTATTTAAACACTTTAACGATTTCTCCAAAGAAGAATGCAATATATACTTTGATTCAAGAATATATTCCTGAGAATATTGTGTTCTGTTTTCAAGAATATATTGTTTTCAATATATATGAATCACAAATATTCTTGAATAAAAACACACTGCGTTGGCTCAAGTATTCCTTTTTTTCTGCCCGCTGCCACTATGAATATAGATTTATTTAATGAGGACATAAATAATAGAAATCGTATTTGTAGGTAGCTACATATTGATTTGATATTGTATACCTATATATTACATATGTACCTATAAAACTTTGAGATATGAAGGACTGTATATTTTATTAATATGCTATGGACTGCCGCGCAGTAGGTCCATGGTTCGAATCCCGCCCAGAGCTTGAGCTTCACCGCATGGTGAAAGGGCATTTTGCGAATGCCCGCCTGGCTAGCGGCCACCCTCAAGTAGAAAATCTGTCGTCAAGCACCTAACGGTGTGTTCCGGCAGCAGTCCTTGAGAGCCAGTGAAATAACAAGCAAAATGAGACTTAACAGGTATGTCTCAAGGTGATGGGCGCAGTGCAGTTCGTCACTTGTGATGAAATGCATCTGTTATAGGCAGAGGATACCGCTGAACATCAGGTGGGCCTCGCGCATGTACCATCACAATAACTTTGAAAAAAAAAATGTATTTTCTGTAACCAACAAATATAATAGACCTTTGTCACCATATACGTTCAATAATGTGGTAGTATTCCGAATTTGCCATGGTATTAACTTTTATGAAATGTGTCATCAGGCAGAGATTGGTAGCAAAGGAAGAAAAATTATCAAAGATGGAAAAAATGTTTATTTTTCGTAGTGTAGATAAAGCTTTTGAAAATTTGGAGGGCATTCAAAAGGTTTTTTTATAACTAAGAATTAAAAATACGTGTTGCCGACACTGAGGCTTTCATTTTAATGAATAATAAAATGGAACAAAAGACCTAATGTTAACTTATGTTTACATTGTGGTCCTAGCAGAAGTCTTATTCAGCGTTGACAAGAAATGCATGTGTGTTTGCTGAATAAGCCTCCTCCAGTCTAAGGTGAAGGGCGAGGGAGATGCATAACTAGATAGATACGTATCGATTTGTTCTACATATTGCATAGGTTTTCGTTAAAACTTCATTCATGTTTATAACCCTCCAGACTAGAGTAGTAATTTTAATCTCCTATTGCTCCTGGTTTTCCAATTATGTTATGGTCCTCAGCTGCGCTTCGAGCCCATACTGACCAATCGATGGAAATCGGTTGCTTTCTTCCCTCGGTGAACAATTTACTATTATATAACACGAGCGAAAGAAACGTGATATAACTAACGTAAAAAGTAATGGACGGGTTAGCAAGTAAGTTATTTTACGGTTGAATTAGCATTTTTATCAATTTGTCCTCCCACTGGTAGAAATAAATGAAATTATACATACACACGCGATCTGCGATATGCGAGTTAGACATCATATATGTATGTGATGTGGAAACAATATTTTTTCTCTAACAACACTAGAACACATTGTTTTATGGCAGGCAGGCTTTTCTGACTCTAATTCTCCCCTCGAAATTCTCGTTAGTAGTCGTAGAGCTTCTTCCTATCGGTTTATAAAGCGTATATAAGGATGGTAGTGATAGTGTTGTGCGTTAGCATGTTAACGGAGAGTGCATTTTTTTTTATGTTATTGTGAAGGATCAAGCGCGAGGCCACTTGATGTTAAGCGGTATCCCCTGCCTATAACAGATGCATTTCGTCACAAGTGACGACTTTTGCATGTTATTTCACTGGCTCTCAAGGACTGCTGCCGGAACACACCGTTCGGTGCCAGGCGGGCATTCGCAAAATGCCCTTCCACCATGCGATGAAGCTCAAGCTCTGGGCGGGATTCGAACCATGGGCCTGCTGCGCGGCAGTCCATAGCCAATGCTACTGAGCCATCACTGCTTCTGCCACTGAGCCATCACTGCATAATCGCGTTATGCCTAAAACCAAACGGGCGATAGGCACATTGAGACTTCGCTTTATTGAGTTGTAGATTAATAGCAAAATAGACCTACTGAGACTTATCTCCATTGTTTTGTAGTTCAAGAGCGAAATACGACTTTATTGTTTTTAGCTGCATTCCGCGGTTACATTCACATTCTATATTATATATACAGTAAAATTAAATTATTCGGTAAAATATGATATACTAACAGAAGAATTATACTAAGGTAAAAATATTTTCTTAGTACATAACTTTCAATCAGTTTTACCTACTGTCCATTATACTTATGTATGTGCTGTAAAATTAAAATATTCATTAAAATATATGGTAAAATTAATATATAATCAAACACAGTAAGATTGATTACGTAGGAGATTTGATACGGAGAGGATAATATTTTATTATTACGTTACTTTCATCAGTTTGACCTACTGTCCATTTATATTTTACCAATTACTATTTTTGATTTAGCAAACCAATTTCAAACATAAATAAAAGATGCTCTGAAAGTCGATCTGTACTGTACTGTATCAGCTGGATAGTCCACTGCTGGAACCCAGCCTTCCCCAATATGGGGGGTTTGCAATAATACCCACGCTTGGCAGGCGGCTTGGGGATCGCAGTGTGAGGTATCAGTTCCTCAGAAAGTGCTACTGCCCACCTTCTGCTGTATTACCCTTAGTCGTTTCTTACGACACCCACGGGTAGAGATGGGGAGGGGGGTGACATTCTAACCCGGCACCCCACGGGCATCAAGTCGATCCATATTTTTATAATTATATATACTTCTGTGATACGGTTGAAACAATAATTGTTCATCTCATTAGTCATATCGTAGTAGATATAGCTTATATTGGCAAGGGGCATCATTGTTATCGGAACCTTGGCGCTGTCTGACATTTACAGTATTAAGGCGGCCTAAATAACGTATGCATATATCCGGTAAAATCCGGTGCAGCGATTTGCGGCCTTGGATTTGACGATAAAAACTATTTTATACTCTGTACCGCATTCCAATTTTATTGAATTTGATTACCATCCTTAATTTATCTTTTCAATCTATTTAGATGATTTAAAAGAAGTTGAACTTGAAGCTATTTGCAATACGACTGATGCAACTCTGCTGAAACGTCGATAATATTTTAGCATAATAGTTACGTATCTATTTTTAACTCACTGGCTGTCCCTAGCTGACATTGAGTTGGGAAATAGAGATTTTGACGAATTGATATAACTAAAGCTTTGGTTTAACAAACAAACAATATTACCTAAGGCGAACGCTGACGCCTTTAGCGGTTTTTTTTATTATGATTACAAGCAGTATCGCGTGCTAAGCGAAAATCACATTTACAAATGATTGGAGTACAACATTTTTGGCCGAATCTAGTAGACATCCGGTACGAAATCGGAGGGCGCGGGTTCGATTCCCGTACGGAACAAAAAGTTCCAATAATTTGAAAATGTTAGTTTTTTTTGTTTTGTTGCTAGGTTGTCTAATTATTGTACCTGAATACGTAACACGCAATTTTTGGAGAAGCGTCTTCACAATATCATTTTTTTTATCACGTGCATGGCTTACAATAACTGTCAGTTCAATACAAAATAATACAAGTAATCATTTATCATTAATCATTTAATTCATTATTTTAAACTCTGGAGTACCATGATCTAGTAGAATGGTACTCCAGAGTTTACAAAACCTAGGTACCTAAGTGTTTTGCCTGTGTACTGCCGGGTTCCGTGCGGTGTCGCTTTCTGATGTATTTAATGATATCGGGTTCGATATCCGTTAAAACCCGACTCGCTTCATGTCCGTATATGGGAATATAGCTCGGCAGCGTAGCACGTGCCGCACGCCACCATGCACTCAAACTATGTATAAATCTACAACTACGGTCTATTATAATGCATATCTTTTGTCATTAACCCATTGGCATCGGCGATAATGATAACAATAGAATTTCATTCATAACTAAGCCATAGTGGCCTAGGACGATGCTAACTTATTAATACAACTTTTGTACTAAATATGTTTAGATTGATCAAATATTGAAATGATCCACTGTCGAACTATTAGCCGTACTATAGGTACATGTCATATCCGTCCAGTTATCCGAGAGAAGCCACCGGGTCGTGAACTCAAGGTCTCGCGATATTTTCCACAACCAGATAGCCTCTCGGTCCCCTTTGACCTCCGTATCTCGACCCCCGATAGCCTAAGCGAGAGATATTTCAATTTATTGGCTGTTTGCTGCCAGACGCGGTGATTGGTGACGTGGGCAAGTAAAAATAAGTTGTTCATTTGTTTAACCAGTGGTGAGTTAGGTTATCGGCTGGTAGGTGGAGTGGAGGGACATAACGATAATGATAAGACGTGGTACATACACGCCTACTAGTCCGATTGACATTTGCTGGGTTTATAGTGGTCAGAGAGAAATAAATTAAGGTCAATAGGCATGCGATTCGGGGTACTGGATGTGCGAGATTCATCATGAAGCTTAGAAGATTTAACGAGTGACAAGACGTGCGTACTTCTGTAATTCCGTATATGTACAGCTGATATGCCTTTTATCATAAACTCGTTTGATGATGTTTGCGATGGTGGTAAACAGGTATAACCTAGAATGGATACTTGCTCACAAGGACTGCTGCATAGTTTTTCTCATTGAGGCAGGTATCGAACATTCGCAGAAGGCTATATAACCGAGCTACAATATATACGACGGTTAAACGTGTCCTCCGAAGCGCAGTTACATCCTTAATGTAATGTTAATAAAATAAAGAAACTTAACCTAAATTAGAAACTGAAGAATAAAACTCGAATTTTATTGTTATTCCAAAAAAAAATCTAAGGGCTTGTTTCAGAATGTTCGAGTAAGTTCCGGTTATACTACCCAGGACATAAAATAACTGAATGATAAAAATTACAGTAAACATGCAGCGCGTTTCAAGCTTTAACCGATGGATAGGCTAAATCGATGACTGTGAAACGCAAAGATAGTGTTTTATTTATTAAATATGTTCTGTGTAGTAAAACCGGAACTTACTCGAACATTTTTAAAGCGCTCGTAGTGAAGTTTACTTAGCTGTTCTTGACCGATCAGCCAAGTTAAGCAACGTCGCCCGTGGTCATGTGTTGGTTGGGTGACCGCTAGTAACATTACTACTGAGCGCCTCCGTGCTTCGGAGGGCACGTTAAGCTGTCGGTCCCGGTTGTTATCTTAGGATGGCAGTCGTTATAGCATGGTGGTAGGGCAATTTGCGAATGCCCGCATGGCTAGCTACCATCCTCAAGTAGAAAATCTGTCGCCAAACACCCAACGGTGTGTTCCGGCAGCTGTCCTTGAGAGCCAGTAATTCTAGGTTAGTCTGAACAACATCTTCGACCACATCATCACTTACCATCAGGCGAGATAGTGGTCACAGGCTAACCTAACAGCCATAAAAAAGAAAAGATTCTGAATCAGGCCCCTAAATGTGACAAATTTAAGAGATTATGTTCCTCATAATTCCTTCTCATAATCTCTTACTTATACTCCACTTGGGTCATATCATATGTATCACTCAGGAAAGATTTCCTAACACGTTATGTAGGTATTATAGATTACTCGAACCAGTTGCGTTTTTGTTTTATTAATTAGTAAAAAAAGTTATCTTTATTAGCATTTCGCTGCATAAAGAACAGTCGTTAGCCACATGACAAAGCAAAGATATAAAATTTTATTTAGTGACTTTTGTAGCTTGTCTATAATGTAATCTTTATAGTGGAAATCGAATGTATTTTGCGATAGGTGTTGTGTGATATCTATATTTTATTATTGTTTAATACACGTTTTTTGTTTGAGATATTTTAGAGTAAGGTCTTTTCTTACAGTAAAAATCATCATCACGCCTTTGTTTTTGGAGAGGTAGGTTCTTTCCTTTTGATTAGTATTCCTCGTGTCTTGAGGGTCGTGACCGTCTCCGTCCATGACTGCCTTCAGGATATAACGCTATTTTGCTCCTTATTTGTATGGACGGAATAAAAAAACACTTTGTTATACAAACACATGGTGATCCAGCCATGCGAAGGCTTGCCTTCTACTTCACCAGAAACAGCTTTATAAGATCATTGTCTCTGTAGCTTCTGGTATCAAGGATGCGCTTAAGGCATATGGTAGAGGGCATGTTCGTGGCTTTCAATTGTTTCAATATTAATGCGTTGGTTCGTAGTGTTGTCCAAGGGATCCGCAGCATCGTCCTCCAACACAACAATTCAAAAGCATCGACGTGGCGGTCTGCTGATGTACATATCTCGTTGCCCTATAAGTAAAGTAAATAAGAGTGCGAACGAGCTATTTATTGTTTTAGTGAAATCTTCCATTTCTTCTATGTTCTATGAAGCTGTCTCAGCTCTTGGCTATTCCTATTTTTCTACGAATGTCAATTGTTGGTAATACTAAATCCAAGATAGATAAACCCATTGATTTTTTTCAGGTTCTGGGCATCTATCAATTCCAACGTATTCGCTCGATCAACGTACCACCGTTATCTATGTCTTAGGTCTTTTAATCCATTGATTAATAGAATTAATCAATGGATCTCAAAGTTAACCTATCTCATTGCTGATATGTTTCATTCTTCCCAGCAGACGTATACCTAGTATCAAGTATGCGAGCTCCTTTAGTACTTGGAGGTTCGGGAAGTTTCGTGCGTGATCGTACGTATTCGTCCTACTCAATTTTGTGTGTAACGGGACCGACGAGGTAGTTGTTTAGGTACCTGTATTATTTACATGATAAATAGATATGTTCTGTATGAAATCTTTCCTGTTTGTCTATTAGCGGTTATCATCGCCCCAGCCGCGCCGAGGTGACGGTCATACGACAACGCGTTTCATATCAATACGTTCGATGAGTTATAATAATGTGCATTTAATTGTACCTCTTTATTAGATAAAGTGTCTTTATATATGATTTGTGCATTATTGAACTCTATATTGTGCAAGGTTGAAAAGTGATAGAGTTTAATTAGGGTTAAATGTTGAGATTGACGCAAATAGTTAAATATAATCAAACAATGAACTGCACAGGGTTTTTATATTTGAAGCGCTCGTAGCGAAGTTTACTTAGCTGTTCTCAACCGATCAGCAAAGTTAAGCAACGTCGCGCGCGGTCAGGAGTAGGATGGGTGACCGCTAGTGACATTACTACTGAGCGTTTCCGTGCTTCGGAGGGCACGTTAAGCCGTCGGTCCCGGTTGTTGTCTTGGGATGGCAGTCGTTATAGCATGGTGGTAGGGCACTTTGCGAATGCCCGCCTGGCTAGCTACCACCCTCAAGTAGAAAATCTGTCGCCAAGCACCTAACGGTGTGTTCCGGCAGCTGTCCTTGAGAGCCAGTACTTCTAGGTTAGCCTGAACAACATCTTCGACCACATCGTCACTTACCATCAGGTGAGATAGTGGTCAAAGGCTAATCTATCAGGCATAAAAAAAAAAAAACATTTTTATTATGCCTCTTCATTTGATTTCTTGGTTTTTTAAGGTTCCATGTCCAAAGCAAACGGAGTTGGGACTCCGCTTTTGTCTGGAATGGAATGAGTTATAAAATCCTAGTTGACCGACCGTCAACAAAGGAATTAAGATATTTGAGTGTCCGTTGACATCCTCTGTTATATATGCGAATGTAGCGGAATAAATAAAAAGTTTTTGAAAGAGTCAAGTACAAATAAAGTTTTTATTTTTTTATTATATATAATATAATAATGAAATGGGGGCCATCAAAGTTGTAAATTATTAACCATTTATTTTACTTCTAGGATTAAAAAAAAACGGAACTAGCTTGGAATCTGGAATATGGGTTTATTATGTACTATATCCTCTATTTAATAAATCGATCAAGTGAAGCAAAGCCCGCTGCGCCCATTACTTACTTGAATGGGTCATTGCTAATGACACTTACCGCTGAGCACTTTTGTGCTACGGAGGCCACGTTAAGCTGTCGGTCCCTATTATTGTCTTAACATGGAAGTCGTTATATCATAGTGGTAGGGCATTTTGCCTATGCCCGCCTGGCTAGCTAGCTACATCAATTAGAAAGTCTGTCGCCAACGGTGTGTTGCTTCTGCAGCTGTAATTTGAGAGCCAGCAATTCTAGGTTAACCTGAACAAGATCTTTGACCGCGTCATCACTTATCATCAGCTAAGGTATTGATCAAAGACACATTACATACACACACATTACACATTAACAATACATTTACACCTACATTTGTACAATTTTAGCAATAAGAAACATATAAACAAATACTGAAAACGCTGATTTTTAATGTAGTTGAAGCTACGTTCAAACATACTCGCACGAGTAAAACCAGATGTAAAGTAAAGAGCTCAAGTGCAGTTATGTGAAGTAAAGAGCATTGATAAGTACACACATTATGAACCTAAGGGCGGTGCAATAATAGCCACGTCATGAGCAAAATGTGTGTTGATATAGCATTTTGTTTATATCTAATAGACTATTCTTTGACCACTATCGCACCTGAAGTTAAGTCGAAGATGATGTCCAGGCTAAGCTAGAATCACTACCTAGAACTCTCAAGTCAATCTGCTGCTGGAACACACAGTTGTGATAGATTTTCTACTTGAGGGTGGTAGCTAGTCAAGCGGTTATTCGTCAATTGCCTTACCACTACAACTGCAATTCTAAGACAACAACCAAGACCGACGGCTTAACGTGCCCTCCGAAGCACGCTCAGTAGAAATGCCACTAGCAATCATCCATCCAACTCATGACTGCAGCGGACTTAACTTAGCTGATCGGTTAAGAACTACGAGTTGCTAAACGAACTACGAGTGCTTCATTTTCCGGGTACCTGTATAGTTCATACGAGTTTCTAGTCAACTACAATTAGCACAGGATGTCCTAATTCGGGGTCAGGGCCAAGCGATCGTTGGGTACTGTTTATTTATTTATGTTCCTTGTTAGAATTATTCGTGATCTGTTAATCTGTTCCATGATAATGTGCTACGCTAATTTGTAAATTGAATTATTCGTTGATATAGGATCATTCGATTTGACGCGCGGGGTTTAAAATGTAATCTTTCAAATCAGGACGCGTTATGCTATTAATTTTTACGCATATACATTTAGTTTCATGTTCACTCAAAAATTTTCACGCTAAATCTACAGTTTATTTTTCTAAACATTGCATTTTTATTCCTGAACAACCAGACCGTATGGTCTACTGGAATCGGTGTATCTATACCAAAAGATATTAAGCGACGTAAACACGTTATATTTTTTATTGTTATTGTGACGGTACAAGGTCGAGGCCCATCTGATGTTAAGCGGTGACCTCTGGCCATAACAGATACGTTTCGTTACAAGTGACGAACTGCACTGCGCCCGTCACCATGAGACATACAGTTGTTGGGTCTCATGTGCCTATAATTTTACTGCCTCTTATGGATTGCTGCCGACACAGACCGTTACGTTACGTGCTTGGCGATAGATTTTCTACTTGAGGGGTGGTATAGCTAGCCAGACGAACATCCACAAAATGCCCTCCCACCATCCGGTGAAGCTCAAGCTGGCAGTGTGGACCGATCTATGGACCTGCGGCACGGCACTCCATAGCTATAACCGCTCGGCTATCATTGCTTCAACAACTTAAACAAACTTATTTTTATTTAAAAAATATACATAGTGTTACAGTTTCGTTTTTAAAATCACCCAGTATATTTACTTGAACGAAAAAGGTTACGTACATACGTATGTAACCTTTTAAATAATAAAACTGGTAGTTTCACTTTGGACAAAGATAATTTTTTTATGCCCGGTAGGTTAGCCTTTGACCACTATCTCACCAGATGGTAAGTGATGATGTGGTCGAAGATGTTGTTCAGGCTAACCTAGAAGTAATTATTTAGTAATTAATATGTATATAATACTTGTAATGTTCATACCATGATACATCTTGCTTAGACTTCTTTGAATGGTGTGTATAATTATATAATAAATATACACACAATAAAACTAAATTAAGTTAAAAATGCGTTGCTGATTTTTTTATAAACATAATAAAAAGGCAAATGTATTTATTAAATTATTGTTAAATTATTTTAATTCAATTCAAGCCGAATAATATCTATTTTGAAATAAAATTTTATTCTGATACATTTCCAAACTTGATTTAGAGAATTATTGACTAGATTTATACGTGACCTTTCTGGTTGAAATAAAAATATGTCATAAATATTTAGTATTAAATAGCTTAAGGCGTATATATATGAGCCAAAGCTGCATCAGACATTTGTTTAAAAGCGATCTACTCGTACTTTAATATAATATATTAAAAATGTAAAATTAAAAACTAGCTGTACCTGCGACTTCGTTCGCGATTGCCGTACCTGCAGACTAATTATTCACATTTGACCACTGTTTATCTCATATGCAACGATGTGGTCTGCGGTGAAGCATTATTAGTAAAGCATTTACTTTGGGTTTGAAAACTCCCGGGTTGTATTTTCCAGAAGACAGTCGTTAAGTAACTCAGAGAGTTTCTTCGCGGTTCGCACAATAAATGTAAAAGCAATGTACTTTGTGCGTTTCTTTGGAATTTCGATTATAAAACAGCGTCTTTTTGTCGAGGTTCTCCTTGTTTGGCGGTAGAACGAAAATATATTAGATTTTGCACTTCCATTGCGCAGTCTCCAAAATATATCCGGCAAGAGATAGATAGTTAAAAAAACTGATTGTGGCGAATGTTCCAGATTTTAGAGTTTTATCTTAGCAAGCTTGCAAAATTAAATAAGGGTACCGGGCTGCCAGTGGGGTGCCCAGCTGCCCGTGGGGTGCCAGGCTACCCGTGGCGTGCTGGAATTCCCTTGGGGTGCCGGGCTGCCCATGGGGTGCCAGGCTGCCCGTGGGGTGCCGGGCTTACTCGTCACTATTCTAACAAAAAAAGAATAATTGAAATCGGACTACGCGTTAATAAATTACAACTAAGTATACATTTTGACTTTCATCTCCTTTCCCGAGGGAACTGTGCTGCATTTCTGGATAAAAAGTATACAATAATCTTTCTAGTATGAACTGAAATCGTGTTAAGTTTCATTGAATTCCATTTGTAGTTTTGGAGTGATGCGCGGCCGGGATACAGACCGACAGACAAACAAAAATACAATAAAAAATAATTTTGGCTTCAGTGTCAGCTACAGAGTGCACCCAAATTTTTTTTCCAAAATATCTGCCATGAACAGAATTGGATCTGTTACAGTTTTATAACATATATAAGTATAAGTATAGATTGTCAGATGACTACATATCTATCGTATACTTTATCTGTAGCGCTAAAACTTGTTTCTGAAATGAACTTTCGTTATGTATCGAATTAATATTCGTATCTGCCCCCAAACGACATAGACGATTTACTGCAACACCACGTTAATCGACATATAAAGTTAATATATTTATCTAATCTGTATACATGATTTTGAAACTGTAAAACGGCGTCCATGTGTAATGTAATATTTTGTCAAAATAAATGTTCTTACATTTATAACGTAGCGATTACCGCTGCAGTTGTAGTGTACAATGATATAAACCTTTAACCCTTATTATTATTTTTTTTTTTTATATTTTTTTTTATTGTCTTGAGAAAAATGCATTTACGCATACACACCCGCCGGGGAGCAGGTGGTTATGTCGGGCTCAGGGTCAATAGGGACCAAACCTTTAACCTTATGCTAACCTCGGTTTGTTCTCTATATGTACTGGCCTGCAACGAGTTGTTGTATAGGGTGTTATAAGGGCCTTAAGGTTGAACTGGCCGGTCACTTCTCCATACAAACGTCGTAGGGTGATCATTTCCATATTTGAGATTTCAAGTCCATACTTAACCATAATACCGATTGATATCGTCATTATCTAGGCTTGTTAGATGCCAAAAAAAGATAATTATTTAGTAAGTTATGAGCATCGAAAACTTTATATGAAAATGTTTCGGGGTTCATCATAAACATATATATAATTCTCAAGTTAATTATTTTATTAAAGTTTCGGCATCATACAAGCGTAGATATGACGAGATCAATCGGTATTATGCTTTATTTTGGACCTAAATCCTCAAATAAGGGAGTGATCACCCTGCGACGTTTGTATGGAAAACAGGCCGGCCAGTTCACCCTTAAGCAGGTGCGTTGCGGGGAGTCGATCCAATCAAATGATTTCATGTATTTATATATTTTATTTATTATTATGATATGAAGTGCTTTAAATACGGACGTATGATTGTAATCGTCACGCCTGTCCATTATAGTTGCAGTGTCAGCCTTCTTTTTCTGCTTCACACTGCACTGCGCTCGTCATACCGAGACGGTAGTGCTTATGTCTCGTTTACCCAGTAATGTCACTTGCTAAAGTACCCTTAACGCATTGGGTTTGCACACTACTACTTCGAAGTTACATATTTGATGACACTGCGATGGTATTCATTAAGAGTGACTCGTGCTAGAGTCTTGACAGCCTTTCTCCTTTTCGACTTAAGAAACGATGACAATTATTGTCGTCGTTTATATATATTTCTATTATAGACAATTTTAACATTGAAATTAGCCGCCTTTGCTAACCACGTAACTATTAGTATCCCCTTCAAACTATAATTTTGATTATTTTGATTAAGTTGATGTTTTGATTGAATGGTCACGATGGGACTGACGTAGATAGAAGTGTAATAGATAGTTATTGTCAATTCCAGAACAAGCAGCCGTACTTCCCTATCTTCGGCGAGCAGCACCCGCGGCCGCCGCGCTCCCGGCCCAAGGACGCGCAGGGCACGGTCCGCGCGTGCGCCGCCTGCCATCATCATCTGCTGCAGCAGTGGAATACCTATCAGGTCAGATTATACACTTTTATACCCGAGCTTTTACGTAACGTACAAACTAAAATCATGGTCATTACATTTTGTTTAAATTGTGTGTAACTGTGCAATAACATTCCATATTAAGACTGGAGGGAAGTCTCGAATTTTCATACAAAAAGAGAAAACGTTTCTACCCCCCTAAACAATCACTGATTTTGATAATTTTTGGATATGTTATAGATGTTATCAATATCCAGGTTTATAGGTTTTGATTTTTATAATTTTATTCAAGGAATATGGATTAATAGGTATTTAAATTCCGATATTTTCTCAAAACTTGTATCTCCAGTTTGTGAATTATTTATAGGAAAAATAATGATAAATAAAGAAAAGGAAAACCTATAAACCTAGTTCATTCTGTCAGTTATAAAATAAGACAACATTTTTAGTTTTGATTAATGTTTACTATGGGAGAAAAGTTTTCTCTCAGAACGCCAATTATGCGCAAATGCTAAGTCAAAACTTGAAGAAGCTGCAATGGTCCTTATCGCACTATTCTGTTCGGGCGTTTAGCGGCGAGACAGCATCACGTGTTAAAATACCTATTTTTCTGTAGGAGCTTCTCTTCCCGTCCCTCTTATTGTTTTTTATTATACTGGTGAGTAAACTCACTTATGTTTTGGTGGGAGTGCTGCCTCTACTCACGTTACACTGCGTGCCGACACTACTCCGGGCTAGCGAAGTTGTCTAGTATTGAATCACGAGCGTAACGAGTGATTTTGAGGCTACCGAGCACAGTAACAGATTTAAAGGCGTGAGATCTAAACATGTATCCTATCTTCCTTCTTAAGAGCGTCTCAGATACGTAAGGCTGCGTAGCCACCAGATAAGTGCGAGGGAAAAACACCCACAGCATCACTGAGTTCGGCGAGGCTAGGGAAGCGATCTTATCGATGGATTATTACTTCGCATGTCTTCCTCACAACTGTAGTGAATACGTAACTTATTGATAGATAGCATATAAATACAACAAAAGATGTAGTTTCGTCACCATGTATGTCAGTATTTCATATTTGCTTATATGAAATTTGATATATGCAACACGTCGTAGCAGAGCAAAAAATCTTATCCAAGAATTATAACGTCAAATTTGGCGGTGTAGCCCCATACTTTACTAATAAATATGGCCACTTTGCTACAGCTGATAACACACACTATTTCTTTGCCTACAGCGGCTGTCACGTCAGGCAATTATAGTTTATCATTCTTAATAAATATGTAAAGTAGAACGTCCTGACCTTAAAGAATTTGGCTAAACAGCAGACCGTTTTTTGGCGGAGATATCAGAAATTTTATATTTTTAAAACATATTTTGCAAGATATATCTTAAGGGTGAACTGGCCGGTCAGTTCTCCATACAAACGCCGTAGGGTGATCACTCCCTTATTTGAGGATTTAGGTCCAAAACAAAGCATGATATCGATTGAACTCGTCATTATCTAGGTGTGTATCGAAACGAAATTTAAAAAAAATAATTACGTTGAGAGTTATGTGCTTCGAAACATTTTCATATAAAGTTTTCAAGGCTCATAACTTTCAACTTAAGTATCTTTTTAAAATTTCGTTACGATACAAACCTAGATAATGACGAGTTCAATCGATATTACGCTTAATTCTATTTCTTAAATCTCAAATAAGGGAGTGATCACCCTACGGCGTTTGTATGGAGAACTGACCGGCCAGTTCAACCTTAAATATGGTAAATGTGATACAATAACATTACGTATTGTAAATATGAACTTTGTCTTGTATATGCTTTCGACGACGCAGTATTTACCGGTGCCATTTAGTGATACTTAACACACGAGATTTACATACTTCATATAATGTATATACAAAATGTACTCTAAAGTACATAGATACTACAGTCTGGTGATAAAAATATATAACTAATGCGATAATATTAAAGTGGATATTGGAAATTAACTCGATATATTGCAATATATCTATATACAACTTTATTATAGTCTGAGTGATTCTTCAGTGGTTATTATATTTGCTAATCACGATTCCATCATCTCGATGCAATATTTCACGATCTAGTGCATCAATGTCATCTAGATGGATTAATATTATTTAAAACAGCATTCACGCGTGCTAAGAAAAAAAGATACTTTGATAGCAACTACTTCGCACCGAGGTTTGATCACGCAAGTCCCGCAACCCTAGAATACCGTTCTGGGAATGTGGGATAAAGTTCCGCTGGAATTCTCCTTTAAACATTCATAGACATGATAAATCGACCGTTCTAAATGAGACGTCACTAGTAGCAAATCGGCCTCGGCCTGTATGTACTTATATATATCTTACATTGTATATATAGTACTTTTCTGTACTGTATCAGCCGGATATTCCACTGCTGAACACTAGTAGAGCTGTAAAAGTACCGAAAAATTATAAACGCATTAGTTTATGATTATTTGGTATTCGTTACTAAAATGTTCGCGGTGAAATCGGCATCCAGCAAAGGCATCGAGAAACGAAATAATTTCGAGAATACAGATTCAATACTTCGTCACGGGGTGATCACGACCATTGCAAAGTGTTTAAATTTGTTTAATTACTACTTGTAATAATCGCGAAAACCTTAGACAACATTATATAATATGTATATTTCGATAAGTTAGTAATATGTTGTCGTTTGTCTTGTTAGAGAAGACCTTTTCTACAGACCCTGTTGGTGAGATAAAGGTAGAAAGATGATTCTCAAAAGATAAAATATGTCAGTATTAAATTGTACCTCTGAATCAGTAAACATTGTATAACCAAAAACGCCAGTATATCGACATGTACAGTTCACCATGTATCGTACATCCCCTTAACATATCGCAAACTGTACTACACACAAACGTAACGCGGATCTCCGTGGAAAGATCGTAAAATGGTATTCCGCATGTCACCACCAACTTTTCCGGCGCGTTACGAGCTAATTATCTGTGTGTTTAGAACGTCTGTAGAGTAAATGTAAGACGTATTACCTCTTACCTCTTAATGTAAGAGGTATTACCTCTTTCCTCTTAATGTAAGAGGTATTACCTTTTATATTTACTCTAAGACAATAGGTACAAAGATAAAAAGGTGAATACTGTCATCTATGTATCTCCCATATTAACAAATATGGGAGAGAACCATAGACAACTCACCTTGTGGCGTACGGAATACTGCTTGAAAAGTTCTTGTCTATTTAGCACGTTATCAAATGCGTTTTAGCTTACTGCACGTTATGACGTCATGATCAACTCCCGGAAGACCTCTACCATCGAACAAATGCCTCTACCAAGGGAGTGTGGCTTGTCATAATCCCTACGCTTGGTAAGACTCTTGGGTCCAATCGCAGTGCAAGATGGTAGTTAATCAGAAGGCGCTGCTTCCGCCCACCTTCTGGTATTTTTTTCTTCATCCCCTATTACTACCACAGAAAGATATTGGGCGGGGGAGCAGTGCTAGAACGGCACCTAACGGGCGAGACCTGGAGTGGTTTTCGTCATACAATGAAAAAAAAAGATTGTCAATAAAAATTAGATGCAAATGTGGTAATCTAATGGCCGGTTCTTAATGTCAATATAAATATAATTCTAAATAAATTAAGAGCACTAACGCGAACTAAAAAAAAATTTACTCTAATAATTTGTAAATGTCAAGATATATTTTTAATAAAGATTTTTTGCTCTTATTTTTCTCGTCTAGTATTTGTTTATCAAATACTGTAAACAACAAGCCTGAGGCATCTTAATAGAATGTAACATAATATTGTGAAATCTCGATGAATTCCGTTACCAGCTAAATCTAGTATTATCCTGAATGTGTTTGTTGGAAACTATTCTGTATACCTGTTTATGCCATTCTTAGTAGCTGTTATGCCATCTATACTTAGCTCACTGTTTGTGAAGTTAAAAAAAATGCCGTCCCCCATAATTTCCTGTTGGTATCGTAAGAGCAAGATGGTAGGGAAATAATGGTGGGCATCAGCGCCCTCTGAAGAACTTCCATTTAACACTGCGGATCCTCAAGACGCCTGCCAAATGTGGAGATTATAACCTGTGTGTGATTATAACGGTGGACGTCTTCTGGCTGTTGATAATGTAGAAAAATAATGAAATAAGGGATTTTCTGCACTCTAAATCACGTATGTTGACTCTAAATAATACAAAATCAATTATAAGTGCAATATACATTTAAATTTTTAAAATGGTAACTATTTTGTGTTTTATTTAGGTATGTAACATAGGTCTCATTAGGCCTTTAAATCCCAAAATGGTTGAATAGGGGTACCTTAACCTATCACCCACTCATTTCGCCAGATATATTTGTCTTATATTATGGGGATATTGCTATCGTCCAGCCACAGTTCCAGGCTTCGTTAAACAACTGAAATGTCTGTCTGGGCAAAATATGAAAGCTGACCGATCCAAAGTCGAAGGACCAAAACGGAAGCCAGCATCTTGTGACGTCCATCACAGAATAAGCAGATAACTGTCTGATTGATATTTACAGGCCACAGTACGTACTATAAACTAATCTATAAAACTATTTGCATACCAACTTTAAAAAAACTCCGCACTGTAGGTACAAAGCTACAGGTACAGCAGCGTATCTGTCCGGACGGGATTATTGTACGGTGCGTGCCGCGTCAGAAGAGATCAGAGGTATTTGTGATAGAAAGATAGCCTTGGTTCTTTGGTAACAGCCTTGTAGGTGAATTTAAATATTAGGTACTCCGTGCTTTGCGACCTGAAGTGCACTTTAGTGGTTTGCTTCGTAGAAAAATAATATAACACTCAAACCATGATTATGAATATTTATAAAATTGAAAATATTGGGGGCAAGGATGGTATCGAGCCAGGTGTGCGCACTATATGCAGCAACATCCTACTAACACTTCGACGTGAATATGCTCATTCCGTTTATAACATTCCATTTGGCGGCCATTACGATCAACCTATGGAATATGGTAAATCATCTTGTCATGTGTTTTGCTTCACTGACCGTTTGTCCTACGTGAGCAACAAAAGCGGCAACGCGACATATAATGATGTGACGTTTCGCGAAATATTAAGAACATATCTAAAAGTATGTGGGCACACGTGGGCTGCGGTGTCTTATAGATCAGTTTACGGTGAGTCGCGACATAGCGTCGCACGAAAAGACGCTTTCATCAAGCGGAAGTCCAAAGCAAATATTTTTATATTAGTGTTCTTTCGTCGTTATTTCCCATTTTTTATTGAGCCAATATGAATTTTCTAGTAACAGTGCACTATACTTGCCCATGGTAAGGGTGAACGCTCAACCTAAGACAATTAATGAGTCACCTAATGGTGCTGCGAACCGCACCGACCTGTCCAAGTCAACAGTTCAGTAACAATTAAGCAGAACTACATAGTCGCGCTTCATTGTTGTTATTATAATTTTAATTTAGTAACAACATTATCAGTTATAACGACCTTTCTGTGACAACATGCGAGCATTACTCGGTGCACGATCGTTAATCTTTTATTGTGTTTAAGCATTTTTTCGCAACTGTCACTAGTGCCAGCTACATAAAATGTATTATTTTTTTAAGCGTTAGTCCACAATATTAAGGTCCTGTTTCAGAATGTTCGAGTAAGTTCCGGTTATACTACCCAGAACATAAAATAACTGAATGATAAAAATGACAGTTAACATGCAGCGCGTTTCAAGCTTTCACCGATGGATAGGCTAAATCGATGACTGTGAAACGCAAAGATAGTGTTTTATTTATTAAATATTTTCTGGGTAGTATAACCGGAAATTACCCGTACATACTGAAACAGGCCCTAAGCGTTATATCATGTGTATTGTGGACAAGATATTATTTGATTTTAAAATCTAGTATGTAGAACTAATGTAGGAACTGGCTTTCAAGGGCATCAGATGGATCATAAAATTTTTCATTTCTTAGGTGTAAATTTAAAAATGTTACTGATAAATTACAAAAATATATTAACTCATTTTCACATATATGTTTTATAAGACTGATTCAGCGCGATAAGAACAAGTATAGTGCTAAAAGCTTCCGCGTGCAGATGAAGAGCGAGGGAGATAGCTAGTCAATAATGGTAATTTGTTATGCAAGGCTGCAAAAGTTGTAAATTGACGCGAGCGCGAGGCTTGTAGAGGCGAAGGGTAGGATTATAGATATAGAACTCTGCGCGTTTGAAGGTTTCAAAGACGCAAAATAAGTTTGCTTCCGAGCGCAACACACGATTTTTCACCTCACTCCAGCTGCAAAATAGATTCATCTATAAAAATATTGAAAAAGATGTTACTTTTCAGAGCTGTAATTCGGTTCCGGGTTTGTTTTTACATTTTTGTAGTCTATAGAATTAAAAAGAATATATAGAATCTTACAGCCTTACTTATAAACGCTACTTAAATTTTAAGCATTACTTAGCCGCTGATTAGCAAAATTCCTTACTCATAAACGCTGCATAACTTTATCCAGTACCTAAGTACTGCTTAAATCAGCTGTCAATTTAAACACTGTCTGACCCCTGTTTAAATATTTAAGTAGCAAGATGGCGCCCATATTTCTGATCAGCTGATTTAGTTACTATTGAGGTTATTGTCAAGGAGGTATACAAAACTGTAAACACGACATACTCTGTTAATAAATCGTAAAAATATAGCAGGTAGAAACTTACATTGGATGAGGAAATAAATATTATGCGTAACCTACTTACTTTTCGTGATCTTATTGAAGAGTATACCTCAGGTACAGTTCCTGAATTAAGAATATGAGGATTGTGCCACACTCGTATATTCCTATTGGATGAGGATTGAGACTGATGAGGAACTAGAGATTCAATTTAAAAGCAGAATTGAGTACTTATTTGCGAATTTCAGCATAGATGTCGATTCAGTATAGCAAAAAAAAAAATTTTGGGAGTCGAAATATTCTTATTTGTATTAAGGATCTCATTTAATAGGTCGCGAGTTTATCACCAAATGGTAATAAACTGGTCCAAATTAGACGCCGGACTGTTTTAACTGAAAATCCCTTTCTCGTTAAACCCCCAAAATCTGATCCGATCCGGTGATCGAACTCATTGTAATTTTCTTATTATCTAGCCGCGCCACGCGGTTTCACACGCGTAGACAATGATGATGAAAAGTATGGAGAACCTAAACCAACTATTCTGTTGTTTCATCCAAACCCTCAAGCCGTTAAAACGTGAATACACGTAGAAGACAAAAACACAAACTTTAGATACATACATATAATCACGCCTGTATTCCCCGAAGGGGTAGGCAGAGGTGTGTAAACACCCATGTTTCGGTCAATTGGGTTTTGGTCCCATGTAATAGGTGGCGAGCCTATTGCCATTCACCGGGCACAGTTTCAGGGTCATACAAAATCATTTCTCTAACACACTAGACGAAACACAAGAACATATTATACTGCCTTTATAATATTACTGTCAATTAAGGAATCGCTAAAGAATAATTACAAAAATATGAAGATTGGAATCTTGTTTCATAGAAAAAAACGTAGACATAATTGGGCATAGGTATTGTTTGGGATGGAAAAAGATAACTTCCAGCGGGATATGACGGTATTCGGGCTTCCATAATGCATTTCCAATTATGCTATGGAATAGGTTGCTGGATCAAATTCAAAGCAAACTGGGGCACTTACAATTTACCATATTGCAAAAAAAAACTCGCTTCAGAAGTCTCCAGTACGCCTAACCATATGTACAAAAATCAGTAGGTCTACAAAGAATAGTATCTTTTTTACTTTTTAATTTTAAGACTTTCAGCACTAGATACATATTTTTTGGCAATTTGGGTCTTTCATAATACCTTTTAGTTCAATGTTGTCAGTTTAAAATACGTTCGACCTCATTATCCATTGCTTAGCTAAATAGTTGCTAAGTAGCGTTTATAAGTAAGAAATATTTAAACATTATTTAAACACTGTTTAGTTATCCATTACTTAGCAACTACATAGCGGATTTTTTATAAGTAAGGGGGTTAATGGTTAAATTACTTATCTACATACCTAATGACGTACTTTCAACCACATATTTTGCACTATATAATGTATGTTAATATTTTCGGGATAGTTAATAAAAATAAAAGTTGGTAAGACAATGAAAGGCCTTAAAGGTAAAAACTATTTTACATATCAACTATCAAATGTAAATAGTACTCGTTATTAATAAGGTGTCACTTTATCATAAGATCTTTCAACATAAAACGAATTTCATTGTTTTATTTTATATATTTTCATAATTGGCATCGCACAGTCTTTGGTTTATCAGGTCATCGTGGGTCGTGGTGTCAACTTATGATTAGTTTAAAATGTTATATAATATAAATATAGCGAATAGATTCAAAGGTTTTTCCTTAGCATGATTATAGAAAGGCGAGTTTTGTATTCTCAAACTGTAAACACGGTCGGGTGCAATTTGATAACTTACATCGAAACACTCAATTTTTCACCATAAAATCGAGGTAAATTATAATGGTACATTTTGATACGCATCCGGAAAGTTTGTTATTCTGATCGAAGCTTAGATATTATAAACCTAAGCCGTAGGCGAAGGCGTAGAAAGGAAGTAGGTTTTTTATTTCTTCTCGGTAAGCGTGCTCCATCTTAGACCACATCAATGTTTAACATCAGGCAGGGTGTGGTCAAACGCGAACCTGTTCGAATAAAAAAAAAAAGTAGATCAGGTGGAAATTGGAACTTTTATTGTATATATATATATATATGTGAAATGTTATATGTTATAAATTGAAAATGTTATATATATATATATGTTTTCAATTCCGCTTTAAATTATAAAGGCGCGCGCAGGATATATAATAAAAGGTAAATAGGCCCTTCTATATAACCCTCAGTCACCTCTTACCTATATGACATTCCATCAACATTGGTTTATTCTGTATTTTCGGCGTACAGTAGTCAATTACAAACAGACAGCAAGAACATTACACATATTGGTCGAATCACATACTAAGCATTATTGACCCAAAAATAAATATTTAAATCGACTTCAAAAAGGGGGAGGTCCTCAATTTGGCTTTTTTATGTGTGTTACTTCATATCTTTACAGGGTGTACTAATTTTGATGTTTTTTTGTATTCGAAAACTTGTCCTTGTTTTGGGACCACATGTCCCATTTAAATTTGAGCGATACCTAACCAGTAGTATTTGAGTTATTCCCAATAATGCGTGTTTTATGTTTGAACTCTGTTTTTTTTTTGTTAAAATTCTACAAACGTAACTTTATATAGGTGAAATAAAAAAAAACTGTATACCATTTTATATAAATAGATAATACGCGCTTCAAATGTCAAAGTTCAAGTTGTGCAGACGTTAATTAACATAACTGATAAAACCGATTCGTTCCAGACTCGTAATTAGAATTAAATATTTAAATTGTTGATGAATAGCACAGAGTTTACTCGCTTGGCGTGCCACTCTATTATATAAAAGTCGGCCAAGTGCGAGCCCGCATTGCAACGGACCTTGAAATAAAATATACTTAGTAGATAAGGTAAGTTGGTTTTGATCACAATTTATTATATTGTTATTTAAATAAATAATAATTTACTACGTACCGAAATTTCTAACTAATTTAGTGTTTGAGATAGACCCCATAACAATAATGATCTACATATGTAGAACTTCTACGTTTTTCCAATTTTTTTTTACAGAAATATATATTTGTTCACTTCTTGATAAGCTTTAGATTAGTTTAGAGGATGACACCAGCAATCTAACAAGTCGCAACAAGCTAGGGTGCGTGTTTTTTTGGATAGCTCTTTCTCTATTGTTGACCCCTTCATTATAATAGAAATAAAATGTTTACTATTGGGCCAACCATCTACAAAGCAAAATTGTGTAAAATTTTCAAATTCTTAGTTACAATATTAATTATCAATTCTGGTTAGGAGCTAGGGACACGTGACAAACGGACACTAGGACAGGTCTCCGCTTTGCCCTTTAAGAACGGGACCCTAGAAATGATCGGATATTCCATGAATATCTCTAGTACCTCGTAATACCGTCGTTAATATTACACACCCTAAAATAAACACTGCTGCGTGGCGGTTGAAAAAATGACAAGTGGACGTGAGAAATATTCCTCACCAGCGACCCCTACCACATGGAACCTTGTTGTATACCAAGTTTATAGACATATATTGATCAAAAATGTAGAAAACAATATAGCATATTATTAAATAGCCATTCTAATTTGCATGAGTGCCGCTTTGGTCAAGTGGCGTAACATAAAACTCCGGAGGTAGTGGGTTCGGTGAGTTAGTTATCGGGTTTTTCTGACAAGGATTTTTGTTTGCAGTCATTTGGGGATAAACACTATTGTATATGTAATAATATTCATGTATAATGAGAATATGTAAGTTTTATATATTCATAATAATAAAAAAAAGTCATAATAATAATGGTAATTTTATTGGGAAATTATATTATATTCATTTTCATTTCACAAATTTAAAGACTTAAACGTTTATTGCGTAAAAAATATATGCAAATCGCTTTTTTCTATCGTAAAATCTGCTAATATGGGCATAAATTATTAAGTAAATGTTATTGCTTTTTTAAGTGGATATTTTAATCACAATTAAAAAACAATAAAAATCTAATTGGCATTCATTAGTGTCGCTTCATTGTCCGATTCAATCTATACTATATTTTTTTATTAAATGCCAACTTCAGAATATACCAATACAACAAAATAAAACTTATATTAAACTGCAGGTTTTCCCAATTGATTGACATCGTCCAATCTACACGACATAGCACATGAATAATTCATTAGACATGATCGTAAATAGTCAATTTGCATGTCTTATAAAGTTTATCGCCCAATGCGGAATACAAATTACTCATAACGTGAAATGTCACAAGGGTAATAGAAAAGAAGTAGCACTTTCACAATCAGTAAGAACTTAGTGAGTAGTGTCAATGTTTGCGTTTGTAATGATCGTGGTGTCTGACCCACAAACGCTATCTGTTTGATGACGGGCGCTGAGCGGTCCTCAGTAGCTAGTGGCGAGCCACCACGACGCACGTCTGCTGCAGTCTGCTCCAGGAGCGCACTGTACCGCTCGCGATACCCGACACCGTGATCAACTACCGAAGTCCACTCTGATAATACTTATCAAACATTTATCGATACCATCAATGATTTCCACGCAGCCTATCGTTCCAACGATGACT
This sequence comes from Plagodis pulveraria, assembly GCA_963890685.1. Lineage (NCBI taxonomy): Eukaryota > Metazoa > Arthropoda > Insecta > Lepidoptera > Geometridae > Plagodis > Plagodis pulveraria. The sequence goes on from OY982971.1 coordinate 1,775,732, forward strand.
GCGGCTCGGTGTACACGTTAGCGCTATGTGGTATAAGGGTGAATATTTAGTGCCGGTGTTGAAAGAGGTATAATACATTTTTAGTGTGTGTTTTGTGTTGTGTTCTGTGAAGTGTTTAAGTGTTGTTTGATACAAGCAGGAAACGAGGGATGCGATGTTGGTACGGATGTGCGCCAAGGAAGACGCAGTGCCTTTGAATTGCAAGGTATGGACTTTATTCAACTCAAAACGAACTTAAGTAGGTGGTAGTTCACACTATTAAAGACGTTTAATTGTTTCTTTAACAGAATAGGGAGCTCTGATCTCTCTATGAAAAGGCAAAACTGACCGTTGCATTCTTATGAAAGATATCACCAAAGTTATCCGTTCTAGTAAAGCACTGTTTAAACGATGCCAATTGATACAGCAATACACTGTAAAATATCTTTAAAGAAAAAAAAATAACATATAATTGGGGTCTTTGAGTATTCAATGAAAGATATGCTCAGTCATAATGTAAGTTCCCATATAAACCTACATTGAATATTCTAGCTTATCGTAAAAGTTGTAGACAAAGTACAGCCGTTTATTACCTCTCAGAATCCTATACAAACTAGATTGGTTAATCAAATATGTTATGGGAATCCCACTCTGTCGTAATGACTACGCATGGCTCAGAGAAATCAAATAATCCACAAGTAAATATTCATATTTTTCGAATACGAGTATATTGAAACAATCTTAGTTGTTAAGTTGTCTATGGCGCTGCCGGTGGGGAAAATAAACGGTCAACATGTTAAGGGTTTTATTAGTTCCTTTTTCTGCCACCAGCACTGATAAGTTTGCTCTGTACGTAGATGTCCACACGTCACATAAATATCTTCGTGACTTTCCGTCGGTGGCTCGGTTATGTTCGGTTTATGTTATCCTGATAAATAAATATTATGATTATTATCAATGCTATTTGAAATGTTCTGCATTATGACGGCTAAAATGTATGGTTGGCCTGATTCTACTAGGGTGTGGCTGCACATTAGTTGCTAAACAGGGCTCTTTGCTAAATGAATCGCTTAATTAAAGGAATGGGAGCGAGCACATTACCATCGAAAGCTAATTTTTCAGACATCGTATTCCTACTGAGGTTTTGTTTTAGAATACCCATTGATTCCCAGACACGGTGCTCAAACCTAGGACCTCGAAATTGTAAAGCTATGCTTTCGCCACACTACTAACGAAGCAGTAGAATAATTATTTTATTGCAATAACAGTACTTAAGTACAATAATGATAGAACAAGCAAATGCATTTAAAAATAAAAAAATACGACTGGATAGTTGTGTTTAAATAAATAATAATCCTAACGCTACATTCAAATCTGTTCAGGCATTCCATTTACAAGTTTTGTAGAAATAAAGAAACTCAAATGCACCCTAAAACATTACGCTCCATTTGGGCTGTCGTGTTAAATTTTACATAAATGTAGCATTAACATAAATCCAATAATAACTAACTTGGATATAAAATGGATTTCCAAATTGATATTGATAAACTTCTGTGCATCGTTAACAGAAATCATTATTTTTATTAATTATGCATAATATTCCAATTCAATTCTATGATAAGCTCATTAGATTTACATAAACACATTTTAAACAACTGCTGTTTAAGATCTGAATATAAGATTCGATAAATCGCTTGATTAATAATAATATATTTAATTCAATAATAATTGTGCCTCGTTGGTTGAGTAGCGTCGCTTTGGAATGTCGACGTGCTGGGTTCGATTCTCGGGTCAGACAGTTATTGCGCTTTTCTATTGTAATTATGAGCTGCATTTTAAGAAACCCAGAGATGGTGCGTGTATTTTTTTGACTGTAGTAATATTTTGAAAATATTACCGTATTTTTCCTAAACTAGCCTTTGACTATAATCTCTCCTGATGCCTCCGACGTAAGTAAAGATTTGGTCGAATATAGTAAGTAGACTTAATCATGAAAGTGCGCCTCTATGAGGTAGCGCGCCAGCTTCCTTCATAATATTGAACTTGTTCTTAGTTCAGCCGCATTTACATTACGAAACTACTTGCACGCATGTTGAAATGAATTTCGCGAAACTAGTTTCAAATATATAAGTGTAGGTCGAAGTGTCAAGGCTACCACACTACCGTGAAAATATTATTTTTCTCCTACAATCTACATTGGTTTGATTTTGTACCTACTCATACTGTGTTGTAACATGTTAAGAAAAAATCCTTGTTAGAAAAGATGTTGGATTCGAGGGTCAGTATCAAATAGATATATGGGTGCGATCAAAATTAGTCTCTGAATTAGCAAAGGAATTAAAAAAAATAACACTCGTTACGAAACAATTTAAAAATATTTTTTTTTTATAATTACAGTCGGTTTGTTATATTGACCTATTAGTTGTACACAAACTAACGAACTATTAATCAACAGTAACGTGCTCAGCCCATTGTACTTATTCTATTTTAGCAACATTATATTCTTATAATTTTACACGATAAAATTGCTTCCTGGAACTAGTGTTGGCGAAAAGTCGCACGCGTCGCGAAACTCATTTGATTTCATCAACCTAGTGCATGGATGATAAAACTCTATACACGTGATATTACCAGTAAAACGTGTTTCGTTATGTAAATCCGGCTTTCTCAGCGTGATTTGGTCAACTCACTATCTTATCTCTTTATCTAACTAAGTGCTTTATACATTTAAATTTAAATCTATTCCATGTTGATAATGCATTAATGTTTATTTATAGAAATTCTTAAAGTACGAAAATAATTATTAAAGTTTTTGATTTACAAAAGTCACGGTGAGTTTTTTTTAAAGTATAATGTTTGTTATAAGTACTCATTTAATGTTCATTCAAAAAACCTAAAATATATTGTAGTACTATTATCAAATGTAAGAAGTATATTTAGGATTCCGTGTGTTACAAGGAATTCTTATAGTTTTTGAAATGTCATCGTTACCACGTCCGTTTGTTTGTGAGTGAAAATTTGACCCGAAATACTCTTGACTAGTTATTATATCAAGTGCCACATTAATTTGAACCCTAGCCCTGTACCTACAATAACATCTTTAATCATCAGTCATTGAATGAGAAACAAAATAAAGTTATCAGTATTTCTCAGCACCCGCCGGCGACAGGCGTTTAACACGCTACGGTGTTAAACGCCTTGTTTCACGCTCAAAAGTTTATTAGTACTAGTGCATTTGTTCATTCCACTGACATTGCCTAATATTGATTTAAAAGCAGTGGTATAACTGTGAGGATGCGGAGTTGGTCATGCAGGTATCTTTAGTTACTTACTATGTAAAAAACACAAACAGAACGTAACTTTGTTTGTGTCCCAATCATTTTTTTTTCATTTTGCTTTTACAACGAATCATAACAATCTTTTTACAGCTGACGACCTACAATATTTCCTACGGTAAAAATCCCATAAAATTTTGTGGAACGAAAACGACAAATCTGTATCAGATATTACGTTTAAAGGAAATCTTATAAGAACTTATCAACAATTATTAACGTTATTAATATAACGCGAGTCCCAGCCGGGTACCTATATTTATTTATAAAGAACTTGTTAAGATTCCAAATTGCCCAGATGGGTATGTAAGGCAGAGTGGCATCCACCTGGACAACCTGTTTGGAATCCTAAACGCCCGTGATACACGGGGGTGAAATAATGTAATACAATTAATACGTGAAACTTACATACAACTTATGATTCTTTCTTCTTGCGTTGATGATCCCTAATAACCCTAGCGCTTACCTAACAATTCAGTATTGGCCAACAAAGAATAATTAAGTTTCTCACGCTTGAGGTATGACGAGGGATCTTTGCGAGATTTTTCTTCACAATCCCGACGTCACCACAATAATCCGGGCACCATCAAAAATACCAAATCAAACAAATTTATTTTACCATGAGCTAGCTATCAATTTTCACAAATCTTTTTAAAACCCAAAATGGTCCAAGAACTCAAATTTTCCAAAACCAGCGACAAAGCGACAAGCAAATTTCTACTCTTTTCACTCAAATTGTCCATAGATTAAAAGTAGACGACTACCTAGGGAGCGTTCAGAAACTTGCCGCTAAGTTGATCGGTCCGAACAGAACTTATCAAGATTATACATTTTGATAAGTTCTTATATTCTGGAACCATGGTAGTAATATAATATAAGCATTTATTTTGGTTATGTTAGTGAACATTTTCAGGCCATATATTTAATTAGTACCTACCTATAAGCATGGTGACAAAGCTTCACGCATGGCTAAACCTCGTTGGTTCACCCATGTTTAGAATTGGTATAAAGAAGGAAAGCATATCCCTACGAAGTTATAGTGACTCTATGCTGCATTTGCACAGGTGACAGTATCCTACCGTGACGCACACATGCCCGCTATTAAACACCTTTTCTCTTATTTCTGTTTGTGTAGGTGTCTACAGTATTGTTTGTGTTATCGCTAACGCGTGGTTTCATAATTGAGTGAGTGCTTTTACGTTTAACTGGCTTCATATAGCGGATTTACTCGCGGGAGCCAGATTATTATAACGTAATTTCGGATGTAGTGACTTGCCAGCATAGGGCTGGTGTAATCCTGCACAGACTCGAATCAGTTTTCTTACTCTGTTTGAATTTATGCGGGAATTTTTTGAAGCGCTCGTAGCGAAGTTTACTTAGGTGTTCTTAACTGAGCAGCAAAGTTAAGCAACGTCGCCCGCGGTCGTGAGTTGGATGGGTGACCGCTAGTGACATTACTACTGAGCGCTTCCGTGCTTCGGAGGGCACGTTAAGCCGTCGGTCCCGGTTGTTGTCTCGGGATGGCAGTCGTTATAGCATGGTGGTAGGTCATTTTGCGAATGCCCGCCTGGCTAGCTACCACGCTCAAGTAGAAAATCTGTCGCCAAGCACCTAACGGTGTGTTCCGGCAGTTGTCCTTGAGAGCCAGTATTTCTCGGTTAGCCTGAACAACAGCTTCGACCACATCATCACTTACCATGAGGTGAAATAGTGATCAAAGGCTAACCTATCAGGAATAAAAAAAAACTATTTGAAAGTACAAGTAGCATTATAAAACATTTCTTTTAGCGTGGAAATTCGCGACATTACTCTTACATAGCCATTTTTGCGATTATCAAAGTCAAGATTCAAATTACTCTTTCCCGAAGTATGATCAGTTCATGACCACGATCGATGTAACATGATCGAAACGTCGACATAATTCAAAAAATGTTGTTTTAACCTTAACTTGTGCGCGAATAGACCTGAAAGTGTAATATAAACATGATTTTAGTTCGCGAAAGCTTTTTTTTTTTATGCTTGATAGGTTAGCCTTTGACCACTATCTCACCTGATGGTAAGTGATGATGTGGTCGAAGATGTTGTTCAGGCTAACCTAGAAGTACTGGCTCTCAAGGACAGCTGCCGGAACACACCGTTAGGTGCTTGGCGACAGATTTTCCACTTGAGGGTGGTAGCTAGCCAGACGGGCATTCGCAAAATGCCCTACCACCATGCTATAACGACTGCCATCCTAAGACGACAACCGGGACCGACGGCTTAACGTGCCCTCCGAAGCACGGAAACGCTCAGTAGTAATGTCACTAGCGGTCACCCATCCAACTCCTGACCGCGCGCGACGTTGCTTAACTTTGCTGATCGGTTGAGAACAGCTAAGTAAACTTCGCTACGAGCGCTTCAAAAAAGCTTAAAAAGAACCATTGTTTCTCAAAGCACTTTTTATTCGTCTTTGAATTCAGCCTGTACCCGTACCAATTCTGATAAATCGAAGGCGTGTCTCCTTTACCGTTGTCACCTCTCGTTGACTTTGTACATGCTAATACGCTGTTTACTTTTGTGTACACACATTTTTACGTAATCGCTAAACTTGTCTTATTTGTGTGTACCGAATTGAGTTGCCATCCGCAGAAAATATATTTGTATACGTGACGTCAATTGATAAATCCATATTTCTGTATGAAACTTAATGCGCTACAATGAGATCAGATTCTATTTGAAGCTTTACTTAAATAAAACTTGAGGATTAGACAAACAACCACATTAATGTATTACGAAGAAAGGACTTAAGCTGATCACAATGCGAGTCTACATTCTACATCCACATTGAACGTGAGGGTAACGCCGGTCTCTGAACGGAACTTAGTACTTGCTCAACTTTGCAAAGCCGAGCTGCAGGTACTTCCTAGGCACTCATATAGAGCACATCGCAGAACCCCTCAAAAGACATATCCCACGCCAACACCAAGTCGAATACCATGTGGAGGATTTTGCGCGCACGTCTGTATTTTTAGCTCATTTGCTCAAGTGCAAATATGGAGTCCGTTAAGCATTCTAAGCCAAAGCATAAACCCGAACTGATTTTGGTTCACCGCACTTTCTCTCATTATACCTTGCACTATCCCCATTACCAAACATAATACGTGACATAACCTTACCATAGCGTACATGTAATAACTTCGTGAAAAGATATAATGGTCACTTTAATCTTTTTTTTTTTTTTTTTTTTTAATTTATTACCATATAAACAATACATAATTAGATTTAAGTAATAAGCATTCGAAAACCACTAAGGTTTGTGATGAATGCTACACAGGAGTCTACAGCTACGAAGCACAATCTACTACACTACTTAATAAAACAAATAAGATCAGAATTTAGCTTAGCAAGATAAATTAACATAGGTAGTTCGTAGATAGTATTAATTGTCAGTAAATTAATACATAACCGAAACCGCGGAAGGTGAGTACATATTTAGCTTGAAACGTTACTATTATGCTGCAGAAAATGACACTTTAATTTATATTTAATATTACTTGGTGAAATACTATTCCGTAAATTAGGGGGTAAGTCATTTATTAAACGCGGAACTAAGTATGAAGCAGTCCGCTCACCGTAGGTATTGTTTGCACGGGTCGTACAAAATCCATTCGCTTTCCCATTCTTCGTGCTTTGTATAACTAAATTCACTTCCACATTCTTCTACGCACGAATGTTAGGTCAAAGGTTAGCGTATCAGTAATAAAACAAACACATACAAAAACAAACTGTTTGGTAGTATTCGTCTAAATCCATTGAACCCTAACAATTCTCTGAACTTTAGTAGTTCATAAGATAATAAATAGATTCAGTCAGTTACTTTGCAGAAATGCTCATTTAGTGATAACAAATATTTAAAGAAATCATTAAATTTAATATTAATATAATATTCTGCCTAATTTTGCTTAGTAGGAAAATTTGGAGGTATTGGCGCCAGATATATTTTCTTACACTACACTACACTACACTACACTATTATTTTTTACTCTTTTAATGGATTTGTACTTTTATATTAGTTCTTGTTCTGTTCATACTGTACACTAAAATCCACGTTCTAAGTGTTAAATTAGAAGTGACAATTGTAACACTAGGATTATTCCATCCAATTGTGGGTAATTTTACATCAGTTTAGAGAGCACCAAATTACATGACGACTAAATCTGCTCACACATCCACAATTGAACGTAAATGTTAAATTTAAGGACTGTCATTCACAAACGCTGCGCTACTGCTGATGATTGATTGAAGTACTAAATTATATGCCCCGGGCGGGAATCTAACCCGCGTCCTCCGATTTCGCGCCGGATGCCTAAACAACTCGGCCACCTGGACACGCTCTTTCGAGACGAAATTTCGTGCTCCAATTGTATTACTTTAACCGTCATAGGGGACGGTAGAATATAAACTACCAAAGTTCGTTGAGAATACTAATAGAATCGACGCCACTTTCATATATATCTCTGTATTCGTAGTTTAATGTTATAGTGTAATAAACCAGCCTCTTTTTTGTCGTGTTATCCTCAATAAGTTTAGTACCAGTCTAATAAATTTTTATTATTATTATTAGTAGTTCATCGCCAACCTCAATGTTAGCTTCTTTTTTGTATGATATTAACATAATCAGTGGTTTTCCTTATCTGTTTGATAAATAAACCAATTTCTTGATTACATTTCTAAGCCTACATTAATGTATGGAGTCATTAATTATTATCAATCATTTTCTTTTAGGTAATTAAACAATACAATTTTAATCTCATCTGCAATCAAAATGTTTTTATTGTGACGTTTTTCACAGATATAAATAACTAGCTGTGCCCCGCGGTTACACCCGCGTGGTGATGGATGATGATGATAAAAAGTATCATATGTGTTAATCCAGCACCTCATCTTTCAATTTCTTAAAATTTGGTTCAGGCGTTTGAGTGTGAAGAAGTGATAAACATACTAACACACTCACAAACGTTCGCCTTTATAATATTAGTTTTATAAGGATCAATTGAGTGGAGTAAGTCACATATGGTAAAATTTTTTCCTATTTACTTGACACTTATTGTTATATTTTGGACAATTCATACAATATCGTAATAAATAATCCTATGTGTTATTCTGATGTGTAAGCTATATTATTTGAAAGTTTCATTAAAATCCATTCAATGGTTTTTGCGTGAAAAAGTAACAAACATCCATACATACATCCATACAAACAAACTTTCGCATTTATAATATTAGTAAGGAAAGGATAAGGATGTTTTGCGAAATCAAATATCAGTCATATATAACATGTAAGTACATATAGATATGTTATATGATATAACATACATAAAGATTACCATATCCTGTCTCTCGCCATCACCTCTCAGGAACAGCTACTCTTTTGATGACGTTTTCACAACGTTTCATTGGTTCCTTTGTTCCATCTGAACACCTTGGAGTTCTTTTTATGTTTTGAAGTAAGCAAAACGATCAACTCGCACGCCTGATAGTAATCGTCACGTCTTTCCATTACAGTTGTATTGTCGACGTCCTCGTTCTGCATGACACTGCACTGCGCTCACTGGTGTCTCGTTTGCCCAGTAATTTGTACTTACATGTTAACATATATATAATGTCCTATCCATCTGCATTATTGTTGTTTACGTACTGTTTTTTCATTTCAAATCACATTTTTGTTTATTTAAATCACACTTTATCTCTTATTTTGAGTTGAGTCTGAGTGAGAGATTGAGTTTTTTATGTCTTTGAATTGTACATTTTCTTTTATTTTGAGTCAGGGTGAGGATTTTTTTTATTTAAGTCACCTTTTTACGATAAACTTTCGTGGTTTCCTGCGTTTGTCTATTTCTGTTGATCGTGCCGTTTAAAGCTGGGTCTCGACTCCACCAAGTATAACAGTTGGCAACAGTGGCAACTTTTATTTCGTGAATACGCTGCTTTACGCAGCTGATACAATATTACGAACAGAACTCTTACATCTATATTATATATCTTATCTAATCAGAGCTAGTTTTTAGCAGACATCCATAAAATTTTACTTCCAAAGACTTAAGTAGTTTTTGCACAATAAATCAATAATTTAACGATTCCATTTTTGCACACAAACGTTGTTTTGATGTTTATGTCATGTTATATTATGCAAACATTTTACTTTTAGAGAACAAGTGATATATATAGTTGTTTATATCTGAGTATTTCGACCGTTATTTGTTTGTTAAAATGTATTCATCCAAAAATAGCTTTGATATACTTATCTTCCCAAACTGCCATCCATGTACAGTCGCCTGCAATAAGAAGTATACACTTCGTAATTTTCAAAATAATGTGATGTCGGTAAGTTATTCATAATCGAAGTTAACATTAACATGAGTAAAAATATTCAACTTATTCTTTGATTTTAAGATACTTCTGATTATATAGAGAAAAACACAACTCTTTACCACTATTTTGAATTACAATGTATATACTTCTTATTGAAGGCGGCTGTACACCATATTACATTCGTGAAATGTACACAGTATCAAAACTTAGTTTAGAGACTTACTTTTGATACTAAGTACTACTACTTTGAACTAAGTTTAGAGAACTAAGTTATAAGTATCAAAACTTAGTTTAGAGAACTAAGATTTGATACTTGTAACATCAGCTTGAATTTATAATGATAACATAAAAGAAGGCGCTGTTATCAAGTTGACAATACGTGGCTCAACCCCCGTTGACCTCAAGATCGGAGCAGCGCCCTGTATTATAAAAAACGTTGACCGCATGAGAGATAAAGAACTGACCTCTCGTAACAGTGGGACACTGTTATCAATTGGATGAGTAATTATTAGGTAGGAATGGCTTTATGTGTGTGTGAATGTAACTGTGACTTTGACAGCCTAGTTTATATTGCTAGCGACAATGTTGCTATCTATTAAAAAAGAGAGTTGATCGTCAACTGGCGAGCGTGAAACTCGCTAGTGCGCGCGAGGACACCTTCCGATTTTACCAATTTTTTTTAGTCAACTCGCGCCTTTTTTTAATAAACGGTACAGTCATATAAAAACTGATTAAGAACCAGTGAAGTACCGACTATCTATAACGAAATAAAATATCTTTATTTGACATGACTTTCTTATACGAAATGTGCTAATATTTTGTATAATAAAATGAGGTATAAGTATACAATATTTCACAATATTGTCAAAAAAATATACAGATATATGTATTCACTATTGTCAAGCGAGCCCATGTCACATCACTCTTTCGAGGTAAACGTCATAAAAACTAGTTAAATAATGTAGGTAAATATATAGTAAAAATAAAATGACAAAAAAGTTGATGCCTTTGAAGTAGATTCATTTTCTAAAACTTTTATAGCGGTTTTAATTTCAAAACATTTTTCCACGCTAGCGGATAAACAGCGTTTTCCACGCAGTATTTTCTTTCTTTTGTAGATAGTCGGTACATATCTGGATTCAATCCGTTTTTATATGACTGTACTTTCTACGTGCGCGTGACTTTACGACAAAAAAAATAGGTAAATTCAGAAGGCGCCCACTCGCGAGTTTCATGCTCACCAGTTGAAGAACAACTCCAAAAAGATTGTTGTTAACATTTAAGAAAAAAACTTATCAAGATTAACATATAATTTTTTACTACTAAAAATAATATCGCTAGAAACCTGCTCAAGTAAGCTATTTAGCACCTGTCAGCACCTTAATATCAATAGGTGGTATACTATGGAACAAGAACGGAAAAGATAAGTTATGATTCTTATTATATTAATATTGATGATATCTTGGAAGTTTAAAGGTAGCGTTTGTGTCAAGATCTATGAAATGTATGAGCATATCATAAGGAGGGATGAAGAGTGTTGAGTATGAATGTAGATGGATGTGGGGGTAGAGGAAGAAAAGGAAGGTATGGATGGAATGCGTCAAGAAGGATATTACGAGTACATTATGTGCGAAAGCTGTGAGTAGTGAGATGGATGAGCGAACTGACTGGCATAAGGAAGAAGTGGAATGTTTTCTTCAAAGAAGATTTTAGTTTAAGTTGATTTGTATGTGTTACGGAACACGCACGAGGCTCTCTTGATGTTAAGCAGTAACCCCTACCTGTAACAGATTCATTTCTTCACTAGTGTCGAACTGCACTACGCCCTTCGCTCTCTGACATACAGTTGCTAAGTTGCATTTGCCTGTTATTTATAATTAATTACTGGCTCTCAAGGACGACCGCCGGAACACATTGTTAGGTGCTTGACAGATTTTCTCCTTGAGGTGGTAGCTGGCCACGCGAGTAAATGCAAACGGCCCTTCGACGATGGTGGGGATCTAAATTGTCACATGAACATTGGTCAAGGAGCTGTGTTTCACTTACCACTCCTAAAGTCTAGAAAAACACAAATTTTAAGACAAATAACACCTATATTAAATAAAATTTATACGTTCGTGGTAGTCAATTATTTTAATTCTCCATAAAATTCCAGCTTTCTTAGAACCTGCGGTACCAAATTATGATAATATGTGTTGAAAAACAAACAATTGAAATATATGATTATCACTTCTTCTGAATATATTAAATAAAGAAATTTTAAATATAAGGTCAACCGGGGCTAACGCGTCTATGGGGTTAAGGCATCTAATCCAATTATAATACGAAACACAAAATCTAGAACTACTTCCGCCATCTTTTGAACGTGTTTGATACTAAAACCACATTATTTGATCGGTAGAGGTCGCAAGAGGCCTCATTTTTGTATAAATTTCCGCCATCTTGAATATGACATTTTCTTCGGAACCTCACGTAAGTGACATGTGATATATAAATATCCTGAAATCCCAATGTTTTGAAGATGTTCGTTAATTTTTAACGGTAAATATTTTGTAATATGAATTTGTTTACGTGTTGTTCTAATTACTTTAAGGAAACTACTTAAGATTTGTAGTCCACGTGCAATAAAAATATTGTAGGTTATATTTTTGCATTGGGGCTATCGCGTCTGTCCCGTTGGGGTGATTGCGTCTTATGTAACGCAATAGCCCCATTGTCTGAGGTCCTAAACCTTTTAATTTTATGATAACAGTGATTGAGGTATATGTATGTATATCTATGCTGTATAGACAGATAGTGGAAAAAAAAATGCGTGATATGCTGATTGCAGATTTAGGGCTAAAAGAATATATACAGGTAGCGTCAATTTTGTATGTTTGTTGATAGATAATTTGAAAACTTCTTTCACTATTGAAAAGGTAACATTTTTGAAATGGTCTTACACTGTATATTAACCCTGATGAAGTCAGCCCGGATCGCTAATTATACTAGGGATACACTCGTTTTGCGGGAGGCTGGTAATTAATAATTCAAATAGTGGTGGATTTCTTATCGTAACATATTTTAATGTATTAAATTAATTGTTGTGATTTTTTTATGAAGTTAATGGAAGGTCGAAGCGTTGCAAAGTATATACTTTCTAAGACAATTATTATTATAGAGCCTTTTTTTATGTTATTGTGGCGGAACAAGCTCGAGGCCCACCGCCCTAGTGCCTCATACTCCCGCATAAACTCTATATATTTTTCCCTCAGCACAAGGGCCCTGTCCATACAAATTCTGGTAGCAGAGCACGGTCGCTACTTACATCGTAGTTACATTTTGGCGGCAATTGGCAAGCGCGGACGCTTCATTACATTTTGCATAAGTACCACACATTCTTAAACGCGGTCGTTTTAAAATAAAATAAATTAATTGTGCCCAGCAGATTATACAAAGTTATAAACAGATAGGCAAACTATTTCACTAGGTTTTCTATTTGTTCGGAACTATTTGCATGACGCAACATTATGTGTTAACTAATCGCCTACCTTCGTACGATATTTAAGTTACGTTATTATTGACGAGTTTGGTTATCGGTTTAAAGGCTTGGAAACTCGTGTTTGTTTACCTTTGTTTGCCTTTGGAAGACTTGCGAACCAGGTTAGATTATTAACGTTTACTACTGTTTTTTTTTCTTTGTGTTTATTACGTCCTTAGGCCCCTGTCCATACACCTTATATACCTAGTTACATGTAAAAGGAAACACCATATCCTTATAAAATATTATTTACCTAATTTCAGTGTTGTTGGTAGTATGTTTTTATTAATTTCTATATTAACACATAGAACAGAGGGTTGCAAGTACATTTCTATGCAAAACTGCAAAGTTCTACTTCGGAAGAATCTCTATTCCCACTATTAATTAATACCTACTTAACCTTTGAGAAGAAAATTGTTTTTTACTCCTGGAATCTAGGATGGGGCGAATGCGTCTACAAGAGAAAGTATAAATTAGACGCTATAGCCCCGAACATTTTTGTATCACCCGTAATGAGAGATCATGCCCAGAATTTAGCTCATGATATAATAACTAACTTGATCTCTAGTGCTTTTACATAGTTTCATGATTAACTTTGTTGATAACTCTTCCAGTTATTTGATGCTAAACAAAGACGCCATCGCCCCACGTGGGGCTATTGCATCTAAAAATCTCTGCTTTTAATAATTAATTATTTTCATACAACAAGGATTCAAAATGTCAAGAAATAAAATTAAAGTATAATATTAGATAAAATATTCTATTTTGTGTTGTAGGTTACAGTCTTATAAGTTTAACCATTAACTTGCTATAACCAGTTAAAAATGCCGTAAAAAGTATTGTAACGCAATAGCCCCGGTTGACCTTAGATAATAAATATCGCATTTAGATAATAAAAAGACACACCTAAAATCTGTCGCGAATTAGCTGATCATTATCTTCCGTCGTTGCTATCACGATGTAGCCATGGACTTAAAGCGTAATCTATGTCATAAATATTCAGTACATAACGATTGTGTTTTATTATTTGTTGTCTTATCTTTCCATTTGGCGATAAAGATTTTGTTAATGTATTACATTTATTTTTTCTACATACGTATATATGAATAACTAAAATGAAATAGTGTTATATAAGTTCCGTCATATAATTAATTGTTATTCTTATATTAGATTATTTGTTAGATAATAATGAACTGGATCCACTAAGATAACATTCTGAAACATTGTTTCTAATCTACAGAGATAAGATGTTTAAAACAATGATAACTGTTTCAAGATTTATGGTAGATTGATTACACATTGTGCTTAAATATTGAATGAGTTCTTAAACACATACAACTGCTTAACTATGGAATAAGGAGTTCTTAAACACATTTAACTGGTTAAATGAATCTTTCAGAACGGCTATTAAAACGCTAACGCTAGCGCTAACTTATCGGCACGCCTGTATGCATATTCTTTTTATGTTTTACGGACTTAAACGAAACTTATTGTTATCTAAAAAAAGGTAAAGAGGAAAGTATGTTGTATATATTTTATGCTCTGATGTTAACGTTTTGTATTTGCCAATTTTCAAATTTCCATAAAAAACGTAACATAACTACTAACAACTATTGAAGTAGGACGACACGAGGTTGAATTAAAGCTCGGAGTAAAATTGTGTACACCTAGTTAAACGTCAAATTCAAACACGTGCAAAGCTATCCTTATTAAGTTTTAGCAAAACTATTTTAGTATACTAATATTAATAATAAAAAAATATATACAGATATATATGTAAGTACTTAACTTTTTCTTTAATTTTCGGCATTAAACGATGGCACAATTGACAAAAACATAATTAAACAAAAATGACAATACATTGATGTCTGATTGTAAGCTCAATTTTCTTTTTCCTTACCCTGTCTATTAGTGACCTAAAGATTAATTTGTAATAGAAGAAACGCATATAACTTGATCACGCTGGTTCTTATCGCTTTCCTCAGTCACGCGGCGCGCGGCGTCGTGTTAACAATCTACAATAAAATTTGCAACGAATACAGAGAAGCGTTCGAGTCATTATATCGACCGACACATGATAGAAGCGTCTGCATGAATAATGTTTACAAAGCTTTAGTTCAATGACATCACACAGTGTCGGTCAATATGTGTAACGGATTACCTCATGGTATTTTTATCAGGCCTTATCTCAAAATTCTATAAACGTCATAAAAATACGTATGAAAATATGCACTCATGTGGTTGAGATTGAGAGAAAGTCTTTCTACATCCTTTGATATTGCACGTTTAATTACACCAATCCAACTGACCTTTAAAAACACATTGAATCGGTCAATGCAGCATTGGATATCATACAATAAAGGTGATAAAACTGTTATTATATAGTTTTCAAATACTGCTGATATATTCCAAGGTGATATTGCCTTCTGAATCAATCTCTTAATCGCTAATCTAAGTGCAAGAAAGCTTACTAAAAAAATAGTTTTAATCATCGTACGGAATGTAACAACGAGTCACTATAAAAAATAATTTAAATAAAATTGTCCATAACTCAACGTTATCCTAAAAAGGCAAATTTCACATGTTTAGGTATTCTCCAAGCAAGTATGCAGACCTTATCAATATGCATGCTCGGGTAAACAACTTTTTAATCCTCTTATAATTAATCGTATCCATTATCTCTAAGATCTGTGATATCAAACAAAATTTTGACAAATAAGCAAGCAATACGAGATCCAGATTATAATAAAACATGCTTTGTTGATAACGATATTGATAGTGCTGTGGTATGTCTGGATGGGCTTATTCACGAGCACTTACGTGTTGCCGTTATCTTATTTGGAGGCCCGATTCTCTGATAAGGGTATAACATATAGAATTGATTCGTATTGAAATTCGAAAATGTTGGAGTGACTTGCATGAGTGGGTTGGATGATAGAGTAACGTTTTAGCACATAATAACGCGTATATTTTATACCATCGGTGATCACCACTGCATAGTATTTCAACCTGCAATATGAAAACAATGAAAATGTCAAGAATCTTTTGCTTTTTATACGAATGCTCAAAAAAAGGAGAGTTATGTTTCCAGGTTTCATGTATGTATATTTGTGAGTTTCTTTATTCTACCATAAGGATTTAAGGATAAGGAAGGAGGATTTACCGATTTTCATGTATGGGATATCATTTGATTCGTCTTGATAACGCAAGTGACATTGGGCACATAAAAAATAGAAAACCAAACTGGCGGATTTTAGACGCCATACTAAAAAATATTCTTCATACCCATCGAGTGGTATCAAGATGAAGAGCTTTAAAAACGATTCCATAAATATATATAACTTTCAGTTTTCATTGCAATAATGGAACGATAAAACGTTTTACGAAAATAAATAATTTGCTGTCTGGTTTTATACTTTATTAATTAATGTATTCTTGTCACTACATGTATAATCGTATCAATAATCAATTTGGAATGCATCTTAAAAGTAAAACATGTATATACGTTATTTAAGTAATTACGTTGCAGATTATTCGCCGTCTTGATAATCTGTAATAATCTAAATATCTATTGACTTGGCCTCCATAAACATAGGTAATAAAACTTGATTCATAAACGACATTGGAGTTGTTACATCTAGATTTTACCGGTTTGCTTCTCTGATAAAATTCATTCTCATATATTGAATATACCAGAAATGTCTGTTAAATTAATAACATTTAAAAGCGTACTTAGTGTTTGTTAATTTTTATCAAAATATTATATGGGGTATTCCACCAACAGTTTTTATTTTTGTGACAGAACCTGAGTGAGGTAAATCTTGTTGCATTAAGATATTTTAATACTTTCTTATTCTAATATATTGCTTTATTATATCGATAAAGTGTAGTTATCGATCTTCTACCATTGTGTAAATCAGTTTACCTTTTCTGCCTTTACAATGTAGCAAGTTAATACTTTAAAAAAATGTTTCTATATAATCAGGCGATGATAACGTATTAAAGTTTGTTTTAATTATAAAAATATATCAACAATTTTTATATCTATACCTACCTACATTCTTGTGCACGTGAAGTCTCATAGCACGTGAGACTTCACGTGCTTTGCTTTTTAATGAGTTTGGGATTTTACTTTACATGGTTTTGCTACAATACAATTTGTAATAACGATTTTTTCTCAAGTCTATTCTCAACGCCGCCGCGCCAATTTCAAAAGTTACAAATGACCTTATATCGTATATTGCCTGCTTTACTCTGCTAAGAATAACTTATCGAAATTCTTACAATTTTTAGAACCGAACGATGGTTTAGTTTGTGATGCTCAATGAGGCTAAACATGTTCAAAAAGCTGCAACTCCCAATTGCACTAAGCTGAATCAGAGCTACTCAGCAACCTTAGGCAAATCGTCGTTTATGTTATTTACTTAACAACAACAACTTTACTAAATCATAAATATACGATAGGAAAAATTTAAGTCATGTGCGGGATTCGAACCCGCGTCCATCCACCCGTTGAGCCGGGGTATGCTCTAACTCGAATCTTTCCTATCGTTCTTTAACCATCGTATTGGGATGGAGCTGTCATTTTGTAATGTAATCCGCATAGCAGGCGTTATTGCAAACCTAACAATATTAAAACAACAACTTTGTCAAATTATTGAATCCGGTTGTGGTAGGTTAGTTATCTTACTTTGAAGGCAGACGAGCTATAACTGGTCTCTTCTATTCAAAACTACTGAATACTACTACTAAATACTGTCAATTCTTTACAAATTTACATTGACTACGGAAATTGAAATGTGTGACCATGAGGATTCACAAAAGGATTTGCTCTTGTGATTTTGTTCGAGTTGAGGTCTGTTTTGTGTCTATAAAAAGTAAGGACAGGCCAAGACTGGATATTAAAATCTATTTTTTTGTTAGTCTGCGAAGTTGTTTTCTTTTCATCGGCTATCGTATAAGTAAAGAATAAAATAAAATATGTCATTATTTGGAAAAAAATATATACGGAGCGCTTGTTCTCATGAAAGAAGAAAGAAAGCTGCAAGTGCTCATTATTCCTTGTCAGTTTTAAAGTATGAACAGAGTGAATAAGCATGTTTTAAGAGGGCTAGTTCCAACATAGACCACGCTATTGATTTCCGCCCGGACACTGAAGTCAAATGCTTGCCTTTCTTCTATAAAGTATATATATATATATATATATATATATATATATAAATATAATAAAGAACTAGGTTAACCTTCAAGCTTTTTCCTAGTAAACTTACGTTCTACAAATATTGTTGTCTCGTCAAATCCCTGATAGGAATGCATTGTTTCGTTTGTTCTCGCGTTGTTCTATATTTATGTTATTATCATCCAGAACAAGTGTATATCCAAGTGTTAGTGCCTATCTGCTGACAGTATCGGTCCAGGGGCACCCACGGGTGAGGCTATCGGGCCGGGTCAATCGGGCCGCAGGTCACACGATCTCGTAGTACATAATTTGTTTGTACAATTTATCTATTGCGTTGCATATCTATGTATATATATTATTATTATTTAGAATTCATCTCCTTGTATTAGTTAAGTGTAATTATGTCTTGAGTAAACAATAAAGAACGGAACTTTTGAAAATATACAGCACTATTGATTATTTAATAAGGAATTCTGTGCAATTGAACAGTTTTGTTCGTGTTTTAGGTCCTAGTGTGTAAAGTACTAGTATCAAGTAATTGTAAGTGTGCGTTTCTGCGACGATTACCAAGTTTACTTACAGATATATTTGAAGCAGTGATGGCTCAGTGGCATTGGCTATGGACTGCCGCGCAGCAGGTCCATGGTTCGAATCCCGCCCAGAGCTTGAGCTTCACCGCATGGTGGAAGGGCATTTTGCGAATGCCCGCCTGGCTAGCGACCACCCTCAAGTAGAAAATCTGTCGCCAAGCACCTAATGGTGTGTTCCGGCAGCAGTCCTTGAGAGCCAGAAAAATTACAGGCTAATGAGACCTAACAACTGGACGTCTCATTGTGACGGGCACAGTGCAATTCGTCGTTGACGAAATGCGTCTGTTATAGGCAGAGGTTAGTCCACTTAACATCAGGTGGGCCTCGGGCTTGTTCCGTCACAATAACATAAAAAAAGACAACTCGTATGTACAATATAAAGTTTTTTTTTTTATGTTAGAAGTATCAAAACACATAATTAGTTTATTTGGCAATTTCAAATATTTTTATAAAATAGTCTTAGGCTTTCGCTATTATTACACATAGTTATTTTTTTTATGTTGTCAAAAATATTTTGCCTTTTCTTGGAAAATACTCTCGGCCAGACTTTATCTTAAAATATCTAGTGACTTCATAAATAACTGTCAAGATAATATATATAAGTTTCATACAAGTTCAAGCTTCTTAATTTATTTTGTAGATTAATTAATTAATACAATTGAATTAATTAGTCATTGAGTGTAAAAATGTAAGTCTTGATAGTTCGCTGCGGGCTCTGGACTATGCAGTGTCTAGAATTTAGTGGTATTTTGAGCTTGCATTTATTGTGGGTAGAAATAATCTGGATTTAGTTTTGCCTTCATATGCGAATTTCGCACGCCTTCATAGGCTATCAAACATACATAAAGCCAGTATTACATTTCTTGAATGCATACATTTTCACAATACAATTTGTTTTTAAAGTCCTGTCTTGTACCGAATAATGTACTGTTGATATTAAAGGGGCCGTCTATTACGTCAGGGCAAAATAGTGGTGTGGTCAGTAAGTCAGTCAGGACTATATTGAATTTATTATTATGATATTCTTATAGGGAATATGCCACGTGAAACGAGAGTGGAGGGGGGTCCCATTACATCTACCAAATGGTATGAAGGAAGGGAATTGTCCAGATTCATAAAAAACCACGTGTCTTAATGAATGAAGGCCCCCTAAGTTAGTGATGTGTATTGTTGTAGATGCGCGGCGTGTCGGCCCAAGAGCGCGTGTACACCCTGCGGACGCGGCCGCCGTCGTTGCTGCCGCCCTCGCCGCTCAGCCTCGCCAGCTCGGGCGACAAGAGCTCGCTGGCGGCGCACACGCACTCGCACTCGCACTCGCACTCGCCCTCGCTCGAGCGCCCCGCCAGCCAGCCCGGCGCGCCGCCCACCACCGCCAGCTTCGTCTGCTACGTGTGCGGCGTCAACGCAGCCAGCTCGCACCTGCGCCTCGTCTACTGCTGTCCCAACCCCGAGCGGGAGCCATACTACCCCTTCATTACCAGCCTGAAACCTCATCCTTCGGCGAGTCCCATCAGTCCGCAAGGTGAGTCACTGTATATGCTACGTGATAGAATTACTACTAGCATTAGGGACCAGTGCTGCTAACTAGAAGTGGAGAATAGTGAACTAGTATCGACTTGTATCAAAATTTAAAAGACAAGATAAAATCATTTTTCCATTAGGCGTCTACGAGGCTCTTATGTTGGTCAATCACAAAATTGATATCAAAAAGGGTAAAGAGCCCCTTGCGAGAAGAACGGATAAGAAACTCAGGGCAATTTTTTAGGCATGATCTCCTTTAATATTTTTGATACGGAGTGTATGGGGTGCCGGGTTAGAATGTCACCCCCCCCATTTCTCCATGTGGGTGTCGTAAGAGGCGACTAATGGAAAAGTGCGCCAAATGCGTGCCACTTCTCACATGGATGTGAGTAGGGTGTTGTGTGCATTAGAGGCATATCATCTGCTGTATATAATCTTAATGCCCTGCCAAGTTTCATACAATATATTCCTGTGTTCCAGTCCAGTGCAGTAATGCTGTTAGCGTAAAAATATTCCAGTGTGTTAGAGAAAACATTTTGTATGACTCAGAAACCGTGCCCGGTGTATGGCAATAGGCTCACCGATGTTACATGAGAATAAAACCCAATTGACGAAACGTGGGTGTTTACACACCCCTGCCCATCCCTTGGGGGAATACAGGCGTGATTATTTGTATCTGAAAGAGTAAACTTATTATGTAGGAATTTGAAATTTGGCACATTATGGACCTTATACTTTATTTTATCAACACAATGTGCTTTATTAGATAAATCATAGTTTATATTATAGACTATGGCAAAAAAAATACTACTGTATGCTTTTTGTATCTGTATTTTTTTTTGAATGTTAGTGTCAACGCTGAACTTTAAAGCACGGTAAGCAGTTGGCAAATTTTATATATTTGAAAGCAGGCATTAGTGTGATAGTTCTTATTTGTCAAGAATTTGATGAGCAGGCGTAGAACCAATGTTTCGATGAATTAATGTATTACCAGACCAAGGCAAATGACACATGGTTTTGAAATTAGTTAAGTTAATTGAGTTTTAAATAATAGATAATGTTTGTTGTCGCAGGCATGGTGCAGATCTGCGCGTCGTGCTACAAGAGCATCCCGCACAAGTACCCCGCCTACGGAGAGAACGGCGATGCGCCCAACAACCACCACAACAACTCGCACTCCAATCATATTAGGTCAGCGCTACTCTCAAACCTATAAAGCTTTTTATATGCTCTCGAGAGACATCTGAACTATTTAATAGGTCAATTTAAAGATATTTAAGATCTTGCTATTACCTGATACCAAAAGGTAATCTTAGGACTCAAGAGCGGACTTTTCTGGGCATACGATCAGGCGTCTCATCTAGTGGTAATCAGACATCCGCAGTATAAGTGGTGTCGAAGATGCATTACTGGCCTTTGACTAATAATATGTTCTCTTCTAGAAGGCTCTTAAGTGCAAGTTTAAGAAATATTCACATCTGGCAGACATCAGGTAGCTGGTTCCACATTGTGGCAGTGCATGGCAGAAAATGTCATGTAAAAATAGCACGGTCGATAACTTCCAGATATCTTTATCTTCACAGATGTGCCTTAAGATGCTGTTTCTTACGTACTGCCACTATACCTATTTCTACAAGCAGTAATGTACGCATCACTGTTTTGAAGGACATATAATAAAGAAAGGAACAGATTGAAAGCTACGACAACTTTCCCCGCTCACAGCTGGTTCAAACCAGTTCTGCACCCAAGTGCTGCAGCCGCTGCACCTCATGTCAGTTACTAGTATACGCGCAACTATGTGTGAAGTGAATTATTCTTTCCGTACCGTTCTTTATTCATGTGGCATATTACGAAGCAGTGGTAGCTTTGGCATTGGCTATGGACTGCCGAGCAGCAGCGGTTCGAATCCCGCCGCGGGCTTGAGTTTCACCGCATGGTGGAAGGGCATTTTGCGAATGACCGCCTGGCTAGCGACCATCCTCAAGTAGAAAATCTGTCCCCAAGCACCTAACGGTGTGTTCCGAAAGCTGTCCTTGAGAGCCAGTAATTCTAGGTTAACCCATTGGCATCGGCGATAATGATACAATATAATTTCATTCATAACTAGGCCATAGTGGTCCAGTACGATGCCAACTTATTAAGCCTGTTACACCTTCGACCACATCATCACTTATCATCAGGTGAGATTGTGGTCAAAGGCTTCCCTATTAGCATTAAAAAAAAGGCATGGCTGTCGGTGAAGTTACCGGCATATGAGGCTTAATGTAATTTCTCAAGATGACAGGCGCAGTTCTAGTTAGTCTTAGTTCTTATGTCTCGTTCGCCCAGTTTTTATCTGATACTGCGGTACGGCCCACCAAGACTGACTCTCACTAAAGAGTTATATCACATGGAAATCATTATCGCAATATCTTCTTATACCACGTAAGATATCGGTCCAGAGTGAGTAATCAGCATCCTGTATCTGCAGTACATGAATGCTAAGTGTTATATTGCAGGTTTAAGCCGTACGACATTAAATGTTCGAGCGGAGGAGGCGGCGGGGGCGGCGGCGGCGGCGGCGCGACCAAGCGTCCCTCCAACGCGTTATCGTGCAGCCCCTCGCAGATGCTCTCCGGGGAGAACGGCATGGGGCTCTATAGGCGAGTATACTGTGCTGCATCTAATGCATACATACATATTATTTGCATGTCACTGCTGTATTCCCTGAAGGATTAGGAGAGTTTTGTTAACACACTTGAGATTCGCCAGGCGAGTCATTCGATGTGATCAAATAATTCTATCATGACCACTCGCCTGCTGCCATCTATCGGGCACGTTGCCCCGGATTCCTGCTGAAAATTTCTATGTCAGAAAAACCCAATATACGATCCGGGATTCGTACCTCAGAGAACCTTTTGGTGGACAAGGAACTAAAGTTACTCTTGAATGATGTCACGCTCATTACTGTCGGTAACTTAATCGTTAATCTTTTTAAGGATGCGAATACATAATGGTGGATTTGTGTCAACTTATTATGTAACTTAAAAGTACATCAATTTATTAATAGTAAATACCTACGTTGCTTGTGAACTCTTAAATTAAAATCAATGTAGATAATTGCATATTGATTATGAATTTTAAGAGTGTATAGCGAGTTTAAGGGTGAACTGGCCGGCCCGTTCTCCATACAAACGCCGTTGGGTCATCACTCCCTTATTTGAGGATTTAGGTCCAAAACAAAGCATAACACCGATTGATCTCGTCATTATCTAGGCTTGTATGATGCCAAAATTTTAAAAAGATAATTATGTTGTAAGTTATGAGCCTCGAAAACTTTATATGAAAATGTTTTGAGGCTCATAATTCTCAGGTTAATTATCTTATTAAAATTTCGGCATCATACAAGCCTAGATAATGACGAGATCAATCGGTATTATGCTTTATTTTGGACCTAAATCCTCAAATAAGGGAGTAATCACCCAACGGCGTTTGTATGGAGAACGGGCCGGCCAGTTCACCCTTAAGAGAAATTAATCATTATAAGTTTTTATGATGAAATAGAACGTAGGTGGCACTAACGAGTCAAAACTGCTTCACTCTAGAAGGCTATGAGTTGTGTTATGTAGAGAATCAGTCAGTCATCGTTTGAAGTTCGAGGTGTAAAGACGTATTCTTATTAAGTGATCGGAGTGTACGAAATTTCAAGTGTTAAATACTATTCTTTGCGGCAACGTACTCCCAAGCTTGTCATAAGTAGAGCGTACAGGTGTACAGGCATAGCATTGATTAGTGTGCGTTGAAGTGTGGATGCCATA